>CM062294.1:3777235-4318593 GCA_031216915.1 Pictodentalium vernedei | reverse complement strand
AAATGCCCCCCCCCCCCCCCCCTGCATTCCCATGCCTCTTTAATCTTTGTTTTTTATTGCAATTAAAAAAAAAATAAAATGGCATTATTAAATACATTAGACTCCTTTTATTGCTCAAAAATCTCCCAGAATCTCAGCTCAACTCACAATCCCCTGTGATCAATAATCTCCAGGTTGAAATGGTTGTGCCAAAAAGCCCCGGACAAAAAAGCAAGCATTTTCTGACTGTTGTTAGTCACCACTGAAAGTATAAACTCGACAACCGTGTTTGCATATCGCGTTTGACATGTCCAGGTTTTGTTTTGTTGGCGGCCCATTTTTAGCTTAACTTGACATTGTCAAGATAAGCTATTGCCATCACACGTGCGGAAGTCTTTTAGTCTGTGAGTCTGTTAGTCTGTGAATCTGTGAGTCTGTGAATCTGTAAGTCTGTTCACATTTTCCTTTAGCTTAGGCTACACCCTGCAGTTCTTGTCTGATCGTCACAAAATTTCATATGCAGGTTTGGGGTCATGTCTAGATGAGAATGTCCCCTTTTGGTTGCGATTGGGCAACCGGTATGGCTGCCCGAGCCCAAAACCCCAAAACCATTAGCACAGTCTACAGGTCGTATTTATGAAGGGATTTCATTGTAACTTGGTAGGAAGCCTCTGTATAATGCCTAGATGAGAACGTCCCCTTTTGGGCATGATCTGTCAACTGTGATGGCTGCTCAAGCTCGAAACCCAAAAACTTATAGCACAGTCTGCAGGTCATGTTTAATATGGAGGGATTTCATTGTAACTTGGTAGGATGACTCCTTATGATCTCTAGATGAGAATTTCCCCTTTTGGGTGTGATCTGCCAACCGTGACAACTGCCCGAGCCCAAAACTCGAAAACCTTTAGCACAGTCTACAGGTCATATATATTGAGGAATTTCATTGTAACTTGGTGGGTTGACTTCATACAATGTCTAGATGAGAAAGTCACCTTTTAGTCCCGATTGGGCAACTGTGACTTCTACAGGGGCCCGAAGCCAGAAAACCTTTAGCACAGTTTACAGGTCATATTTATGAAGGGATTTCATTGTAACTTGGTAGAATGACTCCAAATAATGTCTAGATGATAACATCCCATTTTGATCGCGATCATTCAGCCTTGAAGGGTGCCCGAGCTCAAAAAACCTTTAGCATAGGCAAAAGGTCATATTTATGGAAGGATTTCATTGTAACCTGTCAGGTTGACTCCATATAATAACTGGATGATGACATCCCCTTTTGGTCATGATTGGTCAACTGTGATGGCTACAGGTGCCCGAAGCCCGAAAACCTTGAGCACAGTCTACACGTCATATTTATAAAGGAATTTCATTGTAACTACGTAGGATCACTCCAGATGATGCCCAGATGAGATAGTCCCCGTTGGTTGCGATCATTCAACCATGATGGCTGCCGAAGCCCGAAAACTTTTAGCACAGTCTACAGGTCATATTTATGAAGGGATTTCATTATAGCTTGGTAGGATGACTTCATATAATGTCGAGATAAGAATGTTCATTTTTGGACATGATTGGGCAACTGTGACGGCCACAGGGGCCCAAAGCCCGAAAACCTTTAGAACAGTCTACAGGTCATAATTATGAAGGGATTTCATTGTAGCTTGGTAGGATGACTCCAAATAATGTCTAGATGAGAACATCTGGCTGCCCGAGCCCAAAGACCTTTAGCATATTCTACAAGTCGTATTTATGGAAGGATTTCATTGTAACTTGTTCGGTTGACTCCATATAATGCCTAGATGATGGCATCCCCTTTTGGTCATGATTGGTCAACTGTGATGGCTACAGGTGCCCGAAGCCCAAAAATCTTGAGTACAGTCTACAGGTCATATTTATGAAGGGATTTCATTGTAACTTCGTAGGAACACTCCATATGATGCCCAGATGAGAATGTCCCCTTTTGGTTGCGATCATTCAACCATTATGGCTCCCCAAGCTTGAATACCTTTAGCACAGTGTACAGGTCATATTTATGAAGGGATTTCATTGTAACTTGGTAGGTTTGAGTTTATATAATGTCTACATTCTTTGTATTTGAAATCAGATTTTGCTACAAACTTTCTTACTCTAATTCTTGCAGAGTCAATACAACTTAATGATTCCATTTATATCAATGATTTCTTTTATCGGTTTTAGGAAATATTTAACCCTTTTTTGCCAATCAAGTTTACTTAGTATTACCAGCTTAAAGTTTCGGTTTAAAGTTCTGCTTTTCAAGATTCTACCTTTCATTTTCCAAACACTCTGTTATGTCATTTCTTTTTTCCATTTCGGGCAAGGTCTAGTGGTTTCAAATAATATTGGCATTAATTTAACCCTTTTCACAATGCTTTTTGGGGAGGGAAGGGGGAGCAATTAGGCATTCTTTTTTCTTCCATCAAAAATGCTTTTTTACAGTTTTGGTTAAAATTTGTGGTTAAAAACCCAGACAAACACCACCACCACCACCCCGTCCCCCCACCCCTTCCCAATTAGACTTTTTTTTTCTTCGTTTCTCCAATATGCATTTTGAACTATTTACACTCACTACATGCGGAACCTTTTTTAAAACTTTTATACCCCTGCCCCCCCCCCCTCCCCCCCCCCCCCCCCACAGGAGGTGGGGCAATTAGGCACTTTTTTTCTTTTGTCAAAAATGTTTTTTTACAGTTTTGGTTAAAGTTTGTGGTTAAAAACCCAGACAAACACCTCCACCCACCCCTCCCCCCCCCACCCCTATGGTGCCAGTATATTTTTTTTTCTCTACTCAAAATGCATTCTGAAGGCTTTAGACTGACCACATGTAGGAAAAAAATGGACTCCCCTAACATTCCCACCTCACCCCCCCCCCCCCACCCCCACACTCTCCAACCCCACCCCACCCCACCCCCTCCTCTCCCAAGGCCATTCATGCAATATTTTTTCTTCGGTACAAAATGCATTTTTAGGCCCATCCATCTGTCTGTGAACAATTGGTTTCTGACTGATAACTCCAGTTTGGATTATCTGATTTCAACCAAAGTTGATATGTGTATTTTCCAGCTAGTAATACAGGCCAGGTTTGAATATAGGTTCCGCAATCGGAACATCACTACTTAGTAACACTATGCCTCACTTCTGACGTATAGGTATATATTTATACTCCCACTATCGAAGAAAATGGGGGTATACTGGATTACAATGCGTCTGTGTGTCCATGCAACTGTCTGTCCATGTGTGAGTCCGTCCGAGAATATTCATAACTTTCATAATATCTTGGGTATTGAATGTTCTATTGCAATGAAATTTGCTGTGAACACTGCTTATGGTATAGGCTTTAAAAAAAGCATTCAACGATATTTCTCACATTCTACTTTTTAGAGTTATCCCCCTTCTTTGACTTAGAAATTGTTGGAAATAGCCATTATTTGTCTGTTGAGCCTGTATCTTAGATATGGGTTATCAGATTTCAGTGAAATATGGCATGCAGTTTGCCTATGACAAAGGCTTCTGCCTCATTGCATAAAACTTCCAAGCACCAAACAATTTACCATACCTTTTGCCTTAGAAATTGTTGGAAATTGTTATACCCCCACTTTCGAAGAAAATGGGGGGTGGTATACTGCATTTCATGCGTACATCTGCGTGCCCGCCCATCCGTCCGTCCATGTGTGAGTCCATCCAAGAATATTCATAACTTTCATTATTTTCTATAATATTTGTTGGTCATAGGTATGCCCACACTAGGCGGTACACCACGTGAGGGTATGCACCAGACGATAGTCCAGCCCTTGTTGTACCTATTGCACTCCTACAAGATTGATCTGAATTAATGACCTAAAGCTATTAGATATATCCCCCTGTTGGATTTTAGGAGAATAAAATAAAGTATACCTCTGTGGCAAATGACCCTTTGAAACTGAGGGGCTGGTTTTCTGGTCCAGGAACACAACCCATCATAATTTCATTAAGCAGGATGGGTGCTAACTGCCCAAGTGGAGTAAACCAATCAGTATTTTCAACCTGCTGCCCAAAGGCTAAATGATGAGAATATTGATTAACCCAGGCTTGTCATTTTGAGGTGAGTGATGACTCCTGGCTGCAATCGCCTGCCTGAAGTTAAAATATTCTGGACGGTAAACGTCCACCTAACACCGGATTTTGAAGCCTATTAATTCAGTCGGAGGCGCAAAAAAGTGTCTCAAACGGCAATTTTTGCAGATTGAAGGAGGTAACAAAGCGCAATTTGTGAAGTTTGTAATCTGTTGTCGACGCAGTCACCCAGAGACAGTAAGAAACTTACCAAAGACGAGTGAGAGGTCTGCCAATTCCAAAATTGTAATTAGTTATTACATTGTACATCAGACCATGTCAACTCTCGTGCCACACGCGATTATGGGACATACCATCCCCAAGCTAGTTTGACCCCTGACGATTTGGCTGGGACGTTTCATCCCAAAATCAAAGCAAGACAGTTTGTCCCACAAATCTTATTGATTTGTCCCAAGCTATCGACATCTGACGGTGAGCACAGTGCACCTGCTACTGGCTTGTATAGTCACCATGTAATGTGTAGATACAGTCTTGGTTATTTGGATGCAAGATATTGATTCGTTCCAAGCTATCGGCATCTGGCGGTGAGCACAGTGCACCTGCTACTGGCTTGTACAGTCACCATGTAATGTGTAGATACAGGCTTGGTTATTTGGATGCAAGATAACTATAACACTCACTGTTAGTGAGTGTCAATGGTAACCTGGTATCTTGCATCCAAGTATTCAAGCCTGCATCTACGTTACGTGATGACATACATCATAATTACACAAACCATGTGCCTTAAAATAATATTAGATGTCTACCCAGAAGGCTGAAACAGAATGGCCCATACAAACCATAAATGGCCCTCCTGGGGTCATTTTACGCGAACTAAAAATGGCCCTCCTGGGGTCATTTGAGGTGAACCATAATGCCCCTCTTGCAATTTTCAAAATGACAGGCCTGTTAACCTACTCCCAAATGGCCCTAAATAATGAATATGAACTCTCAATTGCTGTTAATGATCTAACATGGAAGATAACACTAGGCTTCAACGGGTTGAAGTGCATCAAAAGTTGAATATGACAGAGGTCACTCATAACTACCAGTATGTGTACCAGGATTTTTAATTTTTTTTTTGTTTTTTTTCAGAATACACATGATGATGAGAGAATGTTGTTTAATATCCAAGCAATGAAAACTGGAACTCTGGGTTTGTGTTGAATGTTTGGTGTTGGTGTCAAAGTGAAAATATTCAAATCGAAGACAGACGTGAAATTAAAGTAATGTTATAAATTGAAAGTTAATTTGTTACAAATTGCTGATTTATGAAGAGTTTTGAGAAGATATAGTTGAAATGTTTATAAATGTGGTACATGCCTCCTTTCTCTGAACTGTATGAACAGAACTGACTTGGTTAATCACACACAGTATGGAGAGGCTATCTACTTCAAAATACACAAGTGAGAAATGATTTTGCTTGAAAATCACATGTCATCAAACATCTCAGATCTCATACTGATGAGAAACTATTTGAATGTTAAAATGCAATAAAGCAATCATTGATGATTCAAGGCTCTCCAAATATTCTTAGAATCCAAACAGGAGACACTTTTCCATGTTACATATGTAGTGAAGTATTTACTACTGAAAACAGCTCAAAACCCATTTCAGATTTCATACTTGAGAGAAAAGGTTTCTACATGTATGTCATCTATGTAACGAAGCATTCAGCAATATTTCAGATCTCTTCCACCATCTCAGAATTCTTGTCACTGATGAAACATTTGACCATAATATAATTAAAACATCAGGTCAAGATTCATTTCTCAAAGGACATGTCCAAACTCATACATATGAGAAACCATTTGAATGTAATATATGTAATAAAGCATTTGTTCAAGCATCACATCTCAAAGCACATATCATAACCCATACAGGTGAAAAACCATTTAGATGTAATATGTGTCATAAAGCATTCGGTCAAGAATCAGAAGTCAAAGCACATATGATAACACATACAAGTGAGAAACCATTTGAATGTAATATATGTAATAATGTGTTCAGTCAGAAATCAACTCTCAATACACATCTCAGAACCCATACAGGTGAGAAACCATTCGAATGTAATATATGTAATAAAGGATTTGTTAAAGCATCAAATCTCAAAACACATATGATAAAACATACAGGTGAGAAACCATTCGAATGTAATATATGTAATAAAGGTTTTCTTCATGCATCACATCTCAAACAACATATCATAACCCATACAGGTGAGAAACCATTCGAATGTAATATATGTAAAAAAGCATTTGTTCGAGCATCACATCTCAAAACACATATCATAACCCATACAGGGGAGAAACCATTTCAGTGTAATATATGTAATAAAGCATTTGGTCAAAAATTTGATCTTAAAAGTCATCTTCGAACACATACGGGTGAGAAACCATTCAAATGTAATATATGTAATAAAGCATTTGGTCGCAAATTTGAACTCAAAACACATTTCCGAACACATACAGGTGAGAAACCATTCGAATGTAATATATGTAATAAAGCATTTGTTCAAGCATCAGAGCTCAAAACACATTCCATAACACATACAGGTGAAAAACCATTTGAATGTAATATATGTAATAAAGCATTTGTACAAGCATCGCATCTCAAAACACATATCATAATCCATACAGGTGAAAAACCATTTCAGTGTAATATATGTAATAAAGCATTTGGTCACAAATGTAATCTCATAAGACATCTCCAAACACATACAGGTGAGAAACCATTTGAATGTAATATATGTAATAAAGCATTTTTTCAAGCATCACATCTCAAAGCACATACCACAACCCATACAGGTGAAAAACCATTTGAATGTAATATTTGTAATAAAGCATTTGGTCTCAAATCAGGTTTCGAAAGTCATCTCAGAACACATACAGGTGAGCAACCATTTAGATGTAATATTTGTCGTAAAGCATTTGGTCAAGAATCAGAAGTCAAAGCACATATGATAACACATACAGGTGAGAATCCATTTGAATGTAATGTATGTAATACTGTGTTCAGTAAGAAATCAGCTCTCAGTAGACATCTCAGAACCCATACAGGTGAGAAACCATTTGAATGTAATATATGTAATAAAGCATTTGTTCAAGCATCACATCTCAAAGCACATATCACAACCCATACAGGTGAAAAACCATTTGAATGTAATATATGTAATAAAGCATTTACTCGAGCATCAACTCTTAAAATACATATCATAACCCATACAGATGAGAAACCATTTCAGTGAAATACAGGCTTAGGGTAATTGTAATTTGTAATGAGTGTAATTAAATACATGTTTTCAAAGTCATTGGGTGTAATGTGTAATTGAGACCTTTGTCAATTACATGTAATTGAAAAGTAATTACATTTGAAAATACCATGTAAATTCAATTACTTTCGAGTACATGTAGTCACAAACATGAGTGTAAAGAATCTTTACATCAAAAATCAAAACTGAATGACACTCTTCTAAAAAATCTTTCCATTTCATGAAACTTTATCATTATTGTTTCAAAACTTCCATTACTGCACAAGTTTATGAGTAAGGGAGTTAATGTAGAAGTATTCAAGGAAGTGAGGGTAGGGGGGGGGGGGCCTTAAAGGAAAGATCATGTGTGGCCTCCCATAATTTTTGATTCATGGTTCAGACCACTTTTTCAAGTTTCAGACTTGTTGCTTTTAGTTATTGGATTTGAAATAAAAAGTCCCATTCCATTTACTTTTTTCTTTATTTTAAATAGAGAAAATTGTCAAGCATTATTAAGAAGTAAAATAGATTGAATTTCATTTGTCTTCACAACCTGTTCACTAGAAACTGTTGAAAACTTTGTCATTTTTTGTGGCCTTTGTTTGTGCTAAACCAATTTGACACCTTTCAACAGTACAGTTAACTGCCTTTTGTCTGAGGAGATACAGTGGAACATACAGGTTATCTTGATCTTAAAACAACATAACAAAGCATGATATTTCGGTGTCTTCCCACTAGACCAATACACTTTAGACCAACTCCCACTAGGCCAATTCCCAAAAGACCAATTCCCCTTAGACCAACTATTTACTGTTTTTGATTAAGGGTTGATTGAGGATAATTAGGAAAACATTTATTTACTGAAAAGCACTTTATTTGATAAAAAAGTATTTATATGCATAACATTATAGTTATTGATTAAGGATACTTGGGAAAACATATATTTAATACAAATATATTTTTTTGTATTTTGGAATTTCACAATTTCCAAAATACAAAAAATATAGATTTATAACATGACATTTCTTTGATACACATGATGTGGAAAGATGCACCTGAACCATAACCCTTAACAGCAATACATGTGACAGTTATACTGAGCACAAATACTTGGCTTGGTTGAGAAATGACCTCTCCATTTATTTGATCACATCATTTGAAAGTTTGTGATTACTGTTATCTATAAACCACTGTTGGCCATACATCCAACACAATCATATATAAAACAAAGGACTGTGCTTGTTTTGTTAAAAAATCAGCCCAGCATCTGTTAACCACAAAACAATAAAAAGAATAACATCCTTTAAAAGTGTGTGATTGTTGTAACAATTATTATGAAAAATCAGCCCAACATCTATAAAATATCAACAACATTAAATACATTTAAAAATATTTATAAATATATAGAGGATATAGAATGAGTGTTTTTCTCAGATAATATTTATGAAATGAGTCTAAGAATTTTCCTTTTTGGCGAGCCCATTATATTATATTATATGAGAAAAACACACATTTCATATTCTATTTATCATATGACACACACACACATACAAATTAGCCACTTAGTATGACTTTTTAACCCATCACCTAACTTGAGTTGCAGACGGCACTTGGAAAAAACATCCTCATATAACTAAACAATTTCATTTTTTGCTTCCAAAACATAGGTTATGACCCCTCATTGGAATGAGCTCATCAAGCTCGTTCCAATGAGGGGGTCATAACCTATGTTTTGGAAGCAAAAAGTGAAAATATAAAAAAATTGAATGGCGTTTTTCTTCTAGGTAAAAGATTAATACAATATAACCCACCCTAAATAGGACAGATAACGTAAATTCTCCTTACTGAAATTATGCAAATGTGACCCAGTTGTATTTTGTTTAGCCAATCAAACTGTCCAGTTTTGAAATTGGCCAATAAAAGCTCCCAACTCGAATTATGCAAATTAGGAAAATGTGGCCCAGTTGTGTTTTGTTCAGCCAATCAAATTTTCTCGTTTTGAAATTGACCAATGAAATTGATGGAAGGCTTTATTTATTGCTAATTAATATGAAAAAAAATATCAAATGTTTTAAAGTGAACAAAACGGACGATCATATGATAAATCAGATTATATTGATATAAAATTATTGTAAAAGTAGAATATATTAGTTGGTCTGAGGGGAATTGGTCCAGTGGGAGTTAGTCTAAAGGGAATTGGTCTAGCAGGAATGAACCGATATTTCTCTGCACTTATTAGGAAAACTTATCAGCTTCTTGTGTAAAGTATTAAATAGATTTATGATAGTTCCTAAAACTACATACAAATTTGATAACATTGACAGTGACATGCCTGCTAAAATGGTTAAATGTCATGTACATGAACAATTAGAATCCACAGAGGACATCTTTAGTACTATGGAAAAGCCACAAAACAAACAACTGAAACATCATCTTTGACTGAGCTTAATAATTATATATATGAACCCTGTATTTACATGTCATGTAATCCATTGGATTATTGGAAAATAGAATCTTCTAATTATCCCATATTTATCATTACTGACTATATGATATTTGACTATGCTTGTCCCTTCAGCCCCAATGGAAAAGCTTTTCAGTATTGCAGGAAAACCAGATAGATGTTCCTTGAAAGATGACACTTTTCAGAATTTAATGATGATAAAATGTAATAACCATATTCCCCAGTGTCATAATTGAAAGCAATGTACATTTGGTTGTATTTTTAATAATTTACTACTTGTCATGGCAGATGCAGTCTCATATATGGCTCAGAGAAAACAATATTAGGTTCAGATTTGCCTTACCTATTGTTTTCTCTGAAGGGAAAAATGCGAAGCGATCAAAAAATTATATTAATGCTGTTGTTTTGGCAACAGCAGAATCACACGCTTGTATCAGGGGTCCTTGATACGGATTCGGAACAAGGGCCCAGATACATTAAACTTTAGTTGCATAATAGTGCAGAAATGCCCCGATTGTGAGATAAAATGTAATAACCATATACCCCAGTGTCATAATTGAAAGCAATGTTCTTTGGTTGTATTTTTACCTCACCTGGCCTGAAAGGCAATGTGAGCTTTCTCATCACTTGGCGTCCAGCGTCCATAAACTTTTCACATTTTCATCTTCTTATCCGAAACCGCTGAGCCGGTGTGAACCAGACTTGGCAGGAATGGTCTATGGGAGGTGCTCTACAAGCAATCCTCATTTTGTTCCCGTCGGATGAAAATCATGGCTTCCAGAGGCATTCTTTGATTCTGGTTGCTGGATTTTCAAAAATCTTCTCCTCTGAAACTGCCAGGCCAAATGTTTTGAAACTTCTATAAATGATGACTGGGACCCCTCTACCAACGATCCTCATTTAATGTTGATCGGGTTGTAAAATAGCCGCAATTGTGGCTTATAGTTACTATAGAAACCCTACGGGAAATGACATTTTCCTCTTCTCGGGAAAAACTGAGGCAACGTGAAAACAAACCTGGCATGGATAGTCTATGGGAGGTCCTCTAAAAACGATCCTCATTTTGTTCTTGTGGGTGGAAAAACGTGGCTGCATTCTTTGATTCCAATTGGTGGATTTTCAAAAATCTTCTCCCCTGAAACTGCCAGACCAAAAGTTTTTTTACTTCACATAAATGATGACTGGGACCCCCTATACCAACGATCCTCATTTAATGTTGATCGAGTTGTAAACATGGCCACATTTGTGGCTTATAGTTACTATAGAAACCCTATGGGAAATCACATTTTCATCTTCTTCTCTGGAACAACTGAGCCAACGTGACCCAAACTTGGCAGAGATGGTCTATGGGAGGTCCTCTACAAACAATCCTCTTTTTGTTCACGTTGGTTCAAAAATATGGCCACCAGAGACATTCCATGATTCTGTTTGATGGATTCAAATGTTTTGAAACTTCACATGATTGAGGACTGGGACACCTTTTACCAATGATCCTCATGTAATGTTGATGTAATGTTGCAAACATTGGTCACCAGTGAAGCTCATAGTTACCCTTCAAAGCCTATGGAAAATCACATTTTTATATGTAGTTCCAGGTGAGTGATTACAGGCTCTGTATGGGGGCGCGGTGGCTCAGTAGGTAGAGGTGCAGGCTGCAAGCCGAGAGGTCCTCGGTTCAAATCCCACCTGCGGCAACCTTGTTGTGTCCTTGGGCAAGACACTTCACCCCGCTTGCCTACATGGGGGCACGATGACGCTGTGTACTAAGGCGTACTGCACGTCGATGGTGCACTTGTCTTCAACCAATCTAACCCTGCCTGTGCCGCGGTGCAGAGTTCAGAGTTACGATGTTGGGGAGCTGACAGCTGCTCGTCGTTGCTCGGTGGTTCTCTCCAGGTACTCCGGCTTCCTCCACCCGTAAAACTGTCACCGACATGATATGGCTGTTAATGTGTCGTTAAAACCAAATAAAAAAAAAAAACAAAAAAACAGGCTCTGTAGAGTTTCTAGTTATACCCCCCGCAAACAAAGTTTGGGGGGTATATAGGAATCACCCTGTCCATCTGTCCGTCTGTCCATCCATCGTAAGCGCAACTCCTCCTAAACCGTTCGAAGAATTTTCATGAAACTTTACACAATGGAAGAACTCCATATGGGAATGTGCATGAAGCAATATAATTCCGTTCTGACATTTCCAAGGGGAGATAATCTGTCCGTCTGACCATCCTTGTAAGCGCAACTCCTCCTAAACCGTTTGAACAATTTTCATGAAACTTTACACAATGGAAGAACTCCATATGAAGATGTGCATGAAGCAATATAATTCCGTTCTGACATTTCCAAGGGGAGATAATCTAACTTATACCGTCTGTCCATCCTTGTAAGCGCAACTCCTCCTAAACCGTTTGAAGAATTTTCATGAACCTTTACACAATGGAAGAACTCCATATGAAGATGTGCATGAAGCAATATAATTCTGTTCTGACATTTCCAAGGGGAGATAATCTAACTTATACCGTCTGTCCATCCTTGTAAGCGCAACTCCTCCTAAATCATTTGAAGAATTTTCATGAAACTTTACACAATGGAAGAACTCCATATGAAGATGTGCATGAAGCAATATAATTCCGTTCTGACATTTCCAAGGGGAGATAATCTAACTTATACATTTCAGGTGCGGGGGGTATCACTTTGTGAGTTTGCTCACAGTACCTCTAGTTAATAATGTACTACTTGTCATGGCAAGAAATAGGCAATATGTATTTTTGGTTTCTATTCCTTTTCTTACAGTAGTTCCTTGAGAAATGAATAAAATGTGTGTGTTAATTTTTCCTTAACTGTTCTCAGTTGATTATGTTGGAGTGTAACACCTCCTAATTCCCACAGCATTTATCCCAGTAATCATTTTCTGAAGTTAAGAATCAAGCAATTCATAATTTCATAACAATAAGGAGTTTGGCTTGAACATTTTTCACCTCTTCAGTTCTATTATGCATTTTCTCTGCCAACAATAGCAAAAAAGTAAAGTTCATACACACATGTACTGGTTATGAAGCTTTCCATTTAAAGAAATATTGCCAAATTAATTAAAAGTAATTGAAAAGTAATTAATTACATTTCATGAAGTAATTGTAATTAATTACTTTAAAATTAAAAGTAATTGTAGTTACTTTTAACATATGCAATCAAGCATTAGGTCGCAAATTAACTCTCAAAAGACATCTCCGAATACATACAAGTGTTTGCTCTAGCATCAACTCTCAAAACACATCGTAACTCGTACAGGTGAGAAACCTTTGAATGTAATATTTGCAATAAAACATTTGGTAAAAAATCAAGCCTCCAAAGTCATCTCATATCACATACAGGTGAGAAGCCATTAGAATATAATATATGTAATAAAGCATTCAGTTTAAAATCAAATCTCAAAAGACATGTCTTAGACTCATACTGGTGAGAAACCATTTTAATTTGATATTTGTAATAAAGCAATCAGTGATAATTCAGGACTTGATTCCCACAAATAATTCTCATAAGGAGAATACAGAGAATCAACTTTCATTTGCACAAATGTTCATTTGATTCTCGTTATCATCAATTCTGAACATGTCATTAAATGTCTGGTCAATTCTATTTATGAATTGCTCCATCATAATAAAGTAACAATCTGACTTAGTAGTTGTGTCTAATGAAGACTTGGCTGTTTATACAGGCAATCTGGACTTCACTAGAAACGACTGTAAAGGTACTTGATGTAACTTCCATCAACAAGACTATCTATTTACTGGAACATGTCTACATAAATATGTAAGAAACTCACAATATTGGATACAGGCTTTGAGGGTTGAACTCATGTAAGTATTAAAATGTGAGATTTGTTATCCCCCGTGACTAGAAGTGGGAGAGACATATTGTTTTACCCCTGTCCATCTGTCCCTCCATTTGTCCATTTGTCCATCTGCATGTAGGATACAAGGTTTATTCACCTAACTTCTCTTAGTTTTCAAGCTAGAATTCTTCTGTTAACTCACCTGACTGAAAGTCAGCATAAGCTTTAGTGATCACTAATTTTCCGTGAACATGGTGGTTGTGCCTGCTCCACCTAAACCAATTTTAGTTAAATTTGAGGTGATTGCTGGTTCTGACATCGTCCTTTGTTTTTATACGCCTGTCAATTTTTGATGGACATATTATGTTATGGCATTGTTCATCTGTCTGTCTGTCTGTCCATGAACAATTTTTGTGTTTTTCCCAACAATGGCGTGGCTGTAAACAGATTTGAGCATGAAAATCCAAATAAAAATTAATTCTACAAAGGGCACCGGATTCTGAAAGGATAGTCATTTCAGCATCAGAAGACACACGTATGTGTCCCCGCTTTCGATTCAGAACTTTGATACGAGAGTAACCTAATTTCGTGGTATGAAATTTTGAGCATTTGAAGTTTCCAGCCTTTCTATTGTTATTATATATATTAGGGGGATGGCATATATGAGGACTATTTTGAAGCATTTGTCTATATATAATGAGTTTCCAGGCGCCTGTGGTGTTACCTCCCTTGATGTGTTTCTCTAATGTTTACATGAACTCTACAATCTTCGGGAAATGGTGGCAATCTCGTACCGATTGCAGTTGGTAAATTCCGTAATATCTCTGCTCTGCAGATCCCTAAATTTTCTGCTATGCACTGCACACGTTATTAATGGGGAAACTTCATTGAAATGGCCAGATATCAAAGGGATTTTTAATAGTCAGTGTTAAATATAGAATAACCGGAAACTGCCGTTTGTCAAAATTGGCTGATGCCCCATAACCGGCCAGTTCCAATTAACGATTCTAATTATCAGTACACCACTAATGGACGCCCAAATTTTAACTTAGTGCAGTATGGGAAGAATCTTAAAATTTCTTCTTCAGATCCACCAGTCAGAATATTTTAATATTTGGTATACAATATCCGTGAGGGAGGGGAGGGGGGGGGGGGGGCAGTCTGTAATTTCAAGTTATTCCAAATCGAGTCCCTACATTGATATTTGAGCTCCCTGTGAGGGCCAGTATTTTCATTTAGTGCAATATGGGAAGAATCTTTAAAAAATCTTCAGACCCACCATTCAGAATCTTTTGACATTTGGTATACAACATTCGGCATGGACACCAGTGTTATGAATAATTTCATGATGATTTATCTGTGGTGTTGATGGACCATGACTAACTGAATGTGACCTAAAGTAGTTATTTGAACCATGTTGTCGGGTGACAGTTAAGGCCCCTTGGGGCCTCGTGTTTGTTGTTTGCAACATCCAAATATGAAGTCTTTAATGTGTTTTTTAGCTTAACTTGACAAAGTCAAGACAAGCTATTGCCATCACAAGTGCAGAAGTCTGTGAGTCTGTTCACATTTTCCTTTAGTGCAGACTACACCCCGAAGTTCTTTTCCAATCATGACATTTCATATGCAGGTTTGAGATCCTGTCTAGATGAGAACGTCCTCCTTTGGTCGTGATTAAGGCTGTCACGATTATGAATTTTCATAATCGATTATTTTGTCATAAAAATCGACGGTTATTCGATTATTTATGGTTAATATTTCTCTCTCATTTCCTAGAACTTCGTCTATGAAATAACTTGGGAGGTGTTAAAAATTAAAATATGCTAATCATAAATGAAGCAAACGAACACCAAACCTTGAAAAATTTGACAAAACAGAATCTACATCGCATGGATTCAAACTTCAAATCATAGAAAAATGCATACTAAACTCACTAATGGCCCCATCCGCGCTCAATAAGTAATGATTATGAATTTAGCCTCAGGGAATGTCAAGTCAACAAAGCTTTAGCCTTTACACATGGAAATGAAACTTCCGGTCGCGGTACGTCTGAGAACAAAATAAATCATCATACTTTAAAAATAAATAACATGGCATTTCAAAGTTTTTCCCTTTCTGCTTTCCGTATGTTAAAATTGCTTATCAAGTATCAAATTGATAAAAACAAAAACAACTAAACACTCGACGATGTCTTATTGGCAAGGAATACAATGTAGCCATTGACAGTAAGGCATCATCGAGTGTTATGTTATTTTTGTTGACAGAATATTTTTCAGGCACATTTTACTTCGACTTTTATAAATTTTATGTATCGGTTGGAAATTGAATAATTTGAGTTCAAAAGGAGGGGAAAGATCAAAGACATGCAATCGACAGCATACTTTTTGATACTCGGCACAAGAATACAACCTTGTAACAATGTTGATGTTTTTTTGGCAGGTCACATGACTCACATCAAAGGAATGAGAAGTATTGGGAACTGAGTGATCACGCATACGATGATGACTGGGTTTCGGCTAACTTAACTCACGTGGTGCCGCAACTTCAAGCTACATATTGGTTTTATGTTTTAACCCCGTTCACACACACATTTGTTGTCGAAATAGGTCCTTTATGTGAAACAATAGCTTGTGAATCAATATTTCCAGTCAAATAATCGATCATTGAAAAAAATAGTCGATTATGACCTCAATCAACGGTTGATCGATTTTTCGATCATTCGTGACAGCCTTTTGATACACGGCAGAAGAATACAACCTTGTAACAATGTTGATGTTTTTTGGCAGGTCACATGACTCACATCAAAGGAATGAGAAGTATTGGGAACTGAGTGATCACACATACGGTGATGACTGGGTTTCGGCTAACTTAACTCACGTGGTGCCACAACTTCACGCTATATATTGGTTTTATGTTTTAACCCCGTTCACACACACATTTGTTGTCGAAATAGGTCCTTTATGTGAAACAATAGCTTGTGAATCAATATTTCCAGTCAAATAATCGATCATTGAAAAAAAGCCCGAAAACCATTAGCACAGTCTGCGGATTGTATTTATGGAGGGATTTCATTGTAACCTGATAGGCTAACTCGTTTTGGAATAAATGCCACTGTAACTTGGTAACTGGTTCACATACCTTTACTGTGAGGGTCATATTAACCCACTCCTCAATTCAGAAAAAATTGAAAAAATAACCAAGGAAAAAGTACACTTCATTACAACCAGAACTGTTTGAATTGTGGGAACAGTGTATACAGGGACAGTTATCTACAAACTCTTTGCTCAAAAATGTTGTAAAATTTACTCTCCCAATGTGTAACTTTATTGTATAGAATTAGAATCATTTTATTGTATAACTATGTCTTATTTTATAGAAATATATGTACTAAAGTGCTAAATGGACGCAAAAATCGGGATTTGTGATTTAAATCAATATGTTACTAAGTTAATTTTCGATAAAAAAACGAAAACATTTCTATAATCCATTCATCGTTCGACAGATTTGGGGCAAATAAACTCTTTAAAAACTATTAATGGGTTATAGAAATATTTATATAAAATCAGCCCAGTTTCATTATCTATTTTAATCAGAAATCTCTATTTGACAAAATGGCAGCTGTACTTTTAAATGTTGATGTAACTGTACTTTCTATGTATCTTGTATAAAGGTATATAAATGTTATAAAAATGATGTATTTTTTATTTGTTTACATGCACTTATCTGTTTGTTTTAATAAAGTTACCACATTTATACACCAATCTGCTTATTTTTCCAAAACCCATTATGTTATAATTTATGAGATAATGTCAATCAGAAAAACATACCTGGTTGGGTACAAAACTGATGACCAGTGGTTTTGGTATAAAACGTCCAGCAATTTGGGAACAAAATGTCCCCGTACAAATTGTCCTGGACAATAAAACAGCCTGACACCACTTTACTAAACAGCAAACACACATAAAATCATGGGATTAAGGGAGACTACTTCCAAAAGCTTATAGCTTACATACATTTATTCTTGTATTCTGTTGTTCTGTTACATTGTATACTATTTATTTCAGGAGTTGTTCCTTTTTAGCTCACCTGCCCTAAAAGGCCATGTGAGCTTTTCTCATCACTTGGCATCCGTTGGTCGTCGTCTGGCGTCTGTAAACTTTTCACATTTTCATCTTCGCCTCTATATTTGCTGAGCCGGTGTGAACCAAACTTGGCAGGAATGGTCTATGGTAGGTCCTCTACAAACGATCCTCATTTTGTTCCCGTCAGATGAAAAACATGGCTTCCAGAGGCATTCTTTGATTCTGGTTGGTGGATTTTCAAAATCTTCTCCTCTGAAACTGCCAGGCCAAATGTTTTGAGACTTCACATAAATGATGGCGGGGACCCCCTATACCAACGATCCTCATTTAATGTTGATTGGGTTGCAAACATGGTCAGAATTGCTGCTTATAGTTACTATAGAAACCCTGTGGGAAATCACATTTTCATCTTCTTCTCTGGAACTACTGAACCGACATGAACCAAACTAGGCAAGGGTGGTTAATGAGAGGTCCTCTACAAACGATCCTCATTTTGTTTCAGTGGGTTGAAAAACATGGGCGCCAGAGGCATTCTTTGATTCTGATTGGTGGATTTTCAAAAATCTCCTCAGAAACTGCCAGGCCAAATGTTTTGATAGTTCAGATATGTGATGACTGGGACACCCTCTACCAACGATCCTCATTTAATGTTGATCGGGTTGTAAACATGGCTGCAATTGCGGCTTATAGTTACTATAAAAACCCTGTGGGAAATCCCGTTTTCATCTTCTCTGGAACTACTGAGCCGACATGAACCAAATTTCGCAGGAATGGTCTATGAGAGGATGGAAATATGTGGCCACCAGAGATTATATTCTAATGCTTAACCCAATGCCTCTCCTGTCTGCACGAAGATTGGTATTGTCAGGAAAATACTTGTTTTTGAGAATCTGCTAAGGTTTGGTTCCAGTTTTCTCCACTTAGAACTGGTAAAAAACCCAAATATTGTGTATACAGTACAAGTCAAAATAAGTTGTAGTATAACTGAAATAAACTAAGTAAACAACTGCTCCTGCCCTGACAAGATCAGAATCAGTGAGAGCTTTCCAGAAAATGATAAATGATGTCAGCTTTAGGTCTTATCAGTGTAGGAAGAGGAAAAGATACATAGTTTATAGGATTAGCAGCTGTATGTTGATACATGTATCATTAGTCTCATGTTACTTATCAGAAAATACTGACTGATGACAGGTGAAAACAAGGGAAGTTTTGTTTATATTCTCTTGCAATCATGTCAGCTTAGATGACAGTAATTATTGTATATCTTTTAAGATTTGACAAAATTGGAGTAAAGTGTGTTTCCTTTAACCCTTTACCTACCCAAAGCTATTTTGAAAGAGAATACTGTCTGAAAAAAATTGAAATTTTCAAAATATTTAACCTTTTACTGAATTTTTGGTGAAACAGAATTCATAGATGTGTGCATTTTCAAGAAAATCTCCTTTGAAATTACAGGGTCAAATGGTTTGAAAACCTAGTGTGACTGATGACTGTAACCCCCTCTACCAATGATCCTCATTTAATCTTCGTTGGTTTGCAATTATGGCTACAATTGTGGCTTGTAGTTACCATAGAAACCCTATAGGAAATCACATTTTTATCATACTCATTGAAAGTACTGAGTCAATGAGAACCAGACTTGGCAGGCATTCTCTATGAGACCTTCTCTACAACTGTCACCGTACTCATTTTATTCCTGTTGGGTGAAAAACGTGGCCGCCAGAAGCATTCTTTGATTCTGATTGGTCAGTTTTGAAAACTCTTCTCCTCTGAAACCACAGGGCCAAATGTTTTGAAACTTTGCATGGTTGATAACTGGGACACCCCCCACCAACGTTCCTCATTTAATGTTAGTAAATGAAATTTTCTCTCTTTTAAACTTTATATATATATAACTACTTGCATGACAATTCCCATCACCAATTTACCCGGGCTTTGGACCGGCATGTCAACACACACTTTTATAATCACGAATCTCCAGGCAATAACTGCATAAAAATTCCATCTGAAACTAAAATATCATTACTAAGTAAAATGTGATTGGAATCAAATGAAGTACTAGAAGAGGCTACCAAATTGGATTTTTGTATCATAAGAAAAAAGACTAGAAGAAATAATGTCCAAAAAGAAACCGTGATTACAATTATCCTGTTGAATGTGAGGGGAAATTTCCAACAGTATGGAAGGAGTGATCTGTAATGCCTGTTTAACACAATGTTTTTTAATCTTCTTAGACCACGAAAAATAAGTGCAAGTTCAAAAGAATCAAATGAAGTGGTAGGAAGATTTAAAAGCAAATGTAACATTTTAACCCTCTGTAAATAATTCTTAATTGAAGAAGGTGATGCAAATGATCGACTCAGAAATTGTATGTAGCATTTCAAGTTTTCTAATGAAGCTGGAAAGGCAATTAAAGTATATACAGAATAAGAGATATGCTCTCCACTGTATCCTGAAATTGTCATAGGTTCCTGAAGCAAAGGCATTGGAAATTGTGAATTGAACATCCTTCTTTAAAGAATTTAACTCCAATTCTGCAAGAAAGAAAATATTACCAGTGATGATCAAACTTGAACAAATTCAAGTTGACAAAATCTTCACATATATCGTTATGTCCAAACAATTCAAAAAATTTGACTGAATTTTTATAATGTTCATCCCGTCTAGAGAGATAATCTGCTAATCGGTTATCAGACCCTCGAATGTGCTTAGCTTTAATTTCAAATTCAAATGCTGCTGCTAAGAAACAAATTTATCTCAAGCAAGATTGCAAAAATGAGTTCCTAGTAGATCCTCTGTTGAGAACAGAAACTGAGGAAAAATTGCTTTTTCAGTCTTTCCTTTTTCAGTTGTTTCTCCTGAACTTTCTTTTCCTTTAAAACAGCTTTGAACTCCGATATCAAAGCCTTCATTTCTTCATCCTCACTGTCGCTGTCAAAATCATTATCAATGTCAAAGTGAATTTCATTGAAGTTCTTTGTCGAAAATGGATTGTCCGACGAAGCTGAGGCACCAAAATTTGGAGGGTGATCATTTCTGTTTTTTGAGTTCACTTTCATTATCCTCTGGAATACCTTCATGCATGTTTTATAGTCAATCGTTTTCAAATCACGTGTGGGTCTTTCACTTATATTGTTTTGTGACAATATAATGGCCTCGAGTAAGCGTTGCCAAGGAAATGTCAGTAAACAAATGAACGCTGGTATAAAATAACGAGAATTCAATTTGTAGGCAAATCATTGTCATCAAAGAAAGAGATGTTAAAATCATCATTTAAGTTTCATCTTAACCCTTTACCCAACGAATCGCCCGCATCCGCCCGCGTAATATGCAAATTCAGCAGATCTAAAAATATTCTTTTTCAAAAACGTTCAATAAAACCATATCATGTGACCCCTCGTTGGAATGAGCTTGACTGATGAGCTGATGTAGGACAATACATGTGTGTAGAGACTTTGGCTTATCTGTATTTATAACTGACTACTGAGATGATATGGGACAATACATGTGTGTAGAGACTTTGGCTTATCAGTATTTATAATTGACAACTGAGCTGATGTAGGACAATACATGTGTATAGAGACTTTGGCTTATTTGTATTTATAACTGACTACTGAGGTGATATGGGACAATACATGTGTGTAGAGACTTTGGCTTATCGGTATTTATAATTGACTACTCAGCTGATATGGGACAATACATGTGTGTAGAGACTTTGGCTTATCGGTATTTATAATTGACTACTCAGCTGTAGTCAATTATAAATACCGATAAGCCAAAGTCTCTACACACATGTATTGTCCCATATCAGGTCAGTAGTCAATTATAAATACCGATAAGCCAAAGTCTCTACACACATGTATTGTCCCATATCAGCTCAGTAGTCAATTATAAATACCGATAAGCCAAAGTCTCTACACACATGTATTGTCCTACATCAGCTCAGTAGTCAATTATAAATACAGATAAGCCAAAGTCTCTACACACATGTATTGTCCTACACCAGCTCAGTAGTCAATTATAAATACCGATAAGCCAAAGTCTCTACACACATGTATTGTCCTACATCAGCTCAGTAGTCAGTTATAAATACCGATAAGCGAAAGTCTCTACACACATGTATTGTCCCATATCAGGTCAGTAGTCAATTATAAATACCGATAAGCTAAAGTCTCTATACACATGTATTGTCCCATATCAGGTCAGTAGTCAATTATAAATACCGATAAGCCAAAGTCTCTACACACATGTATTGTCCCATATCAGCTCAGTAGTCAATTATAAATACCGATAAGCCAAAGTCTCTACACACATGTATTGTCCCATATCAGCTCAGTAGTCAATTATAAATACCGATAAGCCAAAGTCTCTATACACATGTATTGTCCCATATCAGGTCAGTAGTCAATTATAAATACCGATAAGCCAAAGTCTCTACACACATGTATTGTCCCATATCAGCTCAGTAGTCAATTATAAATACCGATAAGCCAAAGTCTCTACACACATATATTGTCCCATATCAGCTCAGTAGTCAATTATAAATACCGATAAGCCAAAGTCTCTACACACATGTATTGTCCCATATCAGCTCAGTAGTCAATTATAAATACCGATAAGCCAAAGTCTCTACACACATGTATTGTCCCATATCAGGTCAGTAGTCAATTATAAATACCGATAAGCCAAAGTCTCTACACACATGTATTGTCCCATATCATCTCACTAGTCAATTATAAATACCCATAAGCCAAAGTCTCTACACACATGTATTGTCCCATATCAGCTCAGTAGTCAATTATAAATACCGATAAGCCAAAGTCTCTACACACATGTATTGTCCCATATCAGCTCAGTAGTCAATTATAAATACCGATAAGCCAAAGTCTCTACACACATGTATTGTCCTACATCAGCTCATTTTCGATATTACATTCAAAAGTGTTAAAAAATTTAATTCAAAATGAGCCGATTTTATGAAGAATTTGAGTGTACTCCAATTAAAGGTCACGGGCAATGGGTGAAGAGTAAAACTTAGAATAAAACATATTACAGCAAAATTGTTCTTGGATGGATGCCCTATCTTCTCATGGGAAACGGTTTGAGAAAATATTGCTCCATTGCTGAGAAATCGCATGTGAAAATTGGCAAAAATGACAATTATTCCGACACTACCCTTATAGAAACTCTCAAATCTGCTAAGGGTTAAACTTTTAAAAATTACATATAGAAAAAACAGTTGTCATAGTAGGACTGCTTCATGCAGCCATACAAAGCATTTAGCACTGAATCATTTGGGAAGGGAGTAAATTGTCACTCAATCTTGCCAAATTCTGAAAAATTTGATTTTTTTGGTTGGCACATACTTTTATTCAACCATAATGGACATAGGGTTAAACTTGTCAACCTAACTTATAAAGCAAATACTTTCGGTAGTCAATTATGAATACGAACATTCAAATAATTTTTTGATATTCCATTCGAAAGTGTGAGAAAAGGGAACTCAAAGTGAGCGAATTTTATGAAGAATTTGAGGGTTCTCCAGTTCAAGGCCCCCAAAACTGGGTGATGGTAAAACTTTGAACAAAACATATAACAGCAGAATTGGTCTTGGGTGAATTCCCAGTTTTTCCATCTTAAACGTTTTGAGAAAATATGGCTGCAGTGCTGAGAAATCACATGTAAAATGTGGCCAATTTCGCAAAAAATGTATCTTTGGGGGAATTTTGTGGCAAGAAAGATTTAACGTGGTTAATACCACCTATGTAGCCAGTTTCAGTAACTTATGCTTCAAATATTAGGAATGTTTCAACCAAATCGTCCAGAGTAACTTTGAGAATTGTGGCAAAACTTGACATTTTTACTACGAAAACGAAAAACTACAAATATGCCATGAGGCAATCAAGAAACATTGGTTGAAGCTCTACAGATGTGCCCAATTTCAGCAAAATCGTACAAGCCATTGTCGCACAATCTGGCAGATAAAAATTAGTTTAATAAAAAAAGGAATAACAATAGATTCACTAAGTAATCTGTGCGCATGCATAGTACAATTGTTTATCTTTGAAATCGATGTTTTTTAACATGGTGAGGTCAGATATTTTTCAACATTTCTTGAATTTGATGCTGTGTTTGCGTTAAGGGGTCGTCCAACCAAACTTTGGTCAATTTTTTGACATTTTTCCCAATGCCTCAGAAACAGATAAGAGAAGTAAGGAAAGGCAAATTATATAGCAAAATAATGAGTAAAGTGCATAGAAAAGGTACACATTATTTTTTTCAGGAAAAAAAGTGAATTTTATGATTTTGAAGAAGATTAATTTGCAAATGGCATAAGTAACAAACCGGTAAAACCACAAAATAATCGGTAATTCGAAAGCCTTGTCCTCAATATAATGATAACATACTACAGACTCGGAGAAAACATTTTTTTGACACACACTCTGGTGGGTTTTGACGTTTGAATGTAATAACACCAACACACATTTTTGATGTTCCGGATGTGGCTATGTTTTAATGATGTTAATTCCGGTCATGTGATTACGATGTGGTTCTTGCAGAAATACTCAATTTGGGCAATCTTAAGAATGCAAGGACGTGATCACGCCTTTTATTTGTTCGAGACAATGTATGAGCGGTTTTGCAAACAGGTGACAGCAAATACTTGAGCTGTTAACGTCATAACTGCAAAATATGGTTCGAAATTCCCTCCCGTGTTTACAGGCCGTCTGAAATTTTTTGATGACAAAAAATCTGAATTATTGCGCACTAGAAAGACAACATGAACCACTTGTAAAAAAAATAACCGAGTGTATAAAATCGGGACAATACACATAAAATAAGGCAATATTAATAACAAAGTAAGCAGAATGCTTCAGAAATCACTTTTTCATGAAGTATATTCCAAGTGACCTGGAACTATATTGAGCGTGTTGATTTCCCTCGATGTTGTGAAGTTATTTACTTCCTAGTAACCATGGAATTTGAGGCGGGTGTGTTTGATGTCTGCAAAGGACCGATTGAAGATGGGTTGAAAATGATATTGCATTCGTGCTTTTAAATAAGGTGTGCTTGGACGATGCTGAGAATTTAGTTTTTTCTTGCAACCAACCGTACTAACACAAGCGTCGATCCGTGTCTTTTG
This sequence comes from Pictodentalium vernedei, assembly GCA_031216915.1. Lineage (NCBI taxonomy): Eukaryota > Metazoa > Mollusca > Scaphopoda > Dentaliida > Dentaliidae > Pictodentalium > Pictodentalium vernedei. Next base: position 4,293,735 of record CM062294.1, on the reverse strand, counting down.
TCATCGTTTTACACCGGCAAATGTGACAAATCTCCTTCACCGGAAACTTATCTCCCAATTTGCATATAACAATAAACATAACTGCTGTCAGCGTGGCCATGGGGTCAAAACCAAAACGTATTATCGAATCCACGGTCAAAATTAGCTGCAATTGGCTTTTAAAGAAATGAAATACACGAAATATTCGCAATTTCTTCATTATCCATGCCGAGTAACTTTTTAACAAGACCACATGCGTTCAGTTTCGTTTGTCGGCATCAAACTGATATTGTTTGTGGTAATTAATAGTACGAGAAGGCGAAAGAAGCTAAATATTTTCCATCAATAGCATCATCTATAAATTAATTAAACTTGATAATTCCTTTTATTTTACTGAAATTATGAATTGATAAGGTGGGTGTGTTGTGATTATTATGCCCCAGACCTGGAAGTTGGAAAATCAAAGGTGCATCTAGGGCCGTGCAGTGCCAGTGGTGACCTCTGTCCTCTTACCCATGTACCAACATTCGCCCTTGTATCTCAACCATTGCCACTCCAATTTGAAGGATATTTGGTGTTGTGATCGAGCATCATGGGGAAACAATGCCCGTGTAGCTGCTGTAGCATGTGTTTCTTCCCACAAGTTTTCAGAGTTGTGGTACTTTTTCACTCTTTTGAGTTAGAAAATTTTGTTTATAACTAGTTGATTTGTTACAATTTGTTGCAAAGTGCCTGTTGATACCCTCAAATGTATTGCTACAAAATATTTCTGGTGAAGATTTTGTTCCTATTATCAAGCAACAACCTAATGAATATTCTGTATAAAGCCACCAATCTGATGTTTGACACTTTTATCAGAGCGGTTTTGAAGGCTTATGTAACTCAAAATGTTGATTATGGCAGGACTTTTCTATTCACCCATTAATCAATAAATTAAGTGTTATAGTTGGAAGTAAGAAGCATGAAAGGTCCAGAACTAAAAGTCTAAAAAGAATGTTTTGCAGTGTAACATGATTTTTGCAGGTACACTTATTTAGAGGGTTACCTGTCTGATAGTGTTTGGAACCTGTGTGGCCAGGATCTTCAAAAAGAAGAAAAAGAGTTAAACTTTGAGAAAAAGGCATTTGCCTTGAGTGCCAGAGGTAGAGTCATACAAGTTAGAGAGCCCCTCCCTGGTAATTTTTTTGTGTCAAATGGAGCTCACTTGTCACCTTTTGAGGATTGCTTTGTGTACTGCGTTCTTGAAAAAAATATGTGAGACCCTCTGGATGTGCCCTTCTGATCTCAATATGCCAATAAGCCCCCTTGGGGAAAGTACATTAGATCGTTTATTGCAGTGACAGGTTACAGTTACCCTTATTTCTTCTCCAACAGATATCATGAGTGTATTGGTGTCCAAGAGTAAACAGAGCTATTATACTTATTGATAAACCAGACAAATTTAACAATTTAATCACTATCAAATTGATGCATGGGATAAAAGGGGTTACAGTGCAAGGGGTTTGTAAATATATTAATTCAACTACAATGTATGACTTTGCAGTGCATTCAACATAGAATATCATAGTTTCTTTCCAAACCACCACAGTAACACAAACATCTTTATATTGGGAGACACTCTTTTGTCCTCCCATACTTCTTCTGGTGGACTCCTTCAAGTTGACGTTTGTTGAACTCCCCAAATCAAAACATAAACAAAAGAAAATGTCTGCCTTCAATCAGTGAGCACTCCACTTCTAACATTTGTTCTCAATCTTTATTACTTTCATGAATTAGGAAAAGATTTCTTCGAGTATGTACTTCAATGTTTATAGAATACAGCTGTTATTTTATTTTGAGGTATTTTATTGTAAAAATTTTGTTCTCTTATGCCATAGCAGACTTTCAATGTGCGCATATGTAAAACCGATGTGCACTATGTAAAACTGATGTGCACATATGTAAAACCGATAAGCATGTATGTAAAACCGATGTGCACATATGTAAAACCGATGTGCATGTATGTAAAACCGATGTGCACATATGTAAAACTGATGTGCACATATTTAAAACCGATGTGCACATAAGTAAAACCCGTGTGCACGTATGTAAAACTGATGTGTATATTTTTAAAACTGATGTGCCCATATGTAAAATGGATGTGCACATATGTAAGACTGATGTACGCATGCGCGTATTTGAGGATACTCTTCATTCTTATAAATCATGATGTCCACTCAGTTCTCATTTGTTCTCAGAGCGTTCAAAGAGAGAAAACATGCCAAGCCACAACCATAAATTCTGTAGGAAAGCATTCTCAAGAGCCTTTACACGCAATAGACACGAAGATGGTTATTACCTCAAGAGATTTGGGATGACGGGTGAAGGCATTCAGTCAAACGAAGATTATAACTTGTCTGATTCTAATGAAAGCACATATTCAGAGACAGACGATAGTGATACAACCACTGAAAGTGAATATTCAGAAGAGGAAGATGGTGAAACGAATATAATAGACACTTTAATCATAAGAGTATATGAAGATGATACAACTAAATTTCAGAGATTGAAAGTGTTGTACACAGAAAATGGCTTGCCCACAGATGAGGCCACCAAAGCAGCCAGGGAAGCTCTTAGAGACAGCATGAGAGCTTCCCTCTGTAAGAAATTATTTAAGGCAATGAGCCGAGTAAGGCACTTCAGACAACATTAACTGATTGTAAAACCATTTTTGCTTTGTAAAAATTACTTGTAGAATTGTAAATCTGATTACAAATCTATTTTACCTATTGTAAAACCAATAAATCACCTGTAAAGCTGATTTTATGTGAAAATAAAATTTAATAGAGAGAAAATTCAGAGTTGTTCATTTCTTTTTAGCTTCCACTTCCAAACTATCAACAGGCAACTCTATAAACAACAGTTGTTTTGGACAATCAGGGAACGCCTGCGAGGAATTATGTTACAACACGCTTATCTATTGGTCACGCAGAAAATACTACATGGCACGATCTGATTGGACAGTTGTTTGACCATTCAGAGAACGCAGGCGTGGGATAATTTTACAACACGCTTATCTATTGGTTATATGGAACATACCGCCATGTGGAATGATCTGATTGGACAACTGTTTGACCAATCAGACACTGCCGCGATCTTACTGGGTTATCAAACACCTGCAGCATGACACCATCTTATCTATGACATAATCAAACAGAGTACATGGTCTTTATCATATTAAGCTTCTTATAAACAAAGGATACCTTTATCATAATACCTTTATGGGACATAATCAAACATACCAGTTGTCCCTTATCCATTTGCATAACTCTACAACGTGACACTATCATATCTTCTTATAAACAGAGATTCCCTCTATCTTAATCACCTTTATCTATGCATTGACAAAGACCAGGTGTTCTCTATCTTAATTCCTTTATGACATGTCTAAACAAACCAGGTAGTCTTCAAATTAATCTTTGTAGTTACGTGTACATGTCCTTGACAACATTTACCTCAGATACACCAACAGAACTCGAAATTTACGTGGGGGCAGGGGAGGGGGAACTCATTGTTAGTACTCAATGGACGCCTCAGTTTGGAAGTCCCCCTGCTTTGGGCTAGCCTTAGGAAGGGGGAGGAACAGCCCAGGGCTTTGGTAGGGAGGGACTGTTTTTTGGGGAGGGGAGCCCGCATACAGAGAAAACCTAAACAATGTGGGGAAAGCCTAAATGGGCCATACATAGCCTGGACCCCTAATGGGATTTAGGGATGGATAGCCTAAAAATAGGATACATACGGGGCGGGTAGGGAAGCGGCGCCTAAAATAGCCTAGACCTAGTGTGGAGTGGAAAGGAGAGAGGGGATGGAGAGGCCTAATGGATTTGGGCACCGAGGTCAAGTCTGACCTCCAGGTCTGATCTGTGCATCCTATACTACTCCCGTACAAACCATTACACTACCCCCGTCGAAACATCACAAAACCATTCTCCTCGTCGGCGATACACTCTTGCCCAACCAATCGTCATTCATCACTATAGAAGAACTGTGCTTCAACGCTGCTGAGTCCAGTGAACACGCTGATATACCCATTCTATTCTGACGGTACGATGACGTTGTGTAAGGATTGATCCGTGGTATGGATGCCTACTTCAGATGCTGTGTTCAGCGAGTCTGTTGCGGACAGTTTGTGCACTGATTATATTGTTATTTCTACCAGGAGTAAATGATGCTGTCCTCGTCACCGGAAGGAAGCGATCCCACAAATCAGACATCCTGATGTGTCGGTTTTATGCAGGGGTCGTAACTCTTGGTTAGGGTAGGGTTGGGGGTAGGGTTGGGGTCAGGGGTGGGGTTTTAGTTTTAGTTGCCCCTAAACCGAAAAATAGCCCCCAATTCTAGTGGTCTGGCTAGTGTGGGGTTAGGGTCAGTGGTGGGGTGGGGTGGGGTTACGGCTGGGGTAGCCCCATTGTAGGGCTTAAGGCTGGGTGTAGGTCCCGGGGTCAGGGTTGGTGTTTTAAGATCGGGGTGGGGTAGGGGTAGGGTGTGTTTTTGGGGGTTGAGGGGGTGGGGTTAGGGTTAAATATAAGTTCTAGTGTGGAGGGGTAGGGTTCTGAGTAAAATAAGGTTTGGGACTTACAAAATGTTTTTTGGTAGCCCATAAACCCGAAATATTGGACGTCTGTCTGTCCATCTAGCTGTCCATCCGTCTGTTGCCCAGTGTCAACATTTTGTTTCTCCGAGCCATAATGTCTTTACCACTGGATATTTTTAACAAAACTTTATAACAGTATGTATTGTCGTCTGGCGTCAACATTTTGTTTCTCTAAGCCATAATGTCTTTACCACTGGATATTTTTAACAAAACTTTATAACAGTATGTATTGTCGTCTGGCGTCAACATTTTGTTTCTCTGAGCCATAATGTCTTTACCACTGGATATTTTTAACAAAACTTTACAACAGTATGTATTGTCGTCTGGCGTCAACATTTTGTTTCTCTAAGCCATAATGTCTTTACCACTGGATATTTTTAACAAAACTTTATAACAGTATGTATTGTCGTCTGGTGTCAACATTTTGTTTCTCTAAGCCATAATGTCTTTACCACTGGCTATTTTTAACAAAACTTTATAACAGTATGTATTGTCGTCTGGCGTCAACATTTTGTTTCTCTGAGCCATAATGTCTTTACCACTGGCTATTTCTTAACGAAAATTTATAACATTATGTATTGTCAATTATAGACGATGTGCCATCAATCACAATAAGGTCTGTATCCATCAACGTTAAGGTCACAGACTACCTTGTCAAAGTAACACCAATGTATTTGCCAAATTTTATTATATTTTCAATTTTTGTTTAATACACAAAGCTAATGAGCCTTCATTGAACAGTCTCAACAAACCTGTTCCAATGAGGGGCCATAAGCTATGTTTTTGAGACAAAAAATGATGTCTGCTATCCGTGTTGGGTAAAGGGTTATTAGAATCAGAGAATGGGGATCAAATGTTACCCTGAAAGTAGTTGCCCTGGGTGGAGGTATCTTTTATAATAACTTTAGCAGACCCTGACTGGTTGAAAATACACACACAATAACCTTCACAAAATTTGTAATAACCATATATATATATATATACTTAAGTGAATGGGAACCGATCAGATCATTTTTAAATTAGGATATTCTGGAAAGAGCATCAGCTACAACATTATCTCTTCCCGAAATATGCCTAATATCTAAATTGTATTCTTGAAAGGCTAAGCCTCACTGCAATAATCTTTCATTCTTCTTTTTCATTTTATTGATAAAAGTTAAGGGGTTATGATCAGTGTAAACTGTAATTGGGGATTGAGTGGTTCCTAGATACACATCAAAATGGGTTAATGCCAAAATTAGAGCCAAAGTTTCTTTTTCGACTTTAGAGTCATTCTTTTGTTGTTTGAGAAATTTTCTGGAGAAATAACAAACTGGGTGATCAATACCTTGGGAATCTTCCTGGGCAATGTATCCTTGCAAAAGTAACCTGAGATTTCTCAGGATATCCTGGGATTTCCAAAGATAAAAAGTTTGGAAAAGCATAGATTTAACCTGAGATATCTGAGGATTTCCAAAGATATAGAAGCATGGAAAAGCTCAAAAACTTAGGGATGGTATTTGGACGAGAAATCCTTGGATAACATTAGATATCCAGGCTTTGCTTCAAGCTTACTACCATAGGAAGAAAGTAGGGGAAAGCGGAGATTTACAAGTGGAGTATAGCTGGGAAAAGCTGAGATATGTAAATAATTCCCTTGCAAAAATAACCTGAGATTTCGCGGGATATCTCGGGATTTCCCAAGATATTGAAGCTTGGAAAAGCTCAGTAAAGCCGGGATTATTGGGATAGTATTTGGAGGAGAAATCCTTGGATAACCTTAGATATCCAAGCTTTGCTTCAATCATACTAATATGGGATGAAAGCTGGAAAAGGCTGAGATTTTCATTTTTCAAGCTGAGAAAAGCTTGGAAAAGCTAAGAAATGTCGAGAGAAAAAATATTTAAAGTGATGAAAAAAATTCAGTTTGAGATCACTAATTTTCTGATTAAATAAGAAAAACAACGTGATGTTTTATAAACTGGTACCAAAGGTGACAGGGATGGATGAATTCCCCACTTCATCATTGTCATTGAACAGACGTTCATATTCAGATGTTCAGTGTTGATGGAAACGCTAGTCATCGAGGTTTCCGGGTTTTATCTTCGGTTTTTCAGTTTCCAGAAAAAAACGTAACCAAAACAAAAGCGCACCAGTCTCTAATTCATGGAATACAGTATGGCTGCTGTGGATTGGTTACTTTCCAAGGGTGGGCCCAGTCTCTAATTCATGGAATACAGTATGGCTGCTGTGGACTGGTTACTTTCCACAGGTGGGCCCAGTCTCTAATTCATGGAATACAGTATGGCAGCTGTGGACTGGTTACTTTCCATGGGTGGGCCCAGTCTCTAATTCATGGAATACAGTATGGCAGCTGTGGACTGGTTACTTTCCACGGGTGGGCCCAGTCTCTAATTCATGGAATACAGTATGGCAGCTGTGGACTGGTTACTTTCCATGGGTGGGCCCAGTCTCTAATTCATGGAATACAGTATGGCTGCTGTGGACTGGTTACTTTCCATGGGTGGGCCCAGTCTCTAATTCATGGAATACAGTATGGCTGCTGTGGACTGGTTACTTTCCATGGGTGGGCCCAGTCTCTAATTCATGGAATACAGTATGGCTGCTGTGGACTGGTTACTTTCCATGGGTGGGCCCAGTCTCTAATTCATGGAATACAGTATGGCTGCTGTGGACTCGTTACTTTCCACGGGTGGGTCCAGTCTCTATTTCATGGAATACAGTATGGCAGCTGTGGACTGGTTACTTTCCATGGGTGGACCCAGTCTCTAATTCATGGAATACAGTATGGCTGCTGTGGACTGGTTACTTTCCACGGGTGGGCCCAGTCTCTAATTCATGGAATACAGTATGGCTGCTGTAAACTGGTTACTTTCCACGGGTGGGCCCAGTCTCTAATTCATGGAATACAGTATGGCTGCTGTGGACTGGTTACTTTCCATGGGTGGGTCCAGTCTCTAATTCATGGAATACAGTATGGCTGCTGTGAACTGGTTACTTTCCATGGGTGGGTCCAGTCTCTAATTCATGGAATACAGTATGGCTGCTGTGGACTGGTTACTTTCCATGGGTGGGCCCAGTCTCTAATTCATGGAATACAGTATGGCTGCTGTGGACTCCACGGGTGTGTCCAGTCTCTAATTCATGGAATACAGTATGGCATCTGTGGACTGGTTACTTTCCATGGGTGGACACAGTCTCTAATTCATGGAATACAGTATGGCTGCTGTGGACTGGTTACTTTCCATGGTTGGGTCCAGTCTCTAATTCATGGAATACAGTATGGCTGCTGTGGACTGGTTACTTTCCATGGGTGGACCCAGTCTCTAATTCATGGAATACAGTATGGCAGCTGTGGACTGGTTACTTTCCATGGGTGGGCCCAGTCTCTAATTCATGGAATACAGTATGGCTGCTGTGGACTGGTTACTTTCCACGGGTGGGCCCAGTCTCTAATTCATGGAATACAGTATGGCTGCTGTGGACTGGTTACTTTCCATTGGTGGGCCCAGTCTCTAATTCATGGAATACAGTATGGCAGCTGTGGACTGGTTACTTTCCATGGGCGGGTCCAGTCTCTAATTCAAGGAATACAGTATGGCTGCTGTGGACTGGTTACTTTCCACGGGTGGGTCCAATCTCTAATTCATGGAATACAGTATGGCAGCTGTGGACTGGTTACTTTCCATGGGTGGACCCAGTCTCTAATTCATGGAATACAGTATGGCTGCTGTGGACTGGTTACTTTCCACGGGTGGGCCCAGTCTCTAATTCATGGAATACAGTATGGCAGCTGTGGACTGGTTACTTTCCACGGGTGGGCCCAGTCTCTAATTCATGGAATACAGTATGGCTGCTGTGGACTGGTTACTTTCCATGGGTGGGCCCAGTCTCTAATTCATGGAATACAGTATGGCTGTTGTGGACTGGTTACTTTCCATGGGTGGGCCCAGTCTCTAATTCATGGAATACAGTATGGCTGCTGTGGACTGGTTACTTTCCACGGGTGAACCCAGTCTCTAATTCATGGAATACAGTATGGCTGCTGTGGACTGGTTACTTTCCACGGGTGGGCCCAGTCTCTAATTCATGGAATACAGTATGGCTGCTGTGGACTGGTTACTTTCCATGGGTGGGTCCAGTCTCTAATTCATGGAATACAGTATGGCTGCTGTGGACTGGTTACTTTCCATGGGTGGGTCCAGTCTCTAATTCATGGAATACAGTATGGTTGCTGTGGACTGGTTACTTTCCATGGGTGGGCCCAGTCTCTAATTCATGGAATACAGTATGGCTGCTGTGGACTCGTTACTTTCCACGGGTGGGTCCAGTCTCTAATTCATGGAATACAGTATGGCAGCTGTGGACTGGTTACTTTCCACGGGTGGGCCCAGTCTCTAATTCATGGAATACAGTATGGCAGCTGTGGACTGGTTACTTTCCATGGGTGGGCCCAGTCTCTAATTCATGGAATACAGTATGGCAGCTGTGGACTGGTTACTTTCCATGGGTGGGCCCAGTCTCTAATTCATGGAATACAGTATGGCTGCTGTGGACTGGTTACTTTCCATGGGTGGGCCCAGTCTCTAATTCATGGAATACAGTATGGCTGCTGTGGACTGGTTACTTTCCATGGGTGGGCCCAGTCTCTAATTCATGGAATACAGTATGGCTGCTGTGGACTGGTTACTTTCCATGGGTGGGTCCAGTCTCTAATTCATGGAATACAGTATGGCAGCTGTGGACTGGTTACTTTCCATGGGTGGGCCCAGTCTCTAATTCATGGAATACAGTATGGCTGCTGTGGACTGGTTACTTTCCATGGGTGGGTCCAGTCTCTAATTCATGGAATACAGTATGGCTGCTGTGGACTGGTTACTTTCCATGGGTGGGTCCAGTCTCTAATTCATGGAATACAGTATGGCTGCTGTGGACTGGTTACTTTCCATTGGTGGGCCCAGTCTCTAATTCATGGAATACAGCATGGCTGCTGTGGACTCGTTACTTTCCACGGGTGGGTCCAGTCTCTAATTCATGGAATACAGCATGGCAGCTGTGGACTGGTTACTTTCCATGGGTGGGTCCAGTCTCAAATTCATGGAATACAGTATGGCAGCTGTGGACTGGTTACTTTCCATGGGTGGGCCCAATCTCTAATTCATGGAATACAGTATGGCAGCTGTGGACTGGTTACTTTCCATGGGTGGGTCTAGTCTCTAATTCATGGAATACAGTATGGCAGCTGTGGACTGGTTACTTTCCATGGGTGGGCCCAGTCTCTAATTCATGGAATACAGTACGGCTGCTGTGGACTGGTTACTTTCCATGGGTGGGCCCAGTCTCTAATTCATGGAATACAGTATGGCTGCTGTGGACTCGTTACTTTCCACGGGTGGGTCCAGTCTCTAATTCATGGAATACAGTATGGCTGCTGTGGACTGGTTACTTTCCAGGGGTGGGTCCAGTCTCTAATTCATGGAATACAGTATGGCTGCTGTGGACTGGTTACTTTCCACGGGTGGGCCCAGTCTCTAATTCATGGAATACAGTATGGCAGCTGTGGACTGGTTACTTTCCATGGGTGGGTCCAGTCTCTAATTCATGGAATACAGTATGGCAGCTGTGGAATGGTTACTTTCCGGGGGTGGGCCCAGTCTCAAATTCATGGAATACAGTATGGCTGCTGTGGACTGGTTACTTTCCATGGGTGGGTCCAGTCTCTAATTCATGGAATACAGTATGGCTGCTGTAGACTCGTTACTTTCCACGGGTGGGCCCAGTCTCTAATTCATGGAATACAGTATGGCTGCTGTGGACTGGTTACTTTCCACGGGTGGGCCCAGTCTCTAATTCATGGAATACAGTATGGCAGCTGTGGACTGGTTACTTTCCATGGGTGGGTCCAGTCTCTAATTCATGGAATACAGTATGGCAACTTTGGACTGGTTACTTTCCAGGGGTGGGCCCAGTCTCTAATTCATGGAATACAGTATGGCTGCTGTGGACTGGTTACTTTCCACGGGTGGGCCCAGTGTCTAATTCATGGAATACAGTATGGCAGCTGTGGACTGGTTACTTTCCACGGGTGGCCTCAGTCTCTAATTCATGGAATACAGTATGGCAGCTGTGGACTGGTTACTTTCCACGGGTGGGTCCAGTCTCTAATTCATGGAATACAGTATGGCAGCTGTGGACTGGTTACTTTCCATGGGTGGGCCCAGTCTCTAATTCATGGAATACAGTATGGCTGCTGTGGACTGGTTAGTTTCCATGGGTGGGCCCAGTCTCTAATTCATGGAATACAGTATGGCAGCTGTGGACTGGTTACTTTCCATGGGTGGGTCCAGTCTCTAATTCATGGAATACAGTATGGCTGCTGTGGACTGGTTACTTTCCATGGGTGGACCCAGTCTCTAATTCATGGAATACAGTATGGCAGCTGTGGACTGGTTACTTTCCATGGGTGGGCCCAGTCTCTAATTCATGGAATACAGTATGGCTGCTGTGGACTGGTTACTTTCCATGGGTGGGCCCAGTCTCTAATTCATGGAATACAGTATGGCTGTTGTGGACTGGTTACTTTCCATGGGTGGACCCAGTCTCTAATTCATGGAATACAGTATGGCTGCTGTGGACTGGTTACTTTCCACGGGTGGACCCAGTCTCTAATTCATGGAATACAGTATGGCTGCTGTGGACTGGTTACTTTCCACGGGTGGACCCAGTCTCTAATTCATGGAATACAGTATGGCAGCTGTGGACTGGTTACTTTCCATGGGTGGGTCCAGTCTCTAATTCATGGAATACAGTATGGCTGCTGTGGACTGGTTACTTTCCATGGGTGGGCCCAGTCTCTAATTCATGGAATACAGTATGGCAGCTGTGGACTGGTTACTTTCCATGGGTGGGCCCAGTCTCTAATTCATGGAATACAGTATGGCAGCTGTGGACTGGTTACTTTCCATGGGTGGACCCAGTCTCTAATTCATGGAATACAGTATGGCTGCTGTGGACTGGTTACTTTCCATGGGTGGACCCAGTCTCTAATTCATGGAATACAGTATGGCAGCTGTGGACTGGTTACTTTCCATGGGTGGGCCCAGTCTCTAATTCATGGAATACAGTATGGCTGCTGTGGACTGGTTACTTTCCATGGGTGGGTCCAGTCTCTAATTCATGGAATACAGTATGGCTGCTGTAGACTGGTTACTTTCCACGGGTGGGCCCAGTCTCTAATTCATGGAATACAGTATGGCTGCTGTGGACTGGTTACTTTCCATGGGTGGGCCCAGTCTCTAATTCATGGAATACAGTATGGCTGTTGTGGACTCGTTACTTTCCATGGGTGGGTCCAGTCTCTAATTCATGGAATACAGTATGGCTGCTGTAGACTGGTTACTTTCCACGGGTGGGCCCAGTCTCTAATTCATGGAATACAGCATGGCTGCTGTGGACTGGTTACTTTCCACGGGTGGGCCCAGTCTCTAATTCATGGAATACAGTATGGCTGTTGTGGACTCGTTACTTTCCGCGGGTGGGCCCAGTCTCTAATTCATGGAATACAGTATGGCTGCTGTGGACTGGTTACTTTCCATGGGTGGGCCCAGTCTCTAATTCATGCAATACAGTATGGCTGCTGTGGACTGGTTACTTTCCAGGGGTGGGTCCAGTCTCTAATTCATGGAATACAGTATGGCTGCTGTAGACTGGTTACTTTCCACGGGTGGGCCAGTCTCTAATTCATGGAATACAGTATGGCTGCTGTGGACTGGTTACTTTCCATGGGTGGGCCCAGTCTCTAATTCATGGAATACAGTATGGCTGTTGTGGACTCGTTACTTTCCATGGGTGGGTCCAGTCTCTAATTCATGGAATACAGTATGGCAGCTGTAGACTGGTTACTTTCCACGGGTGGGCCCAGTCTCTAATTCATGGAATACAGTATGGCTGCTGTGGACTGGTTACTTTCCACGGGTGGGCCCAGTCTCTAATTCATGGAATACAGTATGACTGCTGTGGACTGGTTACTTTCCACGGGTGGGTCCAGTCTCTAATTCATGGAATATGGTATGGCTGCTGTGGACTGGTTACTTTCCACGGGTGGGCCCAGTCTCTAATTCGTGGAATACAGTATGGCTGCTGTGGACTGGTTACTTTCCACGGGTGGGTCCAGTCTCTAATTCATGGAATACAGTATGGCTGTTGTAGACTGGTTACTTTCCACGGGTGGGGGTGGGGAGGGGGGTGGTCAATATTTCCACGAACGCAAAAAAAAAAGATTCTAGACACTAATTATAACAAGAATAATCATCAAAAGTTATTTAATAAAAATTTTGCTGATGATTTTTCGCTCAACTTGACAAAGTCAAGCTGAGCTATTGCCATCACATGTTTGGGGTAACCTCTAGATGGGAGGTATCGATTTTCTTCAAAACCCCAAACAAGCACAGTTTCCGTCAAAAAATGTTGCCGCGGCCAACGTTTTTAGAACTTAGTTTAGTCAGACCTCAATATTTCCTTTTGGCACACCCTACAGGGCACATTTATGATCGGATTGCTTTGCAACCTGGCATGCTTGTTTGGGGGGACCTCTAGATGGGAGCTATCGATTTTCTTTCATTTCTATCGAACAATATTGCCGCGGCCAGCGTTCTTAGAGCTTAGTTTTGTCAGACCTCAATATTTCCCTTTGACATACCCTACAGGGCACATTTGTGATCGGATTGCTTTGAAATCTGGCATGCTTGTTTGGTGTGACCTCTAGATGGGAGCTATGGATTTTCTTCCATTTCTGTTTGTCAACAAAAAATCTTGCCACTGGCAACGATCTTTGAACTTAGTTTAGTCAGGCATCAATATATTCCTTTGGTATGCCCTACAGGGCACATGTATGATCAGATCGGTTTGAAACTTTGTATACTTGTTTGGGGTTACCTCTAGATGGGAGCTATCGATTTTCGTCAAAAAAGAATGTTGCCACTGGCAATTACCTTCGATGAACTTAGTAAAAACTTAGTCCATTTAAGCATAAATATTTTCCTTTGACACACCCTGCAGGGCACATTTATGATTGGATCACTTGCTAACTTGGCGTGCTTGTGTGGGGTGACATCTATATGGGAGCTGTCAATTTTCTTCCATTTATGTCAAAAACTGTTGCCACTGACCTTCGAACTTAGTTTAGTCAGACCTCAATATTTCTCTTTAACACACCCTTCAGGGCACATTCATGATCGGATCACTTTGAAACTTGGTATGGTATTTGGGGTGACTTCAAGATGTGAGCTATTGCTTTTTTTCATTTCCATAAAAAATTATTGTCGTCATCGCCAGCCTTTGAACATACTGCATTTGTGCATCAACCTATCCCCTTTGCACTCTTTGCAGGGTATATTTTTGAATTTCCATAAAAAAACACATTGCCAAAAGCCATGACCTTCTACTTTGTGCATTTGTGCATTAACATCTTCCTTTGGCATGCCTCAGAAGGCACATTCATTATCAGGTTGTTTTGTATGCTTATGGAGGGTGACAAAGATAGGAGCTATTGAATTTCTTTTCATTTCCATAAAAAGAACTTGCTGCTAGCAAGAATCTGTGAGATTTATTGAATTTGTGCATCAACATTCTTCTTTGACATGGCCGACAGGCCACATTTATCATTCAATTGTTTTTGAACTTGGTGTGCTCATTATGCAAGACCTTTAGATAAGAGCTATTGATTAGCATTCATTTCTGTGGAAAAAAGTTGCCATTTACAATAACCTCTGAACATACTGCATTTGTGTATCAACATTCTTCCTTTAGCCGGTTTACAGTTTACATTTAAAAATGCATGGATTGCTCTGACATTGTGCACTCACAATGCTGTTATGTTCAAATTTCATCAAATAACATTGGTACCAATGATCTTCAATTTTGCCATTTCATTTATAACTTACCAAGTTCAAGTTTGTCAAGTTCAGCTACAGTTAAAACTAAAAGTTCTGTCCTGAAATGCGCACAAATAGCACGTCGATATGCGCGTTAATCTACGCGATATGACCATAGTAAGGCTATCAAATTCTGTAAATATGGCCTTTGCACAAGCAATGGTTCAGCCAATGGACCTCCGGGTAACCCGGAGGTCCATTGGCAGAAACATTGCCTGTGTTTGCTATGAGTAACCAGGAGAACCTGCCGTGCTTTGGATGCCATTCGATATGGCAATTGCGCGCAATTCCAACGCGCAATTAAGCCTAGGTAAGCGCACAGTTCGTGACAGGACTTTTAGTTTTAACTGTACAGTGTCATTGACACTTTCATTATTACTTGGTAAACGCATGCCTGTACATCACTAGCCATGCATGGATTATGACCATTCCACAGCGACTTATGGTGCATAAGGTAGGAATTTTATAGTAAACTGATTTTCCTTACTTATAAACTAGCTCGAATTGTAAATGTTGAGAAATTGCTCACAAATGTATGAAAACATTTCAAAATTGCCAATTTTTTGACTGAGTTTACTGTGATTGTCTGGCCAATCAGATCATTTTCTGGTATGCCTGGAAGTGGAACATTGAACTCCCAGTAGTATCCTGAGCATTCCTGGAATGTTAACATATCTGTGTGTAATAACGTATGACGGTATCCATTATCAGTTTCTACACTGCAATGACAAAGATCTCCAGGAAAAAAATTTGAATGGGATAAGCCATTCCGGTTTCGATTTCAGGACGAACTACCTGGTATGACGAAACGCCCTGTAGACTGGCCGTAAGGAACCAAAACTGGTAAAAAAGACCAAACTTCTTAAGTTACACTGGTGATCACTAAAATGTGTATGCCAAGGCCAATTTCAGGTTCAAAATTTGCCGAGGTGAATTGACTTTTCACTCTATTATATTACACTGAAATAAGTTACCAAATGAATAGAATACACAACAAAAGAAAATAACAGTTTTTTGTAAAATTTAATTTAGAAGCAAATTTCGCACAAAACCTCACTAAAATCACAGTTATCCCACATGTGCAAAGATCATGAAAAATGGTGCATTTGAGGATTTTTTTGTCAATTTATGTATTTTCCCGTGATATTGGGGGAAGTCGTATACCAACATAAAGCCTAACGCCGTAGTTGTCGGATGACATCAAAATCGTGTCCACAAATTCCCACATTTTGTTTTTCGGTGAGTTTGAAGAAGGCAGGTAGACATCTTCCAAGCCAGTGAGTTGTCTACCTTGACTCTCTTATTATACATAATCATGAGAAAATACAAATTTTGTCAAAAAACCTTCAAATACTCCGTTTTTCATGCTCTTTGGCACATGTCGACCACCTTGAAAATTCGTGATTTGTTTTCTTTTAAAAATGTACTCTACAGCCTCAACCAGATTTTTAATCAAGAAGAAAATATTTTCAAACATTATTTACAAAACAAATTCGAAAAAGTGATTTTTACAACAATATTCACTATCGTGTTCATCAGACTCCACCCAGTGATTTTGACTGCATTGAAAAGGTATACTAATCGGATCGGCGGAATGAAATTGTGCGGTTTACCGGTCTGATACTGGTGAACATGAAATGTCAGCCTGAAACATCAATGTCAATGGTTTGTTTTATTCTCTGGTCAGTCTTGGGAAGGAAATTTTTTTCAGTGATTTATTTCTGATGAAACAAGTTGCGTGATTAATAGGATTTACGGGCACATTATTTATTGTTCAAATTTTTTATAAAAGTTCGGTTTTATAGCTGACTTAGGCGATTGCTAATCAGAAAACTTTGTGATCATGACAATTAGAAAAAAAGAGAAGCCAATCTGATTACATAAGAAAAACAACATCTTTTGTTGATCTTGTATTGCTTGGCCTCTCGATATTTGTTAACCCTTTACCCAACGTAACGGCCAAAACCGCCCAGCCCTATTCTCAAAAATCTCCAAATAATTTTCATTATTTTTTCATTTTTGTCTCAAAAACATAGGTTATGACCCCTCATTGGAACGAGCTCGTCGAGCTCGTTCCAATGAGAGGTCATAACCTATGTTTTTGAGACAAAAAATGAAAAAAATTAGTTATTCAAGAATTTGTTTTGCAAGTGTCGTCTGCTTTTCATGTTAGGTAAAGGGTTAATCAGAAAATATAACAAAAACATGCTTTTGAAGGGTCCGAGGTCGAGGAAGGGATAATTTTTCCAAGTTCCATGAGAGTGGCAGTGGAAAGAGGGGATGGAGAAATTGAAAAGTCATTTATTTAAAAGTTGTTAGAATTCAGTGTTAGAATTCACTTATTTCTACAATCTGAAATCTTACAATTATTGAATAGAAAATCTTGTTATTATGACAGTAACATGATTTTGAAGGGCTCTACAGTGTATTAACGGCTCAACAGAAATGGTTAACAGCCCAAGAGTTTATTAGCGGCCCGCGACGAAGTCGAGGGCCACTAATAAGCTCAAGGGCTGTTAACCAGTTCTGTTGAGCCGTTGATACACTGTAATGCCCGACAAAGGCATGTTATTTCTATTATTGCCACTTTCGTACATCGGGTACATTACGATTAAATTATATGGGAAATGAGATAAATAAATGAAGCTTGACGTTTTAGAATTAAAAAAACAGCGACACTATCGTCTGATTTGTTGACAAACAAACCGGATAACATGACTATCGTCTGATCGATCAACGGCGAAATTTGGAAAGTTAGATGATGAAATATATCCTCGAAATGCGAACTTTAGGCAAAGAGTTTATTCATCAAAGATGTCATCACTTACTTTGTGTGTATCGCTTCCTATATTTGATACACCTATCCGTGACACAAAGGGAAACACTTGAAACAAATGTGTTAATTGTGTTTACAAATTAAAAAAAATCCGAATTGAATTTCGATCCAAATGGAAATCTGAGAAAAATATTGTTGATCGGCTGAGGAATGTGACGTCATTGTCTATATTTAGACGTGTCGGGCTGTTATTGACGTGTCGGGCTGTTCTAGTCAATAACGTCCCAACACGTCACATGACTTGTACTTGTTGCGCATTACGAGGTTTCAACGCCCGGTAAAACATCGTTAATGTGCTAGGAACGCCCACAAAAGTGGTAATAATAACCAGGTGATAATAATGCAGATGCAAAATTAATTAAAATGTCGTATTTTACTTTATCACATTGTGTGTAACCCTCGCCACACTACCAGGATCTCTCAGTTGGTAGAGGTGCAGGCTGCAAGTCGAGAGGTCCTCAGTTCGAATCCCACCTGCGGCAACCGCGTTATGTCCTTGGGCAAGACACTTCATCTCCATTGCCCGCTTGGGGGCACGATGACGCCGTGTACTAAGGCGTACTGCACGTTGATGGTACGCATGTCTTCAACCAATCTAACCCTGCCTGTGCTGCAGTGCGGAGTTACGATGTTGGGGAGCTGGCAGCTGCTCGTCGTTGCTCGGTGGTTCTCTCCGGGTACTCCGGCTTCCTCCACCCGTAAAACTGTCACGGTCATGATTAGCCATTGTGCATAAATATGTGACCTTAAAAACATCAATAAATAAATACTACCAGGATCTGAAACCATTGATGTTGAATGTACCAGGATACTCAGACTGAAAATGCTTGCCACATCAGACCAACAACAGGCACAATTTTGTTCCACCAAGCCAGTGCATGTCAATTTTTAATTTTACAATGGCAGGTTTTGAACCCAGTATTGGCCTTCCCTTTTTAGTGACCACCAGTTGTGAATTGTCCGAAGCAATTTTACTCAAGTTGTTCACTGCAATTTTACCCAAATCGTCCGAAACTCGAGCCCTGGAAAAAACGTAGGAATTATTGTATTTTGAATCATTTTTTTATTTATAATTTTTCTAATTTATTGAATATTATTTATTGAATATCTTAATATACGTCCTTGCTTGGATGAATGGAAGATTCCGCATGCCGCAGGTTCACTGGAACAATGTGGGGTTGAAATCTCTTGCGACTGGAATAGCTTTATTTGCTGATGAAGCCACGGCAGACGGGAGTGACAGTCCTGGAAATGAGACGGGTGCGATCGCAATTGCTCTCGTCAGCACCCGTGTTTTCTATTTTAGGGGAGCTAATAATGCACTTGTTGAAAATTATTGTGGAACACTAATATTCTGTGAGGATAAATGTGTGTCGGTTTGAGAAAGCAGCACTTTATGGCCAGTGGAAAATTACTGTCATAATTCAGCAATTCCTTATACATTCAATCCTTTGAACACTAGTGTTATCTGTCATGCCAGCTCTATGACAGCAGTTAGAAGAGTTCATATTCATTATTTGGGCGGGCGGGGGGGGGGGGGGGGGACTAATCAATATTTCCAATGTGCAGCCTCGAAGAGTTAAGGTTTCTGGTGTTTGGTGACAGTATTCCCTTGAAAACTACCACTAAGATTTTACGGGTTAAATTTACTCTGATTTCGCGGGAGCTTAAAACTACACCTGTCAGGTTTGTTCATTTCAAGCACTGGAGTGAGGATCAAGCATCTTATTGGTTTGAGTGTGCACACTGGTGGTCACAACTGGAATGTAACATGGAAAAACAGTAAAAAAAACTCTTATAATTTTGCAATTATTCGTTTAAAGGTGCCACTGGCGATTAACAATGAATAATAGCAAAACTAGTGGTAGGAAACTAGCAAATATATTATAACTATTGCATTAAGAAGAACATCATATTAAGTACCGTAAGGTTTCTTGTATATGTCACTCTACCGTCACGTCGAATTTAATTGAATTAGGTTTTCTGAAATCCGTCATATCTCCGTTTGATATATATAGGGACACACTTAACCGTCACATCGAATTCAATTAAAGCACGACGTAAAGACACAATGTTTGAGTCTACACGCAAATCTTATGTGATATCTATACATGCATTTTAGCTGTGTACACGTATAGGAAAACACTATGCTATGGCTTCATTTTATCTATACAGGCGATCCATCGTCGCTCTGAATTCAGTTGGAGATTGTCTTTCATATTATAACCTGATGCATGATGTTTTAAAAAGAAATTGCCGAGTGGCGACGCATAGTCGAGTTGTTTGCGCCGCCCCCCCCCCCCCCCCCCCCCCCAACCAAGGAAGAAAATCAATTCCCAAACCTGAATCTGATCCATGTTGCGTGTTGATTACAGACAGGGCTGGGGTAATTGTAATTTGTAATTGTAATGAGTATAATTAATTACATGTTTTCAAAGTAATTGGGTGTAATGTGTAATGGAGACCTTTGTCAATTAAATGTAATTGAAAAGCAATTAATTTCATTGGTAATTACCATGTAATTTCAATTACTTTTCAATTACATTTGATCACAAACATGAGGGTAAAGATTTGTTAGAAAAGTGTCACTCAAGTTTTGTTTTTTGATGCTACATTGGGGCATATATAGAAAAAAAATGTGCAGGTGACCAGCTATTCCTACCTCTTGGTTTACTGATGAACAATCTTGTGTGGTGAACTGAACGATCAGGAGTTTGATTTTCTTGTCGTGATAATCTTTGTCTCTGTGATTTATTTAATAAAAAACTTTTGAGGGTTATGCTTGTGTCAGTGTTTTAACAGTGATTGCTGTATACCTTATTTGATAAATACAGATTATCATGATAATTTGCATGTCCTGTGATTTGTATCAGATTCGAGGTGGTGTCCAGAATGGGATCTAAACGAGCCGGCTTTGTCGGCGAGTTGTGATCCCATTTTTGGACACCACCGAGAATCTTATGCAAATCACAGGACATGCACATTATCATGATAATTCATTTATTTAACAATTCTGTCACATAAATAGATTAAATCCTAACCCTTTTACCCAACGTAACGGCCAAAACCGGCCAAAGCTATTCTCAAAAATCGCCAGTTAATTTTCATTATTTTTCATTTTTTGTCTCAAAAACATAGGTTATGACCCCTCGTTGGAACGAGCTCGTCGAGCTCGTTCCAACGAGTGGTCATAACCTATGTTTTTTAGACGAAAAATGAAAAACATTAGTTATTCAAGAATTTTTTTGCAAGTGTCGTCTGCTTTTCATGTTAGGTAAAGGGTTCAATTATTTTTAAACATTTTTGGGACATAATGTTCGGTCGATCACTGAAACGCACATAGAATGTATCCATGCGCCTGTTATGTTAGCCCGTAGCGCTACCGGAAACGAGTCGTCTATATGATACGGAATCAGAATGAGTCGTCAATATGATATGGAATCGGAACACATTATGTGATACGTACCGTTTCTTGTGGTTTTCAGGCCAAAATCTATATGATTGTTAGATAAAACTGAAGCTTGTGTATGATGTATTAATGTAGAACTACTCAAAGGACTGAACGGGTGGGGTGGGATGGGGATGAACTGAATAGGGGGGGGGGGGGGCTTAAAAGAAAGATTATGTGCATCCTCCCATATTATTATTATTAATTAATTTTTATTCATGGTTTAGGTCACTTTTTCAAGTTTCAAGCTTGTTGCTTTTAGGTATTGGATTTGAAATAAAAAGTCTCATTCCCTTTACTTTTTTCTTTATTTAAATAGAGAAAATTGTCAAGCATTATTAACAAGTAAAAGAGAATTAATTTCAATTGTCTTAACAACCTGTCACACAGAAACTGTTGAAACCTTTTACTTTATTGGTGGCCTTTGTTTGAGCAAAACCGATTTGACACCTTCAAACAATACAGTTAACTGCCTTTTGTCTGACCAGCTACAAGGGGATACAATGGAACGTAAAGGTTTTATTGATCTTAAAACAATATGACAAAGTATGATATTTCCCTGTTTTTTATTAAGAAAGATTATGAGCTGATTATGAGCATGACACTTTTTCAGAATTTATTGATGATACATATAATCACAAATTGTTATGAAATTAAAAATTGCTTGATTCTTAATTTCAGAACATGATTACTGCGATAAATGTTGTGGGAATTATGAGGGGTTACACGCCAACATAACCAAATGAAAAGAGTTAAGGAAAAACATAACACACATTTTATTCATTTCGAGCATCAGTTGTCGGATTTTAATGTTCTTTGGTGATAGGGCAGTTTGGGAGAAGAGATGCCCTCGTACCTAGCGTTGTCGCCCATTCAGGTTTGGTTAAGTTATGGCCCCTGTTGTTTTTGGCCTCTGTTTCTATACTCTCCCCAAAAAGAAAGTGTGCATGCTAAAAAATAACACTAAAAAAAGATATATATCATTTTCATTCATGGAAATTTTATTCAATCACAGATGAATCAATTTAGTTTCGTTTAAACAATATTTATTAAAGAATTTGATATGTATACAATATTCAAAAACAGTTAATGGAAGTAAACAAAATGTGAACAGCAAGCAATACAATTGTATACAAGTAGCGAGCAGACAAGTTACAGTTTGAGAGGGGGTCCGACAGAAAGCTTACAGCTTATGTAAGTCGTCTCCCTGAATCAATTTATGATCAACACGAGAAATTTCATTACGCTACGACGAATACTCTTGGTGCCATGGAGAGTCAAAGACACTAAGGGTCAAACACAAAAGTCACACACTCAATATCTGGTATGACCTCCGTCTGCATCGACTACTGCTGTGCATCTACGCCTCATGGAAGCGAACAAGTTAGCATGGAAGTGTTGTGGGATGTTGTTCCATATTCTGATAAGCTGTCTTTGGAGTTCAACAAGCGTTGACGGTGCATGGGGAAGCCGGCGTAGCTGACGTTTCGTTTCGTCCCATACGTGCTCAATGGGTGAGATATCGGGCGAATTTGCGGACCAGGGAAGAACATCCACTTGTTGTTGCTGCAGATACTGTTGAACAACACGAGCTGCGTGGGGTCGGGCGTTGCCCTGCTGTAGAATGACGCCGGGGCCGTGATGTTGCAGAAATGGGACAACAACAGGTGTAAGCACTTCATCACGATATCTGGCTGCATTGAGATTACCATCAATAATGACCAGCTCAGTTCTGTTACGGGCAGTGATGCCACCCCACACCATGAGAGACCCTCACCCATAACGGTTTCGCTCCACGACACATGGATCTGCGTAGCGTTCGTTTCGACGTCTGTACATTCTCTGGCGGCCATCTGATGATGAAAGATGGAAACGACATTCATCTGTGAATAAAACACGTCGCCACCAGTGTAAGGGATGCCTGAGATGTTGTCTACACCACTGCAGTCGAGCACGACGATGACATAACGTCAAAATCGGACGAATAGCAGGTCTTCGAGGACGTAAGCCGTATTCTCACAGCCGGTTGATTACTGTTTGAGGATGTATCCGTCTCAGGTTAGGAATGTTCCTGGCTGTCGTCGTTGCCGTTTGTTGCCGGTTCCGGAGATGGACGACACGGATATACCGATCTTGTGCAGGGGTGGTAACTCGGGGTCTCCCGGAGCGGGGTCGGTCTCGAACGTCATCATGTTGTGCATGTCGATGGACTAGCCTGTCTACAGTGTTACGGTGGCTGTTCAGATGCTGGGCAACCTCTCTGTGTGTTCTGCCAGCTCTAATCATACCCAGGGCAAGGAGACGTTGATTCATTGTCAATCTTGGCATGCTAATGTGGAGTCGTTTTAACAGCAGCGAAGTTTGAATGTGAACGATAGGAAGGCCTTACTTTAGTGTTTAAATACCCAAGGATTCACACTGCTGCATGAATTTTCAGACTCTCCACGTGCAAAACATGCCTTTTCACAAACGTGCAGCACGTCATTTAACGTTAAAGCAATTTGAACGGGGAAAACTGTTTTTGTGTTCAATATAACTTATTCATGAACAGGTTAACACTCTTTACACATACGAAATTATTTTGTTGGAGTTTGATCAATTTCTGCAATGCACACTTTCTTTTTTGGGCGAGTATAACTACGATAAATTGTACCAGAGCCTATAGGGCAAAGTGCTGCCCAATATTTTTTTAGTTCATTATTTTTTTGTGGCCCAGTGCTTGCAGGGGAGGTTGCATGACATTTTAACCTCTACAAATCAATATATCCATATAAATTATGGATGACACAAGAATTATAGTGATTTTGGTTCCAGACCATTGAAAATTGTATCACGGCTTATTACTAATGTCAAAATACAGGTAAAGTTCTATTTGGAGGTTCACCACGACCATTCTTGCAAGAGTTATGCCTCTTTTTGAATTACAAAATCACAAATGTCCCAATTATATAACCATATAAATATGGATGCTAATTTCAGCTTTATTCTAACTGGCCAATGCCTATGGGGGAAGTGCTGCCCATTTTTTAGTCCACTATTTTTATGCTGCCCAGTGCTTGGTGGGGAGGTTGCGGGTCATTTTAACCTACTACATATCGATATAACCATATAGATATGGATGTCAATTTCAGCTTTATTCTAACTGGCCAGGGTCTTATAGGGAAGTGCTGCCAATTTTGTTTTAGTCCACTATCCCAATTTTTCTTGTCCACTATTTCTGTAGTGCACTGTAGTGCCCAGTGTTTGCATGTCATTTTAACCTACTACATATCGATATATTCCCCCCACTGGGGTAAACAGGCTCTGTTTTACTGGGAAAATTGGACCCAGTCACCAATGCTTGGGAGGTGCAAATCCTCTCTACAATGGGCAACATGGCTTTTTAACACTCACCCCTGGTCTTGAGTTGATACTCATGTTGTGGTCATGATTACCCATTGTGCAAAAATATGTGACCTTAAACACCAATAAATGAATAAATATATCGATATATTCATATAAATATGGGTGACACAAGAATCATAGTGTTTTTTTAATTCCGTTCATTCAAAGTTGTTTGAAATTCTCTTCAAACATTCAGAAGTTATTTATTTACATGCAAGTCCGACTTTGCTACCTTCGGGAGCATCATCACGCACGTTAGCGTTGCTCTTGTTGAACGTTCCTATACTGCATGTGTTGAAATGTGTGACCTGATTAAATGAGGTTCAGTCGAATTGTTGTTGCCCAGGCTGTTTCTAGAGTACCATTTCAAGAGGAACAAGAAAATATGAATTCAAGGCACCATTGCACAAAAACTGAACTATTATTGTTTTTCATTGGCGTTCTGTGTTATGAGAGGCTTGCATTGGCTAATTATACCAACTACGTTAAAAGAAAGTCGGGTACACTGGATTGCGTCTGTCAGTGCGTCCGTCCGTCCATCCGTCCCTCCACCTGATGTCCGGTCATGTCATTTTGAAGATTAGTGTGCTCAGATTTTGACGAAATTTTATAAGGTAATCAGTATAACACTTGCGCTTCCAGAAACATAAGCCGTTTTTACTGTGCGCGTAATTTTTTCATGAGTTCTGGCTCTTCAGGTGTGTGAAATAACCAATTTATATGCCCGAGAACCTCTCTGGGCATAATGTTTTTAACCTGTCCAGCTATCCGTTTACCATTTGTTTCCGTCAAATAACTAAATACCACTTATTTAACAAAATCATAATTTTAGGAGTTACTTGTTGATGACCAGACAATGCTTCCTTTTTGGTGTCTAGAGGAAATATCCTTTAAATTTGAGCTGAACCAAGATGGCTGCCAGTGGCCAATTCATTATGTCGGTCATCTTGAATTTGCATCCAAGAAAACTAATGAATACTTACTTAAATCAATTCCATTTTATGGTTATGCATTATTGGTGAGTAGAGGAAGCTTGTTTCAATTTTAGATCAGCCAGGTAATTCAACCAGTTCAATCGGGCCGCCATGGCGACTATATTGAATTTGGTTTCCGTCCAATAACTAATGAATTCTTACTGAATCATTTGTGTACCCCCGCAACGAGTTCGGTGGGGGTGTATACTGGAATCACTTCGTCCGCCCGTCCGTCCGTTCATTCGTCTGTCCCTCCATAGAGATAATTTTGACCAGAGATTTTCTCAGATGTTTATGGACCAATCTGCTCGAAACTTGGTGTGAAAGTAAATTGCCATGTGGAGATGTGCACCTACGATTATGGTTTTGGCTGGATTATTTTTGCCAGAATTATGCCCCTTTTTGAGTTGAAAAAGCTGAATTTTGTCCGGAGATTTTGTCAGATGTTTATGGGTTGATTTCTTTGAAACTTTGTATGGATGTTTACTGCCTTAGGATACTGTTCACCTGCAACCATAGTTTTGATCTAACTTTTGTTGCCATAGTTATGCTCATTTTCGGGAATATTCGTTGAAAATCTTCTTCTTCAGAACCACCAGTCAGAATCTTTTAATGTTTGATATACATCATTGTTATGAGGGTCAGATTCAAGATTGTTCAAACTAAGTCCCTAGATTAATATTTGGGCTTCCTAACTTACTTTGTTCAATATGGGGGATAATTTTAAAAAATCTTCTCCTTCAAATCCTCCCGCCAGAATTCTTTCATATTTGGTATGCAACATCTCTAGGGGGGTGGGGGTGGGGGTGGGGGGTCAGATTCACATTGTTCAAACCAGATCCCTTAGGTATATATTTGGCATCGCACTGGGCTATGGTAGCCCAAATTTTTACTCAGTGTGATATGAGGAAATTTCTTAAAACATCTTCTTCTTCAGATCCACCCATCAGAATGCTTTCATCTTTGGTACACAACATCCCTGGGGGTGGAGGCTGATTTCAGTTTGTTCAACTCAAGTGCCTGGGTCAATATTTGGGTTCCAGATGGGAACCTGAAATTTAACTTAGTACAATGTGAGGGAATTTCTTCGAAAATCTTGTTCTTCAGATCCACTAGTTTAGTATACAACATCTCTGTGGGGATCAGATTCAAGTTTTTTCAAATCGGATCCATAGTATTTGGGCTCGCTATGGTAGCCCAAATTTTAACTTAGTTCAATATGAAGAAATTTCTTTAAAATTTCCCTTCTTCAGATCCAACAGGCAGGATGCTTTCATATTTGGTATACAACATCTCTAGGGAAGTCAGATTCAACTGTGTTCAAATAGAGAGCCTGTGGTAATATTTGGGCCCCCTGTGGGAGCCGGAATTGACTATTTTGCTGAAAAATTAACAGTTTTCTATTCAGTGCCCTCTAGAGGTGTGTAACTAAGATTGATCCACATTGGTTGTATCAAGGGGTTTCCTAGGGGAGCTCTACATTTTACATTATGATCAACTGAAGAAAATAACCAAATAAGACAATCACACGTGACCCATACTCCAACAACACCGACCCTCATCTCCATTCTCCAATCTTTAATACAATCTCAAGGAAAGAGTAGTAGCAACATTGACAGAGTATCTGATGGAACCATATAATTTGTAGATTTACTCATCGGGTGGTACTCCAGCTACATTATAAGTTCTATAAATCCTCCTTGGACTTGAGTAAAAATGAAAATGAAATCAATCATAAGCCGGGTGACGTGACATTGATGGGGGTACGTCACATATCTCACGTCAGCTCCAATCCTGTGACGGACGTGGAGAATTCTTCCCCATAGGGTGACAGAGGATCTGCATGGTATCCTCCGGAGAAGTTTCATTCTAGAAATCTGATGGCTTTGTACGTCCATATCCGGGTCAGCCATGGGTACACATTTATAGCTACCAGGTGCATTCAAACATTCCCTGACCTCAACTTCAAACCCACATGCACTCGGTCACTCCTGGCATCGATAACCAATTAAATCTGGGCAGTTTCGAATCTCAATAAAATTTTTATCACATCTCAAAGTCAAACCATCTTGCATTTACTGTTAAAACCATATACCATTCTATTTCGATAAACATACGATTATGCATAAAATCGGTAAACATGCATCCAAATGTGGTCTCCCTAGCTAAAGGATCAACATCATATACCCTACAAAAATCTAACTGATAAGTATTTGGTCGCACTCTAGACTAGTGTCGTCCCCTAGGTACACGGTGAACAGTACTATGTTAGCAACAAATATATCCACAGGTGTACTGTCATGCTGTCTCATCCACATACGGAAATAATTGACCACAGCCATTGTTTTTCTTACTCCTTTATTTACAACAATCACTCTAGATTATATATTGCCTTTGTCTTTATTGTCACTTACACAGAAGAGGTAATCTCTTCTAATTCAGGCCTGGCATTCTGAAAAATGCAGGAGGGCAACAAATCGCTCTCCTCAATCAGCTTAGGAGAGCAATTAGCTTTACACAACATTTTAAGTATCCAGTTGAACGAACTCAT
Source organism: Pictodentalium vernedei (assembly GCA_031216915.1). Lineage (NCBI taxonomy): Eukaryota > Metazoa > Mollusca > Scaphopoda > Dentaliida > Dentaliidae > Pictodentalium > Pictodentalium vernedei. The sequence goes on along the minus strand of CM062294.1, from coordinate 4,265,998 downwards.
TGACACTGAAACCAACAGACTACATCAGTGATTTTATTAACTTTACTAAGGTAAAGCGAAATCTCTTAGACATCTAGATGTCTCACTCAACAATCGAACACACACTTGACAAGACCTGTGTGTGTACCCAGACCTGTTCTCCAAGAAAGTCATACGCCTACCACTACCACCTTCATCCCCCCTTGGGGGTTGAAGGTGGTAGTGGTAGGCGTATGACTTTCTTGGACAACAGGTCTGCTTGAATCTACAGTCACATCTTGGTGCAAGTGCTTCAAGTGACAGGATAGTAGTAATGGTAATATATTATGGTGTCAATATTCCTTGAATAATTACCCCTCAAACTGTGATGTCAGTTGTTGAACTTGAAACTGACAGAAAAAAAAATATTGCTGTGACCCATTTTGCTTCAAATGATTGCAACTGCGTTTGGGTATGGTTGCAGCTATTACCTTTTACATTTAAACCACTTTCAAAATGAAATTATGTGATGTTATGTGACTTCGAAGTTAAATTACATTTTTGCTTTACAACAAAAATTTAATGTGAGCATAATACATGTAATCTCAATCATTCCAGACCAAAATATTTAGGAGGGCAATTTTTTTCGCTCTCCTTAATTCTTTCAGGAGGGCAGTAAGGAGAGCTAAAAATTCGCTCTCCTGAAATTGCCAAGCCTGCTAATTCATCAGTGTTGAGCCCTTTATTACCCATTGTGGCTAGGGCTGTCGTGACTATCATTTTTTGTAATCGACTAATCATGACCAGTAATCGACGGTTAGTCAATTAATAGTCGCTTCCCATGTTTTTTTAGCAAATCATTCTTCTGTTCGTAAAACTCTGAAAATGACAATGGCACCAGTGTGTTCAGACGAAGTGGGGTTGTGGGAGCAACAAATCGGTCCCGACTAAAGCTACATGTAGTCCAATCTTGGACCCACAGTCCGTAATATAATTTTTGGGGTTGGTACGTCCTGTAGGACGTACCAACCCCCAAAATAATATTACTGACTGCGGGTCCAAGTTTGAACTAGATTGATGCTGATGAATTAAAATGAATTTACCAAAGAATGTCCCTGCATATGTTTCCTTTCTGCAATAAGTTTCTCGAAATTTTGAACATTGAGATCTATGCATTCCCTCATCAGTTGTTAAAATTAGATCTTAGTCTGAAGTTCCGAACTTTGAGAAGTGATCTGACGTTCTGACTTTCGTCATAATTTTGTCATTCGTGTGTACAAGACTAGAGAAATTCAGAAGAATCTATTCTTCTCGAGTAACTGTGAGTGTTCTTTCTTACACAGTCAGTGACAGTCTACAGTCTTCCGGATATGAATGTTAACTATGGTTAGATATTTAAAGTTATTCACCTTCATTGATCATTCATCTCACAAAACAATGCAATTTAGCCCCGACGTGTAGTAGACGTGTACCACCTTGAAAATGAACGACGATCGACTAAAAATAAAAAACGTCGACTACTTCAATAGTCGACGGTTAGTCGACTAATCGAATAATTGCAACAGCCCTAATTGTGGCACTCATAGTATCCATTTCAGTGTCATAGTGTACTTTAGGATACAGTCATTTACGTAATACAGGTGACTTCTTCACTGCTCATTGAATAGTTTGTTGCATTAATTCTAATATCTCTTTTGGTGGAGATCTATTTCTGACTGGTACTTCTGCTGGCGGAGCTGATGGTTCTGAAGATAAAAATGTCATTTGGTTAGTTGACTGTATGGGCACATGAAGATGAGTCGAAAGTTCTTTCTTTCTCCCACCTAGCACAACATCATTCAACACTTCACACTCGCTTTCCTTGTCATGTCTAGCTCTGCGATTCTTATGTTTTGTTTGTAAGACCCAATAGAGCATTTGGATATGACCAGATTTTCAAATACATCTCGCAAGTAAGTAAAGCATCAGAACAATAGCTACTATCCCAACGAAATATGCCCACCTAGGTACAGTGAATGGTTCTTCGGGTATCAGCTGCATTGCATCAAGTTCACATACTAGATCATTCATGGGTAGATTCTCAAGATGACTTAAGGTCTCGGCATTGTGAAAGTAGTTAAATTTACTCTATCAATGACAGGTTTCCAGACCTGTCGCTGATGAAACAATAACCCTATAGGTGGCAATATTTTACGTGGTTTAGGATTTTTTGTGTTTTGAACAAGTTATCGAGAACCGTAATGGTACATCCATTGTAACGTACCATAACCCTTCCTTGATGCATGTTGCAAAAGGCAAATCAATGTGTAACTTAATTTCAGCTGTGCATAGCTTGTCAATCTCCACTCGCATATTCAGAAATAAGGCTAACAAACGACTTGATGTTGTGTGTATGGTCCATATAGCTCCCATCAGTGGTCAACAGAGTTTCTTATCATCTACACACTTATCACGCCCAATATTGGGCATGTATCAAATTCTCTGTTTGTCTACAATTAACGTATCTGATTCTAATTGATATATTGATATATTGCGACCAACTTACTCGTGTCTGGTGATATATTGGCAGTGACTTTTTCAAAGACACAGGCAGAGCCTTTACGAGAAAGATCTCAAATTGAAAATTTGTTCTCCAAAGGTACCTTCACTATGATGACTAATTTATCTTGAGAAAAGACGGTTGCCATGGGGTAACAAATGATAGTACTGCCATAGTTCTTTCTCCAAATCTAAGGGTAATTGTGTACGGTCGTCAAACTTCTGCAAGCTGTGTAACACAGTTGTCAACAAGGTCAGGGTGACGATTTGCGGTGATAGTTTTTCATCTTCCAATATATCCATCTGCTCATGCATGTCACACATATAAGACCTGGCAGTTGTAATCATCAGTTTTATTTGAGTCACCGGTATTTCTAACTGATGATATGCATGCATAAAGTGTTCGATCAAGGCATAATGATTCTCTACATCCCGCAGCTGTCAGGTAATTTGGGCCCCAAAATCAGCTACTATTCTAGAGAGGTTCAATAGGAATTCCCTATTCTCTTGTACTGCTGTATAGGTCATTCTAATCATAGTTAAACTTTGTCTTTGCACATGGTGCATTAGGTCTTGATTCCTTTCCTATCGATCCAGGTTTCTTGTAATACCTCGTAGATCCGATTCAGTAACAGTGTCAAATAGAAAACTCAACCCAGTGCCAATAAAATTAAATAGTCCCCGCTTCTTACGCGAAGTTGAGGTTGTATGTCCACTTAATTTGTGATAATCATTCAGGTCCTGTTTTACTCATTCATAGTGATCATTAACAAACCTTATCTCTGGGTGCATATCCGTTATCATTGATCGTAATGCAATATTAAGGGTTTCATTCGCACTGCCATATGTTTCACAGACTCACTCAAAATTTTCCTCAATTGCTTCATAATATCTATTTGTATTTGACACTTGACCGCCATAAACTGTATAAAAGGTTGAACGTCTTGTAAGTAAATGGTCGACAAGTCACTATTGACCATATAAACTTCCTTCACTTTTGTGAATATCACATTGTTTCTAATTATTACTCCCATAGTAGTCCCTTTTACGGCTACCAATAACAAACTTCCAATAAAACATCAGTGCAACATCATGCTCCTACAATGAGAAGGATGAGTTAACATGGTGGGTGATTCTCATACCAATACAGTTAGTTACTCCATAATTCACTATGCACCCAAGAACGTCTGGAAGTATTCTAAACCCTGTGAAACCACTTCATTGGTTTGCGATGCCAACAGCAGCAGCTTGGTTGGAGTTTCAATTTCCGCCAAATCATTAGTCAATACAATTTTGTCACCCACACTCGCAACCCTGTCTCCCTCTGTGCGGAGCTGTGTTGTATTTTTAATTGGTGATACTCCAGGGAACAGCTTCAGTGACCTCTGTACCACAAGCTGTTTCACCCTCACCATTATTATGTGAGACATTTCTAATATTACTAATTAATTTCCTAATTTCTTTTCTTTTGCTCTCATTTTCCGTCTTACATTGAATATTTACCTCCATCAGCGCATCCGATAGAAGTGCTTGCATGGCTTTTTTATGTTCTCTGTAGTGTCGGAGCCAATGCCTTAACTTTTCAAGAGGTACACTCTTTACACAGTACTTTTTCTTGAAAATGTGATGGCCAAAATGGAAAGTGACAATTCCACGAAATGAGAAACAAAATGTCAAGGTGAGTTTTCTTAAATTTCTTTATGGACAAAATCAATGCATGATAATATTACATCTGGAAATAGGCGTGTTGACTTACAACTTAAAAGATGTGCTTTCTGGGGGGCACGATACATCAGGAAATGGATGTGAAATGATAGTAACTACATGTATCGTTTCACACTCATTTTCTGATGTTATATGTAGCACGCCCCACAAAAAGTGAGCGCCCAAGTCCCAAAAGCAGTGAGCAACTATATGTGCACATGGGTTTTTCAAAATCGAAGGACTGCACCAGTAAGCAAAGTTGAGTTTACTGATAGTTTATAATAAAAAGAAATTGTAGTTTGATTGCAAAAGTTAAACGAATGTACAATATAATTTTATTACCGTTGCCGGTCATGTCCACGTTTTTCTCTAATTCCGTGGACTGGGTCAGGGCAAGTACAAATCAGGTCCGGGCTAGTAATTTTTGAAGTGACTAGACCGACATGTCGGGTGCATAAAAACGTTAATGTCGATCCCTGAGTGTTCTCTTATCTGTCTCATATTTCAAATCAGAGGAACTAATGGATTTCCCTGTCCATTTTCCTCTTCACTCTCACTACTGTCTTCACTGGCAGTAGTGGCTTGTACTTGTGGAGCTACATATCTCTGTGTTCTATCTGGTGCTGGGACTTCCCACTCTTGTGGAGCTAAAGTTAGGTTTTCCCCATGACACTTTATAACTCATCCTGTCAACTGATCTTTTATCTTATAACTCACCAGACACATTTTCTCTATAACTCAGAAAGGATATTCCCACTTTTTCTCCAACTTACCTTTCAATCTCCTATCGTGATACATAACAGGGGCACCTACTTCAAACTGAATGTCTTTTGCTCTCTCATTCCCTAAGCATTGTTGTTTCACAACACGTTTTTGCTGTTGGGAAAATGCCTTATACTGTTCTTGGATAGCTATTTTATGGGGTTCTTCTCCCATATATTTCTGTCTGGGTTTCAAAATAGAGTCTAATGGTAAAACCACATCCCTTGCATACAGCAGATATCCAGAGGATTCACTCCCATTAAATCTGATGGTGGCAAGAGCTTGGTTAATGAACAAGTCCCAAACTTCAAGGTTTTTCTGTGACTTTTTCTGCAAGACATCATTCAGTGTCCTGTGAAATCATTCCATCTTCTATTTGACTGTGGATGGTAATATGAAGTGGCCATGTGGTGAATATTCAAATGTTCAGTCAAATATTTCATTACTTCGTTGCAGTTTTCGGATCCATTGTCTGTTAATAACCCCAATGTACAACCAAATCTTGGGAATATTTGGTCTACTAACAAATTTGCAACCGTTTCTGCTTTCTTATCTGGTACTGGAAATACTTCAGGCCATCCAGAATACATGTTGATAAAAGTGACGATGTATCTGTTCCCAGAGAGTGTAGTTGGGAAAGGACCACTCATATCCCATGTTATTTTTGGAAAGGGATACGGCGGTCTGTCGGCCTCTTGCATTGGTAAGTGTACTTTCCTTGTATTCTGAGCTCTACAGGTAAGACATTTTTCAACATATTGATAAATGTGTTTATATAATCTGGCCAGAAATATTTTCTACTAATATTGTAATACACTTTATCAATCCCTAAATGTCCTAAGTCATCATGGTATTGTCTCAACACCTCCCCTGTTTAATGATCAGGTACACATAACCTCAATCGCGGGTTATCATCTGTAGCACTAATGTAATGTAATACTCCCTCTATTAACATAGATCTACTACTAGTATTGGTTGGAGTATTACTACCAAGATATTTCTTTTTAATTTCTATAAGTTTACTATCTTTTTCCTGCTCTAATTTCATATCTAAGTCTCGATAACAAACCTTTTCAGGCTCCAAAGTTGAACTTGAACTTTGTTTGGGTACTGACACATTGGCAAATTCCTTTGGATTGATTCTTTCACTGTTAATCACCCCCACTGTCAGGGCCTTATCTGTATCTACATCATCCATATTGTAATTTGGGTCAACATTAGCTAACCCCCAGGTAACCTTAATAACATATCTGCACATGTATTCTGTCTCCTTGGTAAATATTAAATTTTGCAATTATAACTACCTATTTTCAATGCCCATTGTTGCACGTTGGCATTGTTTTGGAGACCCGTCAACAAGTATTGCAAGGGGGCATGGTCTGTCTTAAAGACAACGGTGCACCCTGTAGATAAGGGTTGAGTTTGTCCAAGGTGAATGAGATGGCAAATGCCTCCTTTTCAAATGTTGACCACCTCTGTTGTGATTCTCCCAATTTATGAGACAAAAATACTATGGGTTTCTCACCGGGTACCCTGGGTAGCTCTCTTATACAATCTTCACATGGCTGGGTTAACACCGCTTCTACCCAGGTCTCCAAGGTGTCCATATAGAGAACATTGCCTTCCTAGTTGTCGGGATAGCTCAGGTGAGCCACTTGTGTCAAACTTTTTTTTAAATAATCGAAGGCTTTTTGTAGGGCCTCCTTCTATTGAAATCTAGCATATTTCTTTGTGAGAGCCACTAATGGCTGTGCAATTTCACTAAAATTAGGTATAAATCTCCTATAATTGGACACCATTCCCATAAAGCTTCTAACTTCTGTTAAAGTTATAGGCGGGCCTAATTTTCTGATAACTTCAACTTTACTCAGTTCTGGATTAATCCCATTACCACTAATGACACAAACAAGATAAGATGTTTCACTTTGAAAGAATGAGCACTTCTTTTCTTTTAGTTTTAATTTATGTTGCTTTAATCATTTCAAAACTGCTCTTAAATGTTCAATATGAGACTTCGCGTCACAACTGAACATCAAAATGTCGTCAAAATATGCTAATGAAAATTCGCTCATTCCATCTAGGACCACCGTCATGAGCTCCTGAAAATGACTTGGTGCATTTTAGAGGCCAAATGTCAGCACATGGAACACATTTAGCCCTCTCTGATACGTAAAAGCTGTCTTTTGTTTATCAGTTTTATCTATCTTGACTTGCCAATAACCTGACTTCAAGTCAAGGGTGGTGAAATATTTGCACCCATTCAACAATGACAATGTAAACACATCATCAATGAGTGGCAACGGCCAACTGGTTACCTTTGTAACCTGATTAATGCATCTGAAATCCATATAAAAGCACTTCTAGCCATCCTTCTTGCCCACAAGCAGACAAGGAAAGCTCCATGCACTCTGTGATCTTTGGATAATGCCTGCATCTAGCATTTTTTGTATTACATCATCCATAATTTTTCGTTTCCACAGTGGGACACAATAAGCTTGCTCTTAATAGGTCTGGCATCCCCTGTATCCATTTTCATTGTTATTGTGTCAGTTTTGGTTAATTCTTTATCAGTTTTTGCAAGTACATCCCACCATTCCTGGATTAATTTCATTAACAATTCCCTCTTATCTTGTGGCTCTTGAATGGCACGATCTGTAATTTCATTGTCATTATCTTTTTTTCAACTGTACTAAGTTTCATCACTTCCTGTTTGATATTCACTAAGTCCTCCTCGTCAGTTACAGGTTCAACTTTTCCCACAATACAACCTTGCTTCAATCTATAATGCTTATTGGTACTGTTTCTCAGCATAACTGGTATATTACCACAATTATTACTTACAATGCTGTTACTTACCATTAAACCTGGTTGCTCTGGAATATAACCTTGCTTTAAGCCATGATGTTCTAAAAATTCAGAGTCAAAAGTTGATTTCACCTCTACAGCCTTAGCTGTACAATCAGAAGTACTCTGTAGTTTCAACTCAATGCTGTTTACTAGATGGGTTAAACATGATACATGTAAATCTTTTACTAGTGGAATTAATTGTCTGTTTACTTTTATTTTTCTTAATCCCCAATAAATGTTAACATTATTTCCCACAATCCAATCTAACCCTAAAATTAAACTCCTATTCAATTCATCCAATACTAAGAATTCCTGTGAAAAATGCAAATGCACCATCCCCCGGATCTAATACTTGCACCAGCCACATTGGTTATGTTTGGCAATTGATTTCTATCACCCACTAATCAAGAGCAATCATGCATATTTTTCAAAATTTTGTGCTGATGCATGAAGTTTGAGCTCCCGAGTCGTACAGAGCTTCCCCACGTGAATCATCACACTATCCAAAGAAGCTGTGCCAAAATTTAATTACACAGTCCCCGAATTTCTCCTAGACTGCTTTCTCCCAATCAATTTTCTCTGTTTGGTTTGCTTTTTCACTGTATTTACTTGTGAGCTCTTTGAGCTCTCCTCTGGAGCTGACTTCGGATTATTAGGGTAGCCTGATGGATATCTCTCATCATTGAAATTATTTTCCTCCATGTTTTGTAACTCTCACTCAGTGAAATTTTTCTTGGGTAAAACCTGTGTACAATTTTTTAGTAAAGTGACCTAGTACTGGACAGCGGTCACACTTTTTGACTCCCTCACAAAATTTTGTGTAATGGTCTGAGCTTCCACAAGTCACACACTTTTGACCAAACTGCCAAGGGTTAATTTCCTTGGGTTCAATTAATTCAAAAGTCATTTTACTTACTGTCTATTGCACAGAAACACTTTGTTTGATTAGATTTCTCCCTGTGAGTATTAGTATTTGAGAACTGCTTTTTTTGTGGAGTTGCCTCCCTTTGATTACTTTTATTTTATCTTGTTTTTATTTGCCTTTGTTGTCTTTTTTTAAGAGAATGGTTTTCAGTTTACATTCTTTCTCCCGGTGTCCTATTTTTAAACATTTTCTACACTTATGGCCTACTTTCTCCACTTGTTCACAGTTATTTTCATTTCTAATTTCCTCTCTCACTTGTGTATTTATGTTATTTCCAACTTGTATTTCTCCATTATTGTTTCAATGTTCGGGAGCCTATTTGGTAGTTTTAACCCCTTGCCCTCTTCCTATTGCCCCACATAAGTAGAGTTTTGCCTGTTTATATTCTTGGGGCTAACTCGGCAAAAGCGAACCATGTACCCTAATCTGCCACATCAAAAGCACCTTACATTAGCAATTGATCCTTCTACTGGCTGCTGCGCTGTTGCAGTGTGCACCTGCTTTGCTATTTGCACTTGGCATTGGTCCCTCAAGTGCCACACCTTACCACAACGGTTGCAGATGGGTCTCCTCATGTTTTGTCCCATTGCTGGCCTTTAATATCACCCTTTTTGTTTGTCTGGTGCCTGCTTGTTACACCTAGGAGGTACAGGACTTTTTGTAATTACGTGGACCCTACTTTTTTGGCAGGAGACGACGTCCATGGGCTGAATGTCCCTTGAGTCATCAAGGTTAACATTCCTTCCCATGTAATCATGGTGGTAGTATGACCTGTATAAAATATGTTGGCTCACTGCATTTTTGTACCTTTTCCTTGACCCCTGTTTCAAATAGAGCTAGACCCAAAACCTTTTCCAAGGTGGAGGGAGCTTTTCTAATTAATTTTGTTTTGACGTCACTTTCATATAACCCGTCACCAAAATAATGTGCCAATGTTTTCTGTACTAACAGCTCATCTACATCCTTCCCATAATCGTCTTTCGCACGATCTAATAATCTTTCACCATAGCTGACCACAGTGTCATATTTTTCCTGTTTCATATGGCGCTGATAATTATTCACCATGCTATCATTGATCACCTCCGAGTAACGTTGCTGGAGCGGGGGTTTAGACTCTCCCTCGTCTCAGTATGGTTGGTGGTTAGGGTGCAAAAATCACTTGTCTGGGTGGCCAATCTGCATTTCTGCATGTCAGAAATTTCCTTTGTGGCACAATAGTGGTCAAGCGACTTCATCCACAGTTTAAAGTTGACTGGGTCACCATTAAAGCGTTTGATATGGGTGTGTAGTGTCTGGGTTTGGGTTGCATTTTGCTGTAATGCCCATATTTACATTCCCTGTTGAAGGGTGTACTGTACCCCCTGGATGGCTTATATGATTTCCTGGGCATCCTCACTTTTCGTTTTACGTTTACTACTGGCAAATACCGTCTCCCCCATCACGTTTTCTTCTAGATAAGCGAGCTCAGCACTTTTCTGTTTCAACTGAGCATCCGCTTGTTCTAACTGAAACTGCATGCCCGAAATTTTTGTTTCTAATTGGGTCATGTCCTTTCGATGTCACTGTTCCCCAGCTATTTGTGCTTCTTGCATTTGTTGTTCTAATTTGGCTGTGTGTGACGTACAGCCTCAACAATAATCAAGTCCTTTATCTCCTGGCACATTGCAGGGTCTAATTCTATGATTACCCCCCCCCCCCCCGTCGCCATTTGTTGTTCTAATTTGGCTGTGTGTGACGTACAGCCTCAACATTAATCAAGTCCTTTATCTCCTGGCACATTGCAGGGTCTAATTCTGTGATTTCCCCCCCCCCCCCCCCCTGTCGCCATTTGTTGTTCTAATTTGGCTGTGTGTGACGTACAGCCTCAACATTAATCAAGTCCTTTATCTCCTAGCACATTGCAGGGTCTAATTCTATGATTCCCCCCCCCCCCACCTCTGTCGCCATTTGTTGTTCTAATTTGGCTGTGTGTGACGTACAGCCTCAACATTAATCAAGTCCTTTATCTCCTGGCACATTGCAGGGTCTAATTCTATGATTCCCCCCCCCCCCCCCTCTGTCGCCATTTGTTGTTCTAATTTGGCTGTGTGACGTACAGCCTCAACATTAATCAAGTCCTTTATCTCCTGGCACATTGCAGGGTCTAATTCTATGATTCCCCCCCCCCCCCTGTCGCCATTTGTTGTTCTAATTTGGCTGTGTGCGACGTACAGCCTCAACATTAATCAAGTCCTTTATCTCCTGGCACATTGCAGGGTCTAATTCTATGATCCCCCCCCCCCCCTGTCGCCATTTGTTGTTCTAATTTGGCTGTGTGACGTACAGCCTCAACAATAATCAAGTCCTTTATCTCCTGGCACATTGCAGGGTCTAATTCTATGATTCCCCCCCCTGTCTCCATTTGTTGTTCTAATTTGGCTGTGTGTGACGTACAGCCTCAACATTAATCAAGTCCTTTATCTCCTGGCACATTGCAGGGTCTAATTCTATGATTCCCCCACCCACCCACCCCCCTCCTCTGTCGCCATTTGTTGTTCTAATTTGGCTGTGTGTGACGTACAGCCTCAACATTAATCAAGTCCTTTATCTCCTGGCACATTGCAGGGTCTAATTCTATGATTCCCCCCACCCCCTCTGTCGCCATTTGTTGTTCTAATTTGGCTGTGTGACGTACAGCCTCAACATTAATCAAGTCCTTTATCTCCTGGCACATTGCAGGGTCTAATCCTATAATTCCCCCCCCCCCCCTGTCGCCATTTGTTGTTCTAATTTGGCTGTGTGACGTACAGCCTCAACATTAATCAAGTCCTTTATCTCCTGGCACATTGCAGGGTCTAATCCTATAATTCCCCCCCCCCCCCCCCCCTCTGTCGCCATTTTCATTTTCCTACTTTATGCTATGATAGGGTTAATAATTCTATTTTGCGTTGGCAGAGCTAACCAACCCCTCGGTAACGATTGCAAAGTGAATGAATAAAATGTTGTACTTACAATGTTAATTTTTGGAACAGACAGTTCTCCTTTGCTCTGCTGCTGCATCCAATGCATTGTCTTGAAGTTCTGATGCACTGTATCATCTCCCGATGCATAGTATCGCGACAATCAAATCCGTGGCAAGACCAGTTCAATATTCTGGTCACAGCACCCAAGAGGACTGTTGTTACGTGGCCCTAAGGATCGTCTAGGTTGTTAGGATTCAAATTGCGTCTTCCAAGGGTGGCTCTACTGTTCTACAACAAGGGCAGCACAATGTGTTGTATATGTGGCAATCTATGGTTACTTGAAGTGGTTGCCACTACCGATTAACTAGACAGCGCAAAAAATTACCACTGGAACTCGTAGACACAGTTTCTACTATTGTTTATTTATTCTAACACAGTTCAATATATTCAACAAGCATTTGGATCTGGAACATCACCATCCGGATTTCAGCTTCTCTACCAGTGCACCAGGTCTTTCAATATATCGATACTCAATACTATTACATAACCTAACAGTCAAATAGCCTAACAGCGACGCAACTTAACTATCAAATTCTTAGTTGCTTTTTCACTCTAAGCCCTCACTCCAAGCCCATGCTATGTAGTCCGGGTTCCTATCTCTGCTGGTTGGCTGATCAGGTGGCGACTGACTATTGCCAGTCGAGCTAGCAGATTATATGCTTCCCCAGCCAGCATGATTCAGAGCTGCGAGACTTGAAAGTAGTAAACAACTTGTGACAAGTTTCACTTCAACCCCTACACGTTATATTGCAACAGTCGAACCCCATGGCGGGTCTACTAGACCAACTAATAGTGTAATCACTTCAACTCCTACACGTCATATTGCAACAGTCGAAACCTGCGGCGAGTCTACTAGCTCAATCAACCCCTACACGTCATATTGCAACAGTTGAAACCCGCAGCAGGTCTACTAGACCAACTAATAGTGTAATCACCCTCTCTTAAAATTTAGCAGTTAATGAGTGAAATATGGCGAGGAATTTGACCTTCATCAAGTGTGTCACTCTACAAGCATGGTCCCAAGGCAAGTCGTCCCTGATGTTGTTCAAGAGATTAATGATCCGGTAACAGGCTTGGAGAGATCTCCACTCTTGAGGGCTACTTCAACAATCCGTTTATAGAGTTTTCATACTTAGGACTGTAGGGTGTTGTCTCTGTCGAGTCTTGAGAACCTCTCAGCGTATGGTGAAGGTCAGCTGTTCATTAACTCTCAAGTAGGTTTAAAGTACTTTGTTTACTATTCTCCCCACTTCTAATACGTATCATGCAGTGAACGCTAAGTTATAATTCTCTTCAAGGGGTTTGTCAGATGTGTACTCTATTAAATTGTATTTGGTCACAGCATTTCGAATAATAACAAGATTCTCTGTTCAATAATTGTAAGATTTTAGATTTTAGAAATAACTGAATTCTAACAACTTGTAAGTAAATAAATTTCTATTTCTCCAACCCCCATTTTTCTCCTACTCCCATGGGAAGGTTGTCTCTTCCACGACCCTGGACTGCAGTGACTGTTAACCCTCTCGTAGGCTACATTTCGCTACATAAGTCGCAAAAACGGACTTTTTAAGTAATGGGTCTGTCACAACCCACTTTGTAATAAAAGTTGCAAAATGTAATAATTATTACAAAATGCATTTGCATGGACAGGAAAAACGTTGCAAAATGTAATCAACTTTTTTTCGAAAGGGCAATCAGAACCTAATTCATCTTATACTATTGAAATAAATTTGTATCTCTATGATTCTATGACTATCTTCGGGTATGTTATATGCATTTCTATGTCAGTAGTAGGAGAGCTATGAACTGTGCCTGTCTGGGGGACCTAGTGGGGTCCTTAGGAAGTGACCCAATGGTGCCATGTTGTGTGGTCATGGTAATTCGCATGAGTGGCCAACTTGTGACGTCATCACCATAGTGATACATGGTCTTAGTACTCATTTGCAACATGTGCTGTTAGGTGATATGTATTTCCGTAATCCATTTTGTATACTGGAGGCTGCCATCTTGGTTTCTATAGTAGCACATGGTTGCTATGTTACCCAAAGACTTACAACAGGACGGGTAATAAGAATAATGTTAAATAGGGATTATAGTAGAAAATTGTTCAATTCGCCGATTCCCTGAATCGAAAAAGCGGCAAAATGGCTTGAAATTCAGGGAGATCATTCCACTGGAATAAGTGGTGAAGAAACAAAAATAAAATGCTGGGGCCAAGGTCAGTAGTATGTGGTGTTGTCTTATTGCCCCTTTTAGCAGGTTCTCATGCAGGTTCTCATCGATGCCATCAGTCACGTGACCAAAAGGGCCAGGTTGAGGTTGCCATGGTAGCCTGCATGAGTGGCCATCTTGTGACGTGATTTTTGTGGTGACACGTGGTCCCACTGTGCAGGTGGAGCACGTGTTTCTAAGGTGACACACCCTTCCGATGGCCATTTTGTCGATGGGCACTGCCATCTTGGTTCTTAGAGTAGCACGTGGTTGCTATGAGGCCCAATGGTCTCGTTGTCGGTAGGGCTGTGTTCTGAGGGTGTGTTCGTTTTTGTGGGTGTATGCCCAAGAATTTCCGGGATACCCCCAGTAGAGCAGAATACCCTGATTTGAAGTTTTTTTTCCAGTCCATTTTCTTATACCATATGGTAGGACGTGGTTACTGTGGAATGCCTTCTTTTTGGACAGGGACGTGTTCAGGGGAGCGTTCTATTCAGCAGACTACCACAAACCACCCAACAATGACCCAAACCTACCCCAACAGATCTTTATGGGACCGAAGCCCCATTAAAACTTACCCAAACGGACCTTTGAGAGCTTCACGCACGAGTACAAGAAGCCTATAGGGAGAGTCGTCAGTGACACCTTAACTCATAGCTCTCACGGTCTACCCTGCCCTCTCAGCCCCACCTCATGGCCTTCCGTGACTCATGGCCTCACCTCTTGACATCACTTCACACCCCTCTTATTCTCATTTCACTTCAAGTGATCACTAGTGATCACCTGTGATGATCATTAGTCATCACGTATCGTGATCTCTAGTGATCATTCTTCGCATATGAGGATCAGAAGGGTGTGAGGTGGGGTCTCTGTTATGAGGCAGAGGCAGTTGTAGCAGGGGTGGCTCCCTGGGGTTGTATAGTTTTCAAGGGTCTCGTACGGAGGCACACTTAAGCCTTCTGTGGGTCAGGAAGGTAGATGGTCGACCAAGGTAAAAAGAAACAGCATGGCCAGCGGACACAGGAGAGATCACCCAAACTTGGTTATCCCCATTGGCACACGAACGGACCTCTACGAGACCCCTGAAACGTTACACCCCCGGGGGCCACACGCTGATACTACTGCCAGTATCACATAACGCGAGATGTAGATAAAGGGATGTGAGGTGAGGCATCATCTCACACCCCTCTTATCCTCATGTGGGGAGAATGATCATTAGTGATAACCACAGGTGAACACTAGTGAGGTGATCCAACAGCGAGAGCGGCACAGTCATCCTTCTTCCAGAAGCCCTTGCCTTCCACATTTGGTGCAACACCTCACCACTCCTTCCAGGTAAGACCTGCCCTGGGACCCTACAACCACAACCCAGCCACGAGCAGCACAATTCACGGTGACCCAAACCCAGTGGAGGGACTTCGACCAGAAGACCTCCCACCTGACCCACCATCCCATCCATGTTTGACCCGGTGACCCACCCTAGTGAGCCTATCCCTAGCTTATCCTGTCATTCATGGGGACCTGTCCTCGGGACCATTCCAAATGATCCTGCCCCAGACTCCCTGGCTTTGACCGACACAGTTGGGGCGCCCCATCTCCTTCCAGAAGCCCCATCCTCCTCCTCCCAGTGACCTTGGCCTCACTTCACATCCCTCTTATCCCCATACTGGGAGATGAGCAACTAGTAATCACCACAGGCGATCACTAATGATTATCAAAGGTGTCTACTAATGATCACTCGAACCGAGATGAGAATAAGAGGGGTTTGAGACGAGGCCTCACTGAGTCTTCACGTCATAGGTCACTTATCCCGGGGGTGTTCGCTAGAGGGCTACGAGGGCAGGATGAGGCCATGACGTTGGTGCTATGAGTCCGTGAAAGCCATCGGGTGGGGGTTAAAAGGGCAGGAGAGGCCATAAGAGCTATGCGTGAGGGCCTCCTTGAGGACTCTTCCGATACGCATCTTATTCTTGTGTGGGGCGAAGCTCATAAAGGTGTTAAGTTTTGGTGGGGATTCTGTCCAATACAAAGGTCCATTTGTGTAGGTTTGGGTTGTTGTTGAGTTGTTTGTGGTCAGTCCATGTATTCCCGCTGAATCGATCAAACACTCAGAACATGCCCCTGTCCAACACTCTTGACAGCTGTTATTGCTCATGCAACCCAAGAAATGGACACATATAATACTAAATGAGGAAATTTGGCACCTTACCCTTTTTGCGTATCAATCTCATCCTCTTTTACCAATTTGATACGATCTCATGCAAATGGCACAGGATTGTGGGGGGTATGATCACAGCAGACTCACTAAAGCCACATTGGACAATCTTCATTTTTCACTGATGTACTCTCTCATGACTCCATACTTGTTCTTCTTAACTGTGTGGATTTGACCCTTCGTGAACTTCATAAAAGGTAAACAAACACAAGAAAATTGGCAGCCCTTTTGAAATGTAGGCATCCTAAATTAAATTGGTCTCGCAGTCCGTTCCTTGCAAGAATGATCTTTGAGTCTGTTCTAGAAGGATTGCAGAATTTAACTGTTCAATAAATTTAAGATATTTTATTGTATAAAATCTGATCTCTTACTTACGTTATAGCAGACTTTCAGGCAGTGATTTCTGCCAGATGGTAACGGTTCCATGGCTAATATTTGTTTTCTCAAACACAATCTGTGTTTTATTCCAAACAAATTGATATATAATTTATTGGAGTCATTCCTTTCTGACCTTCTTAAGACTTTGTAGAATATAACCTGACCAAATTTACATTGGACGTCCCCTTAACCCTTTACCTAACGAATCGGCCATATCCACGCACATAATATGCACATTAAGCAGCTGGAAAAAAAATTCAAAACATTTCAACAAAACAACATCATGTGAACCCCTCATTGGGACGACCTCATTGCACACGTCCCAATGAAGGTTCACATGATATGGTTTTGTTGAAAATTGTTGAAAAATTAAAAAAACATAATTTTTCTGAAAAATCCAAAACCTATTTATTTTATTTCAAACGAAAGATCGTTCCAAAACGGGGTCAAAAGCTATTGCTTGGAAAAAAAAAATAACAATACTTGAAGGGTGAGTTTTTAGAAGTGGATACCGAAAATTATCTCATTTATGACTGAAACACAGAGAATATCTTGTGTTTTTGAGTGGATACCGAAAATTATCTCATGAATGACCAAGACAAATGTTTATTTTTCACGAGCGCCTGTGCGAGCGAAATTCCTCATTTATCTCGATCACGATCTAATTGGAAATCACTATCTAACTGGAAATCACTATCTAACTGGAAATCACTATCTAACTGGAAATCACTATCACTGGAAATCACTATCTAACTGGAAATCACTATCTAACTGGAAATCTCCCCACAGAATATCTCGGTCAGGTACACTTGGACGGTTTTCCATGATTTTATTTTTGTTTTAGGCAAAATGTTGACAACGAAGATGAACTGATTGGACCAGGGGATAAAACTTTTTTTAATTAGTCGGACCTCCGTCGCGCATTGATACGCGGAACTAATTGGATCGATACTCGGAACAGGTGGCGTCTTTCGATCTCAATCAAGTGGTGGGTTTCATGCATCAATTCAAGATGAATACTACTACTAAAAAAACACTAGATATTATTTTCATTATACGGGTTAGAACAAATTGATCATTTCCAGCGATAATTTGACTTGTATTCACATTGAAGTGATGCTTTGAAAGCTGCCATTTTGATTGATATCATGAAAATGGAAATTTCTATATCTTCACAATGGTGGGTACAATTTCTATTTTTTCACAATGTTAAATGTTTGCGAGCGCTTGCGATTTTTTTCTTACTTGGGTGGATATGACTGCAAATGACAAAACTGACAGGCACATTAAGCAGCTGAGAAAAAAATATATTTTTTAAAATATTTCAATAAAACCATATCATGTAACCTCTCATTGGAACGAGCTCATCGAGCTCGTTTCAATGAGGGGGCCACATGATATGGTTCTGTTGAAAATCGGTGAACATTTTTAAAAAAAAACATTATTTTTCCGAAAAATGAAAAGAAATTTCTTTCAAACCATAGCTCGTTCCAATGAGGGTCGAAAGCTACAATTTGGAAAGAAAAATAACAATACTTCAAGGGTGAGTTTTTATAAGTGGATACCGAAAATTATCTCATTTATGACTGAGACAAATGTTTATTTTTTTGCGAGCGCATGCGTTTTTTTTTACTTCGGTGCATATGACCTCAAATGACAAAACTGAAAAATAAAGAGGGTTTTATTAGATACAGCCTCAGTCTTGGTTTCTCTTCAAAACCGAGTTTCGATATCGCTTAACCCCTTATTTAACGAATCGTTCGCATTCGTCCACGTAATGTGAACGATTCATAAAGCAGCTGAAAAAAACAAAATTTTCGAAATATTTCAACAAAATCACATCATGTGGTCCCAGCATTGGAACAAGCTCATCGAACTCGTTCCATTGACGGGTCACATAATATGGTTTTTGTTGAAAATCGGTGAAAAATTTTAAAAATATTTATTTTTTCCGAAAAATTCAAAAATAATATTTTCTTTCAAACCATAGCTCGTTCCAATGAGGGGGTAAAAAAAATTAATTAAAATAAATTTTGATATTCTGTGAATTGGGTAAAAAGGATAAGCCGACCAGCTTTACTCAAAATAGTTTCTAGACACTTAGTGCCATCAATTCCGACCTCGTTTGCACATTCTGGATTGGGTAAAAAGGATAAGCCGACCAGCTCTACTCAAAATAGTTTCTAGACACTTAGTGCCATCAATTCGCACCTCGTTTGCACATTCTGGATTGGGTAAAAAGGATAAGTCGACCAGCTCTACTCAAAATAGTTTCTACACACTTAGTGCCATCAATTCGCACCTCGTTTGCACATTCTGGTCAATTCATACAAATGTACAGTACAGGTGGAACGAAGTTGTATAATAACCACAATACGCCATGCATCCTTCTCTCCCAACACAGATAACACAGGACTGTGTGACATTTCTTTCTTGTATGAGAACTTTCCAGAAAATGATGTCTGGTTCTGGTCTCTTCAGTGCAGAAGGAGAAGAAGCAGGATGCTTGGTTTATTGCGGTTATTCTACAATTTATTTTGACTCGTATCGTACCCAGACATGCTGTGAGTGAATTTTTTATGGCGACAGGATCCTAGGAGAAAGTAACGTTGTAACTTGAGTTTTAACTTGGAAGCAATAAACGGTGGTGTGTGTGTGTGTGGGAGGGGGGGGGGGGGGTGCAGAGTCGCAGAAGATGAATACTCATAGTTAGGCCCATCACACCAATTTCACGTTTTCTCTATTGAGTAATTTCGATAAATTATAAGTAATTTCGAGTAAAAATAAACATTTGTCGCGGTCATTCATGGGATAGTTTTCGGTATCCACTCAAAAACACTAGATATCCTCTGTAGATCACTGAGTAGGCGATCGATTACTTTGGCGCGTCCATATAGGAGCTAAATATAAGATATTAATAATAATAATAATTAATTAATTAATTTTATGTATCGTGAAACCACCTAGGGTGCTCTAAAACGCTTAACAAATTATGAAATAAGTAATTTGAACAGATGAGTTTTAAGCTGTTTTTTAAAGGTGGGTAAACTTGTTTGTGACCGAAGATTCTGGGGCATTGCGTTCCAGAGTCGTGGACCAGCAACTGAGAAAGCCCACTCGCTCGCCAGCACTCATCTCGTGAAAGGTACAGTCAGTGACAAATTGTCAGAAGAACGAAGACAGCCTATGGGTGTGTGGAGAGAGAGAAGGTCACTCAGGTACGCGGGTGCAAGACCATGAATGCATTTAAATACTAGTAGGAGGATTTTAAAATGCACTCGACTTTGGACTGGAAGCCAATGTAGATTCTTCAAGATAGGAGTAATATGATCGAAGCGTTTAGCACCGCTGATAATTCGAGCAGCAATATTCTGAATTCTCAAAAACTGCTGCAGCAATATGAGTGATAAACCAAGGAAAAGATAATTACAGTAATCCAAATGAGATGTTATGAAGGAGTGAACCAGTTGCTCCAGAGCTCTATGGCTAAGGAAGTAACGGAGTTTACTCAGCTTCCTGAGTTACCAATAGCAAGTTTTACTACACACTAAAAACTAAAGTGTTAAAACTGACATTTTCAAGGCGTTAAACCCATTCCAACTCTTAGGGTTTGATTTTAACTCTCAAAGTGCAATGCTTTAAGCACTTAGACATTACAATCGTCAGACATCTGAAACTTGAATGGATGGCACTTCCCATGTGTCTAGCACTGGTGGTTCTTCCGGAATCGCCCATAATGTGATTTGCGCTTGGTGGGTACATAATTAAAAGGACACAACGCAGATGACGTGGATCAGGCTCGAGAGTTCGAGCCTGATCCACGTCATCTGCGTTGTTTCCTTTTAAGTGTCGCGACATTACGCTTGTCAAGTGGTTTTATTGTCAACACCTGTCAAGTTCTGGGATATCTACACTTGAACAAAGTGCTAGTGCAGCACTTAGTAAGTGTTAAATACAGCACTTCAAGTGCAGTTTTTAACACTTTAGTTTTTAGCGTGCAATTACTAATGTTCTTTAGTAATGCAATGCCAATCGGCTTAGGTGCCATAGAAGTCTGTTTGGAGTAAAGACATGGAAACCTGGTACAGCACCTCCTGACGCTTGCTACAGTTGATTTGGGTTAATGTTTAAAACAAGTGATTTTATAGTGCGAGATAAGACTAGAAACTAGATCTCATAAAAAATATTGTCTATATATAGAGTACTGATACGTCACATTGTCTATATATAGAGTATTGATACGTCACAGAAGCAGTGCAAATCCACATATAAAAAAAAACATTTTTACATCAGGCATGTTTTGACATGCCGGTCCAAAGTCCGAGCAAATAGTGATGGGGATAATCATTAAATTAAGCCTTAATTATTATTTGACGTACAGTCCGTGGAGAGTGTATTATCGCTAAATCACCCGCAGAGTGGAGATTCCACCCAAGCAATAATTGAAAATTTATTGCAAAGCATAACCAGCACAAGCAAAGTTTCAGCCATTGAACCTCCGGGTTGAAACCGGAGGTCCATTAGCTGAAACATTGCTTGTGTTTTTGTCGATATGTACAAAATTTGAAAGTTATATCTTCGGTGATAACTCCACTCCACGGGTGATTTAGTTACAATCCACTCCGCACGTACTGTATATCACTGAAAGGTGTAAAGGCTACTAAATGCCGGATACAAAAATTTCGACCCGAACAGTTGAATGAAACAAGTTGATAAAATCACTTCAAGTGAACGTGTCAACATGGAAGTTGAAATATGCGATATTTACACCCCATACTGCCACGAATATATCAGCTTTATTATTTACACCCCATACTACCACGAATATATCAGTTTTAATATTTACACCCCATGTTACCACAAATATATCAGCTTTATTTGACACTCGTCCCATTATTAGCTGAAGGGGAGCTTTACTAATCACATTCCGTTCGTCGTCCGTTGCCCGTCCGTCGTCCGGCGTTAACTTTACATTATCGACTTCTTCTCACAAACTACTCAACCAAATAGAACTAAATCTGGTGTGCATGTTCCCTATCACATGTCAATTCAAATTTGGTCAAATCAAATTGACCCGCACCTTGGTAGGGCCACGCCCAAAAGGTACTTCTAAATCTTAAAAAAATCTTCCTCTCCTGAACCGGCACTAGCAGAGACTTGATATTTGGTGTGCAGCCTTCTTTTGAGGTGTAGACTCAGATTTGTTCAAGAGAAGTTCGAGGAGCTATATTTGCCTTCGTTATGGGAGGGGCAAGAATTTTCGCCCCTCCCATAACGACGGCAAATTTAACTTTGAACCAAAATTTGATATAAGGGCTTATAGGGTCATAAGTTCTTAATTTATGCCAACAATTTTTTTCCGTCGCCCCATGGGAACTGCAGTAGCTAAAAATAGAAAAAAATTAAAACGCCCGTATCTCCAAAACTACACGGCACTGAGAATCAACAAGAATGGAACCAATGGACCAACAGAATGGAATGGTAAAAAAATTGCTATCGGTTTTATCATGAGGTACTTTTTGGGACTTTGAAAAAATGCTGAGTCAGCATTTTTTACACCGCGGGTAATGGGAAAAACATTTAAGACTACTTTTCTCCCAAACCACTACTCCAAAGTCTTTCAACTTTCACATATAACATTTGTGGAAGATTGTTTCACATGTTTATTGACATCAATTTCCTGGGATCATATTTGGGCTCTGTATGGGAGCCCAAATGTTCATATTAGTGCAGTATGAGGAATATTCTTTAAAAATCCTCTTCTTCAGATCTACCAATAAGAATCTTTTGATATTTGGTATGCAGCATGCTTAGGGGGTGAGATTCAAGTTTGTTCAAGCCAAATCCATGATTCATATGTGGGCTCACTGTGGGAGCCCGAATTATAACTTAGTTCAAAATGAGGAATTTTCTTTAAAAATCTTCTTCTTCAGATCCAGCAGTCGGAATGTTTTGATATTTGGGATGTAGCATCCTTATAGGGGTGAGATTCCGATTTGTTCACGCCATGTCCCTAGGCCCATATTTGGGATCGCTGTGGGTGCTCAAATTGTAACTTAGTTCAAAAAGAGGAATTTTCTTAAAAAATCATCTTCTTCAGTTTCAGCAGTCGGAATGTTTTGATATTCGGTGTGCAGCATCCTTTGGGGGTGTGATTCAAGTTTGTTAAATCCAAGTCCCTGGGTTTATATTTGGAATTATAAGTTAGTTCAATATAAAGAATTTTTCTTTAAAAATCTTCTTCAGATTCAGCGGTCGGAATGTTTTGATATTTGGCATGCAGCATCCTTGGGGTGGGGGGATTCAAGTTTGTTCAAGCAAAGTTCCTGGGTTGATAATTGGGCTGAATTAATACTTAGTTCAATATGAGGAATATTCTTCAAAAATCTTCTTCTTCACATCCACCAGTCAGAATCTTTTGATATTTGGAAGACGGCATCCCACTGATTCAAGTTTGTTCTAGCCAAGTCCCTGGGTCTATATTTGGGCTTCCCATGGGAGCCCGAATTATAACTTAGTTCAATATGAGGAATATTCTTTGAAAATATTTTTTTTTAGATCCCCTGATCTGAATCTTTGGATATTTGGTATAAGCTTTCCTAAGTAGGGCCAGATGCAACTTTTTGATATAAATTCCCTGGGTTTTATATTCAGGCTACCATGTTAGGCGAGCGCCCTCAACCCCCCTGGGGCCTCTTGTTTTATTTGTGTTCGGTAACTTAGGTTGTGTTTAGTAAAATCGTAAAGGCTCCAAAACACCAAACAAGAATCTAACCGGGCCGATAGTCGAAAGAAATAAAAAGTTAATAAAAAGAACTTCAGATTAACGGTTCCACTTCCATACTTCAAATATTTGATGTGGTGATGACGAAAGGTAAATGTGCATTAAGGGAGGTAACTAGAATCTCCGGTCCACAGAGTGAAATAGCGGGGCGAGCCTCTTAATTATACAAATTTCCCAACACAAGGATGGTTTGATCTAACTTACCCATCAAGCCTAATTGACTCGGCGCCAATAGAGTGCATAAGGGGTGGGGTGGGGTGGTGGTGGTGGTGGGGGGGGGAGTGGGGGGGGGGGGGAGTGGGGGGGGGGGGGCGGTAAATCTAAAGGAAAACAAAAAAGAGGATCGAAATAGGCTTACCCACACCATCCCTATGCGCATTTGGCGCGCGAAACCATTTCATCTGAAAATAAGATATCGGAAACCAAACCTCACTTCATTTCGAATTGTTTTGAGCGTAATAAATGTGATACAACGTGGACTGAACAAGCCAGTTGCATAAGCTTAACGAAGGGGCAGATTGACGAGTTGCATTCTCAAGTGGTTAAAGGTGTTAGACAATTAGTTGGGGGCAACTGACCAGTAAGCACTCGTCGCTAAGCCAAGTGTACATTACGAATCTTGCAACTCATGCTGGAGAGGCAACGATTGTATTAAACAGGTGGCGGCATGCATTTGATTTGCTAAAACAAGTTGCAAATTGCCTATAAGGTTTGATTCAACTGCCCTACAGTTAACTACTGAGGGGTAACTGCCACTCAAACAAGTGGCCGCTTGCGAAAGGCCAGTTACAAATTGTCTAGTGTTTGAATACAGTCTGTTAATTGAATTCAGTTGTACGTGTTCCAAGTGACAAATATATGGAACAGGACAGGAACAGTGACAAGTTTCTTTGTAAGAGGACCCTGTCCACACATTTTCAAACAGTTATGTTAAATGGAACTCATGGCATGTAGATTTGGTCAGTCGAGTTCGAACCCCGGCTCCCACACTTATCTCCCCTCCTGTTACATTTGGGGGCTCGTCCGATCCTCAGCAGTAGGTGGCACTGCGGGTGTTTCGACCGCTCTGAGGAGGAACTTGGGTGAGATTCACATGTGGTGAATCTCAAAAGAAGGGGAGAGTAGTGTAGCGGTCGAAGTATAAAGGCCATTTACCAACCAGCCTGGTTGGTCCGGATCTCTTAGTCTCGTGGTAAATCAGTCGCTTTGTGTGCTAGAGGTCGACGGTTCGAACCCCGGCTCCCGCACTTATCTCTCCTCCTGTTACATTAGTAATCATCTACTTTCTTAACCCTTTACCCAACGAATCGGCAATATCTGACCGCGTAATATGCAAATTCAGCAGTGGAAATAATATATTTTTCAAAAAAATTAAACAAAATTATATCATGTGACCCCTCATTGGAACGATCTCGACGAGCTCGTTCCAATGAGCAGTCACATGATATGGTTTTGCTGAAAATTTTTGAAAAAGTATAAAAAAGTATATTTAAAATAATAAACTTTTATGTCGATTGCGTTGGGTAAAGGGTTAAGAGACGAAAATTGATCCTCCTGTTACAGTAGTAATCGGTCAACCATCATGGCTACACAGGTCTGAAGCCTGAAAACCTTTATCAAGTCTACAGGTCATATTTATGAAGGGATTTCAATGTAAGTTGATAGGATGACTCGTTTTGGAATAATTTCACTGTAACTTGGTAACTTTTGTTAACATACGTTAACTGTGAGGGCCACATACATTAACTGTGAGGTCATATTAACCCACCCTCCGCCCTTCAGTACAGTGTACACCTCACATTATTTTTATGAAAAACAAAGCATAGAGGGAACAGAAATTAACATATTCACAATTATCACAATTCTTGTCTTATCTCATAATACTTTCATAAACATTGAACATTATCCTTTTCATCAAACAAACCACACAATCAAGTTAAGCTACAGTGTCATTGACACTTTCATTTTATTTCCTTTGAGTTGCCCCAAGTCTGGATTCCGTATAACAGATGGCTATGTATTAAAGCATAGTAAAGTGTTTTCATGGGTCCATGTGGGAGAATATTCTTAACTTTATTAGTCCCCTACGGGAACCGTAAGGGGACTATAGGATTGCACTCTGTCTGTCTGTCTGTCTGTCTGTCTGTCTGTCTGTCCGTCCGTCCGTCCGTCCGTCCGTCCGTCCGTCCGTCCGTCCGTCCGTCCGTCCGTCCGTCCGTCCGTCCGTCCGTCCGTCCGTCTGTCTGTTTTTTTATGTTACCACCTCTCCCTCCAACATGCTTTAAGCTACACCTTTCATATTTGGTACATGGATAAATGGTTCTGAGGGAATGATGCATGCTCAAATTTTTTTTTTCAAAATCCAAGATGGCGGAATGGCGGCGATTTTTGTTGTGTTTTTTAAGCTTTTTTTCTCTATTTTGATGTTATCACCCCTCCCACCAACATGGTTCAAGCTACACCTTTAATATTCGGTACATGGATAAATGGTTCTGAGAGGATGATGCACGCTCAAAATTTTTTTTTCAAAATCCAAGATGGCGGAATGGCGGCCATTTTTGTTGTGTTTTTTAAGCTTTTTTTCTCTATTTTCATGTTACCACCCCTCCCACCAACATGGTTCAAGCTACACCTTTCATATTTGGTACATGGATAAATGGTTCTGAGGGGATGACGCACGCTCAATTTTTTTTTTCAAAATCCAAGATGACGGAATGGCGGCCATTTTTGTTGTGTTTTTTAAGCTTTTTTTTCTCTATTTTCATGTTACCACCCCTCCCACCAACATGGTTCAAGCTACACCTTTCATATTTGGTACATGGATAAATGGTTCTGAGGGGATGATGCACGCTCCAAAGTTTTTTTTCAAAATCCAAGATGGCGGAATGGCGGCCATTTTTGTTGTGTTTTTTAAGCTTTTTTTCTCTATTTTCATGTTACCACCCCTCCCACCAACATGGTTCAAGCTACACCTTTCATATTTGGTACATGGATAAATGTTTCTGAGAGGATGATGCACGCTCAAAATTTGTTTTTCAAAATCCAAGATGGCGGCCATTTTTGTTGTGTTTTTT
The DNA here is from genome assembly GCA_031216915.1 of Pictodentalium vernedei. Taxonomy (NCBI): domain Eukaryota; kingdom Metazoa; phylum Mollusca; class Scaphopoda; order Dentaliida; family Dentaliidae; genus Pictodentalium; species Pictodentalium vernedei. The sequence continues at coordinate 4,239,600 of CM062294.1, read as the reverse complement.
AAGCTTTTTTCTCTATTTCCATGTTACCACCCCTCCCACCAACATGGTTCAAGCTACACTTTGCATATTTGGCACATGGATAGAGGGTTGGGAGGGGATGATGCACGTTCAATATTTTTTCTTCAAAATTCAAGATGGCGGCATGGCGGCCATTTTTGTTGTGTTTTTTAAGCTTTTTTTTCTCTATTTTATGTTACCACCCCTCACTCCAACATGGTTCAAGCTACACTTTTTATATCTGGCACATGGATATAGGGTTGTAATGGGATGTTGCACGTTCAATATTTGTTTTCCCAAATTCAAGATGGCGCCATGGCAACCTTTTCTGTTGTGTTTTTTAAGCTTTTTTTCTCTATTTTATGTTACCACTACTCCATCCAACATGGTTCAAGCTGCACTTTTCATATATGGTACATGGAATAAGGATGTTGTGAGGGGATTATGCACGCTCAATATTTTTTTTTCAAAATCTAACATCTGTCTGTCTGTCCGTCTGTCTGTCTGTCTGTTTTTATCACCTCTCCCTCTAATATGCTTCAAGCTACACCTTTCATATTTGATACATGGATAAATGGTTCTGAGGGGATGATGCACAGTCAATATTTATTTTTCAAAATCCAAAATGGCAGAATGGCGGCCATTTTTGTTGTGTTTTTTTTAAGCTTTTTTCTCTATTTTATGTTACCACCCCTCCCTCCAACATGGTTCAAGCTACGCCTTCCATATATGGTACATGGATAAAGGGTTGTGAGGGGATTATGCACGCTCAATATTTTATTTTAAAAATCCAAGATGCTTATATACTCTAGTGTCTTCTGTGACAAAAACACCTTACGTCACAAAAGCGCCGTAGGGGACTGATACCACCTCGGTGGTCAAACACTTGTTGAAACTGTAACTGGCGTGCGCTATTTTGGAACATAATTGGGATATGAGCCTTGTAGGACAAATGTTCATCAATACTTATTCACAGAAATTTCGTTGATTTTGTGGTTTCAGTGGCTCCCACTTTGTTTATTATTTTATTTTTTATTTTTAGCTCTTGGCGGAAATTATTGTTATTTTTGGGGTTTGGATTCAGGACAATGTATGTGTTTTTTTTCGGCATTCAGCAATAACTGATTCGCCGAACATCATTCGAATACTTTTTGAAGTTCCTCATTAATATCCTAATTAATATCTGGTTAGAGAAATGTTGTCGCAGCCTGCCGCGCGCCCTGTTGTATCATCTGCAAATGATAGAAGATTCAATGAGGTGGAGTTACTAATGTCATTGATGTACAACAGAAAAGGACCGGTCCTAAAATCGACCCCTGCAGGACTCCACATGTCTGTGTTGCAAGGTCCGACTTATGATCTTCGTACATTACATACTGGGACCTATTTGACAGCGGTTAACAAGACCTCTGATTCCTTACATTTCCAATTTGTGTAATAATATTTTGTGATTTATGGAATCAAAGGCCTTGGGAAAATCCAAGAACAGTGCTAACGTGCTATCTTTCCCTTGAGAAATAGGATGTATTGTAGCATGTTGTTTTCTGAGAGAAAGAATATCAAATCAAAACAGGATCGACAGCTGTTTACCGTATGTTTAAGAAGACGTGTTGAGATATCATGGCAGTCGTTTGACGTTTTGGGCTTCATTTTGTTTACCACGTGTGCGACCTCTGGGGGAGTAGTAGGTGTTAAGTAAAAGGTATTTGGAACATTACTGTTCATATAATCCAAGTAGGATTTGTTTGTTTTTTTAATCTGATAGGATGTTGTTTTTCCAATGTTGACAAAAAAATTATTGAATTCGTTTGCTATGTTGTGGACTTCGTTTATTTCTATGTTATCCTGAATGAAAAATGAAGGTAGTTTCACTACTCGTTTGTCTTTGTTGATTGTTTCGTTTAAAATTTGCCATGTCCTTCGCATATTGTTTTTGTTTTCGATCAGGATAGATCTGTAGTAAATTGCTTTGCATTGTGTTTTAACCTTATTAAAGATTCTATAATAGTTTTTATAATTTTGTTTATTCTGGTCATTGGGCAATTTGAGCTTTTTATTGTAGAATTTTAGTTTGTTGTTGGAAGATATGATAAGTCCCCTGGTCATCCAGGGTTGTTTTTTTAATAAATTGCCTATTCTTGCGAATGTTTTTGATTAGAAATGCTTTTTCGTAGGCTTCCATATAAATGGTTAAAAATGTTTCATTTGAAGAACGGGGCTGCGTCACTGGGGAAAAATCACTTTGTGAGAGGAGTATTTTTTCTACTCAGCAATACTTTCTGCATTTATTATTCTCTTCGAGACGAACCTTGGTGTGCCATTTACCCTGAGTGCTGTTTAACCCCAAACCGCCACTTTTATATTGCACTGAAGCAGGTGCTCCCTTGTGTAATCTTTTTTATTACTCTTGTGTGTAGACTGAATTTTCCCTGGCAGTGGTTCTACATCACTGCTGGCTGCCTGTATAACCCTGCCTGTATAGGCAGCCAGCAGTGATGTAGAACCACTGCCAAGTCATCAATAACTATGTAAACAGAAAAAGGCCATAAATACTTTAAAATTAATCTGAGGACTTAAGGGTTAAATATAGAAAACGTCAAAGTGATCTGAAACATCCGTGATAATTATTCCGGATAAGGTGTTGCTTGAGAGACTGTTGGAGAATATATGGGTTATCAGACTGGCAGAGTGACTAGTTACTTTTGTTGGTTTTGTAACATGAGATCAATATATTCCCCAGTCTTGGAGTGTGTGGTTTCTTTTAAAAGATCTTGGTTAAGATCGCCTGTGATGTAAACCTTTTTACTTTCAACATTAAAAACATCAGTTATTTCGTTTAATTTTGATAAGAAAAGGTTAATATCGGCTTTCGGTGGTGTGTTTGGTCTATAAATGACACCTTCGATTTTGGAATTGTGTTTTTCTATGATCTCGATAAAGAGAGATTCGAAGACGTGGAGAATAAAAACCGAAAGATCACGACGCAGTTTGTATTTTACAGTGTACAAACTATTTGAAGGAATTTGAAATATTTCTGTTAGTCCAATTATGTCGAAAAGATTTTCTTTCGTTTGCAAGTTGCACAACATTTGTTGAACATAATCCCAGTGAGCTTTCAAACTTTGGCAGTTGATATGAAATAATGAGAAGTCTGCGTCTATTTCACTTGTTGTCATTTGGAAGTCATTAGGCGAAAAATAGTTACACTCATTTGCATTATGTTTGAACGGGGAATCGTTATTTTCGGTCAAAGAACATACTTTTTCATTGTAGAGCTCCATAAAGTCGTACTCTGCATTGTCTACACCTCATCAAGTGTAATGCTACTCGCCAATAAGTACCAAATACCAATATGATCTCCAGCTGGGTGAGTGTATAGCTCAGATCGTAGGATACTAGATGGAAGATGGATCCTTCCAGGAAAGTTTAAGGTTATGCTCATGACCCGGGTCCTATAACAATTTCGATAAAAATTCAACGTCACTTCTGCTACGTCTTCTGCTACAGTCTGTTGACGTACATGTACTGTGAGGGTAATATTAACTCACTCCTCAATTCAGACAAAAATGAAAAAACACCCATGAAAAAAGTACACTTCCTTGCAACAAGAACCGTTTGACTTGTGGAAACAGTGTATACAGTGACAGTTATCCACAAACGCTTTGCTAAAACATGTGGTAAAATTTTCACTCCCAGTGTGTAATTATAGTGTATAGAATTAGAATCATTTTATTAACTCAAGCTGACAAAGTCAAGCTGATCTATTGCCATCACTTCTCGTCTGTCGGCGTAGGTACGTAAATACGTACACAATTTCCTTTGGCACACCTCACAGCTCGCACTTATGATCAGTTCACTTTGAAACTTGGTATGCTTTTTTGGGTTGACCTCTAGATAGGAGCTATCGATTTTCTACAATTTCCGTCAAAAAATGTTGCCGCTGGCAATGTTCTTACAACTTAGTTTAATCAGACCTCAATATTTCCCTTTGGCACACCCTACAGGACACATTTATGATCGGATTGCTTTGAAACCTGGCATGCTTGTTTGGGGTGACTTCTACATGGGAGCTATCGATTTTATTCTATTTCCGTCAAAAACTGTTGGCGCTGGCAACGACCTTTTGACTTAGTTTAGTCAGGCACCAATATATTCCTTTGGCACGCCGTGCAGGGCACATTTTTGGTCAGATCTGTTTGAAACTTGGTATGCTTGTTGGGGTTACCTCTAGACGGGAGCTATCGATTTTATGCGATCTCCGTCAAGAAATGGTGCCGTTGGTAATGACCGTTGTTGAACTTAGTGTAGTTATGCATCAAAATTTTCCATTTCCTGCAGGGCACATTTATTACCGGATCGCTTTGAAACCTGGTGTGCTTGTTTGGGGTGACCTCTAGATGGGAGCTATCGATTTTCTCCCATTTCTGTCATAAAATGTTGCCACTGGTAACGTTCTTAGAACTTAGTTTAGTCGGACCTCCATATGTCCCTTTGGCACACCCTGCAGGGCATATTTATGATCGGATTGCTTTGAAAGTTGGTATGCTAGTTTGAGGTGACCTCTAGATGGGAGCTATTTATTTTCCTCCATTTCGTTCAAAAATGTGTTGCCACAGGCAACGTTCTTAGAACTTAGTTTAGTCAGACTTCAATATTTCCCTTTGGCACAGCCTACAGGACACATTTATGATTGGATTGCTTTGAAATCTGGCCTGCCTGTTTGGGGTTACCCTTGGATGGGAGCTATTTATTTTCTTTGATTTCCGTCAGAAAATGTTGCCGCTGGCAATGACCTTCGATGAACTTAGTACAGTTGTGCATCAATATTTCCCTTTGGCTCACCCTGCAGTGCACATTTTTGACCAGATCACTTTGAAACTTGGTATGCTTGTTTCGAGTGACCTCCAGATTGGAGCTATCGGTCTTCTTCCATTTCCGTCAAAAATAGTTTCTATTGGCAACGACCTCTGATGAACTTAGTTAAAACTTAGTATATTTATGAATTTCCATAAAAAGAGAGAAAAATCATTGCCACAAGCGATGACCTTCAAACTTAGTGCATTTGTGCATTAACAGCTTCCTTCGGCATGCCTCAGGGGCCCATTCATTATAATTAGGTTGTTTTGAAACTTTGTATGCTTATGCAGGTTGACAAACATAGGAGCTACAGATTTTCTTTTCATTTCCATCAAAAGCTGTTGCTGTTTTCCTCCTTGAATTTTGTCTGTTGAACTGCTCAAAAACAAGCTGTACAATTTTGACCAAATTTGGCATACTTATGTAATGTCATAAAATCTAGTGAAAACGCGTATTTTCAAAATATTCTGCCAAAACCGTCAACATTTCTCCATTTTCAATTGTCTCAAAATTGTTTACAGTTATTTAGCTCAAATTTTCCTCACATTTAGAGCATAATATACGAACACCGCTCAAATCTTACGAACACCACTCAAATCTTACGAACACCACTCAAATCTTACGAACACCACTCAAATCTTACGAACACCACTCAAATCTTACGAACACCACTCAAATCTTACGAACACCACTCAAATCTTACGAACACCACTCAAATCTTACGAACACCACTCAAATCTTACGAACACCACTCAAATCTTACGAACACCACTCAAATCTTACGAACACCGCTCAAATCTTACGAACACCACTCAAATCTTACGAACACCACTCAAATCTTACAAACACCACTCAAATCGTACGAACACCACTCAAATCTTTCAACTTTAACCCCCACTGACTAAAACTAAAAAAATGACATGAATATTGATTTTTTCTTCAAAATTGACCAACTAATTACAAGGTTGTTGTAACAATTATTTTGGTATGGATAGATGCAACCATTATTGTGCAAGAAAGTTACTGTTTACTTTTTAATCACAGATTTAACCCTCAAGCACAATGAGGGCGAGAATACGAGTACCGTTTGAAAATGCCAAAATTAGCCAACTTTAGATGCTTTTTCTATCATTTTGGAAAGGGTTAATTTCTAGCACTTTTCATGTACGTATTGACTACCGAGTATATTTGCTGTTGTAAGTTTGGTTTTAAAGTTTAACCCTATCCCATTCTGGTTGCATAAAAGTAGGTACCGTCCACAAAAACTCCATTTTTCAGAATTTGGTAAGTTTAGGTGACGATTTACTCCATGTTTAATTGATTGAGCTCTGAATGTTTTCTACAGCTGCATGCAGCAGTCAAAGTATGACAAATTTTGTTCTATATGTCATTATTAAAAGTTTAACCCTTGGCAGATTTGAGACTTCCCATAAGTGTACTGTCGGAATAATTGTTATTTTCGCCAACTTTTAAATATAATATTTCAGCATTGGAGCCATATTGTCTCAAAACCTTTCACATGAGAAGATAGGGCATTCATCCAAGAACAATTTTGCTGTTATATGTTTTATTTCAAGTTTTAACCCTCACTCGGTTGTCAGGCATTGAATTGGAGTACCCTCAACTTGTACATGTTCATTCAAATACCAAAATTCAAGATTAGTCCATGTCTCTTTTCAGACACTCAGTCTGTCATTGATGTTCACACATTTAGAGCATAATATGATCCACTAAAATCACCACACAAATATTTCAAAATTAACCCCTATTGTCCACAAATGATATAAATATATCATTTTATCTTCATGATTAACTAACTTCAAGAGCATATTTCTCATAATTGTGAGGTTGTTGTAACAATTATTTTTGTATGCATAAATGCAACAATGTTTGCAGAAGAATGCTACTGTTTATTTTTTAATCTCATCTTTAACCCTCAAGCAAATGAGGGTAAGAGTACCATCCGAAAATTAGCTAACGGTGGCTGCATCTTCCTTTGAAAGGGTTAATTCTAAATACTTTGTTTTGCTATTGGTAGAGATGCCTAATGAACAAATCCCTGCTGTAAGTTTTGCTTTGGGGCTTAACACAACATAAGCTTTGGCCATGTAAAGAATAATACTGTCAGAAGGTTGTTGTAGCACTTATTTTGGTATGGATAGATGCAACAATGATTGTAGAAGAAAGTTACTGTTTACTTTTTAATTTTGTCTGTGACATAGCTCAAAAACTAGCTGAACGTTTTCACCAAAATTTGGCACACTTATGTAGCACCATGGGAACTCGCAAAATCCCATTTACATTTCTGTGACTCTATGAAAACGCGTATTTTCAAAATATTCTTCCAAAACTTTCAAAATTTTACCATTTTTCGAAAGCCTTACAATTGTTTACAGTTATGTAGCTCAAATTTTCCACACATTTGGAGCATAATATGATACACCACAACCAACACTCAAATCTTCCAATATTAACCCACAGGGCCAAAAATGACATTAATATAGCTTTTTTCTTCAAAATTGACCAACTTCAAGGGCAGATTTCTCTACTTATAAGGTTGTTGTAACAATTATTTTGGTATGGCTAGATGCAACAATGATTGTGGAAGAAAGTTACTGTTTACTTTTTAATCTCAGATTTAACCCTCAAGCACAATGAGTGCGGGAATAAGAGTACCGTTTGAAAATGCCAAAATTAGCCAACTTTGGATGCGTTTTCTATCATTTTGGAAAGGGTTAATTTCAAACACTTTACTGACTAGATTTTAGAAACACTAGTGTGTACACACAAAGTAAACCCTGACGATTCATCATTAATGTACAGAAAAATCGCGTTAAATATATGGCTGATAGTTTCATGTGTACTTAAAACCGCCTTATTTTTCACATTAATAAGTTGGGAAAGCCCGTAATTTGGTCAACAAATTACAATTTTCTAGTTTATTCTGTTTTATACCAGCAATCTGGTCGGAATAAATAAACAAACTTGCACTGAGGTCCCGATTCTATCACTTAAATAGAAGACAGAAGAAAGTAGTCAATTCAACAAAGAATATTTTGTTACACTGAATAATATGCAGTGTTGTCTAGGAGAGCAAGCCAACCAGTTTAGATGCTTGTTTAATTGTGGTAGTCATGCAGCTAGATTATAATATCGCTTGACCACTCGAACTAATACTGAAGAAGAAATATCATAGTTCCATATGTCAATATAATTATTTCCCGATGAGTGGTTTACGAGTTAATAATACAGGAGGCTTGAGTATTGTATTTTCTGTGTGACCAACGAGGGGTGTCTCAGGCCTATATAGTCTAACAGTTTCGCTATTTAGAAATGCCTTGATTAAATATACCTTTTAACCCTTTACCCAACGTAACGGCCAAAACCGGCCAGCGCTATTCTCAAAAATGGCCAATTAATTTTCAAAATATTTTCATTTTTTGTCTCAAAAACATAGGTTATGACCCCTCGTTGGAACGAGCTCGTCGAGCTCGTTCCAACGAGGGGTCATAACCTATGTTTTTGAGACAAAAAATGAAAAAATTTAGTTATTCAAGAATTTTTTTTGCAAGTGTCGTCTGCTTTTCATGTTAGGTAAAGGGTTAATTAGATCTAGCAGCTGCAGTAAATAATTTTTTAGGAGGTCTCAAAATACACCTTTATATGTCAACATCAACTGGCTTCTAGCACGAATTATAACGTTAGTCCGGACCTGCTCCATTCAAAGAGGAGTATACTTTCAGTACCAGTAAAAGCGTCCTTATTCAACCTGGTCCTCATTCTCCACACTCCTCCCCGTTCCATTTGGATGGCTTCAGTACCTGACCAAGGTTAGGGTTAGTACGTACCAATTTCCAAAACCAAAAGGTGTAATCTTCTTTGCCACATAACTAATATTATCAAAACCAACTAGGTTATCTATATGACCAATAATGGAAATCATAATAATTATAGAACGAAGGAGGTGAATTATTTATAATAAATTTTCTATAAAGTTATGTGGCAATGTAGTTGCATTGTACTACTGGGTACTCTTATCTGAACATGCTGCGTTCAAAACTCCCCTTGGATGTCTATGCCCAAACACATTTTTTGTCTCCATCTGAATCAAGAGGTACCAGGGGTCCGAAAGCTTTGAACTTTTGGTAACCTGGTATAATACAAGTAAATATTTTTATTATTATTTTTTTTTTAAATATTTTTTTTTAGCTATATACAAATTCACATAGCTACACATAAATATATTGTGTATATATTTCTATGCAAATGTTCATTTACAATTTTACAAATGGAACTGAAATGTTCAGCACAAGTCAATGCCATATAACTGGCAAGAACTACGATTGGCAAATCCAGCCAAAACAGACTCAGGCATATTTTTAATTTTACTAATATGCCTGATAACTGGCATGAGCATCCAAGGCGTGTTCACTGGGCAGTGGCGAAGAGGCAAGAGATATGGAGCATCAGATTCAAAAATAATCTTTTCCACATGCAAACTTGTAATTGCGTCCAAAGTAACTGAGTCCCTAAAAATGCTATTTGTAAAGCCGAACTTACAGTTTGGCAATTTCGGTTGCCAAACCCCAAGTTCTACTGCCGTCCCCATAAAACAATGTCTGTGGATGTTTAGGTGGGTTAACCCCAAATCTCCAAGGACGTGTAGGACTTTCTCGGTCGCTTCAATATTGCCTTCATCCCTACAATGGATGACTACAGCTTTGCTGCTAGGGGAAGTGTCTGATATAAGAAACTTTCTTGTGATTTTACTTTTTTACTGATACATGCCACTTTATCACTACATGGTGGTCTACACTTACAAGTTGTGGTCATGTCAATACCAACTTCCCCAAGCCCAACACATTGAGAAATTCTCAAGAGTTGCTCAGTTTGTTACAAAATATCGATCTACTGATCGTGGTTCCACCAAATGTGGATGTAACCCAAAAGTTACATGAATCCGCTCATCGGCGGTTAACTGCCTCTCCCACAATCTCCACTGCTCTGGAAAGACATAATTTGCTACAGCCCCGATGAGAGATATTGCTTTGGTTTCTTTGACCATTGACTCCACATCTTTGAGTGTCTTTTTCCCTGATCTCCTGAGTAGTTGATCAAGGTACATGTGACTGTCGACCAAGGGAATTACTATTCCAGTGACATTCTTGAAGGTTCCATCAGTGCTTCCATTCCACTAAATAAGAGGGGACTTTCTAATGTACTCACCTCATCTCGTCTCTCATCATCCAATCTTCACAGCATCTGTGATAAAATTCTCCAATGAATGAGTGTAATGATGGAGTTTGGCGGATAAATACAAAATTCTGTAGGTGACTTCAGTTCTTGATATTCAAGGTATTTCTGCATAACAGCTGTCTCTTCTGCCACAAAAGGATTTGGAGTTTGTTGCAGTGAATGGAGCTTAAAAGTTACTACATAATGTAAGAGATCGGGTAAGGTCTCCAAAGCGAAGTCTTCCCTAAAGTAATGAAATAGACCATTCATAAATAAGATCCATAGTCTATGTTTATCATCCATGAAGCCTGCCCCATTGGGGTGATCTCTACTATCTCCTTGTCTTTTCTTTAGGAGGCAGTTTGCACCTTCCTGTTTTTTACATTTCCAGCAAGCTGTCTTTGCAGCGACATACCAGGAAGCACAACATGCCTCTTAAGATTCCTTTCTCTTGCTTCGCATAAAGGGAATGTTCTGTGTGTGGTTCCCGATTTCTTTGTTTCGACAATTCTTACATCCTCAACCTGCAATGTTCTGTAAGGCAAGTTATACTGTCTCCTTCTGAAATAAATTCATCCAGAATGATAAATTCTTCTGGACTGTCAGAAGTTCTCTCACTCAAATCATCCTCTACATTTTCTTCTAAGTGAGCATTTACACTTGATTCTTCCTCCAAACCAGTCTCATCATAGTCTGGTTCAAAATATGCTTCATCCAATTCACCCATCTACAACAAAATATATACAAAGGTTTGAGGATGAATTCTCAATGAACATAGCTGTAAGTTAGTTGAAACTGGTGCTTTTGGTGCAAAAACATGCAATAAGTGCACCCCTAATTAATTTTTATTCAACATAATCTTTGAATCAGACTGGTTCTTTGACCTTTCTTCCTATTCTTGTTACTGCTGGAGGAACTTTGAATAGATGCGCATTATCACCTTCATCAATTTCCTGTAAAGGAGCATTGTCTGTTGTGTTTCTTCTTATTGAGTCTTCTGTTGGAACTACAATTTCTTCTTCTGGATCTACTTGTTTGGACTCTTCAGTTGTTTCTTCCATCTTGTTTTCATTTTCAAAAAAAGTTATGGCGAAGCCTTCTCAACCATAATGGCAGTTCTGCATTTCGACACCTTTTCAATCGATCATGATGCAAGAGGTATATACCTTTTTTGTCTTGAACCTTGTAAAGTGGTGATCTGTTTTTGAGAACTAAATATGGACCGGTCCATGGAGCTCTCAATTTGCTACTCTGTCCTACTTTTGTTGATGAGTCTCTTTTGTAGACAATATCACCTGTCTGGTACTGAGTTTCATGGGTACGTAGATCATAATCCCTTTTCTGGCGCAGTTGTGCTCGACCCAAATTTTTCGGTGCAAAGTGGTGAATTTCAGGGATAATCTCATTCAAATGTATAACCCATTCTGCCGGAGTGTATTCTTCAGAATTCATTTTCTGTGTTCCAAAAAGTAAATCTACAGGCTGAACTACTTCTCTTCCCAACATTAATTGGTTAGCTGTAAAGCCAGTGTGTTGGTTTTCCATAGAATGTAAGGCTATTGTTAATATTGGTAGGTCCCTGTCCCAGTCCTTACTATGTCCCTCGATAAAGCATCTGATCATCTGCAGTAGGGTTCTGTTGTAACGTTCCACTTGACCATTTGATGAGGGATGACAGGGTGTTGTTCTAGTTTTCGTGTGAAGCTGCTCACAAAGGCATTTGAAAAGATTGCTCTCGAAATTTCTACCCTGATCTGTGTGTACCTCCAATGGACAACGAAATGTCACAATAAAATGAAGAATAGATTTGTGTGCTACTTGCACAGCTGTTTGGTCTGGCAATGCTGCTAGTTCTATCCATTTGGTGAACTGGTCTATCATCATTAAGACGTAAGAATTTCCATTATTGCTAGTATTAAAAGGACCTAAAATGTCGAGATGTATTCTTTCCTTTGGGAAACCAGCATGGAAGGATTTTAGTGGAGTTTTGTGTGTGACATTGGATTTCTTTTGCATATTACAGGACTTGCAGGACTGAACATAAGCTCGGCAATTGGCAGACATATTGTGCCACATGAAAGATTGCTTTAACCTCTGGAGAGTCTTTTTCTGTCTCAAATGGCCAGCAGATTTCACATCGTGACAATAATGTAACACTTCCTGTTTCAGTGCATCTGGCACTACTAAAACTAATTTTCTCTCTAGTTTATTTTCCCATCTGTACACCAAAACTCCTTCATTAAATTGTAGCTGGGATCTACATAGCCAGAGTGCCTTTATACTTGGTCTACAAAGATATAGTTTGCTCCTATCCGGTGCTATATCATTTTCTAGCCAAAACATTATTCTACCTGTATTTTGGTCTTTTTGTTGAAGCTCTATAAGATCTGCCTTGTCATAAGGTTCAAGCCAAGTTACACGTGAGACTCACAGTTCTGGGCTTTTCGTTTCCATTTGTGTTTGTTTTGAAAATGAAAATGGTTCTTCCAGATGAGTCTCTGTGTCCCTCGATATTGGTTTTAGAGCCAGTGTCACTACATCATCCACATCTTCAGCAAATCTTTCCCACTGGGTATGCGCTCTCTTACAGTAATGGCAGTCTTTACAAGGTAATGTCTCAAGTGTTTTATCAGCTGTATAACAGTCACTTCTTCCATCACATCTGGCATACAAGACAAGCCATCAGCTTTGGAATGTTGCCTTCCTGGTTGATGAACAATCTGCATATCATATTGCAAGAGCTCTTCTATCCATCGAGCCAGTTGTCCTTCCACATTTCTAAATCTCATCATCCAGACAAGGTTATTGTGGTCTGTGCGAACAATGAATTTTCTTCCCAACAGGTAATGATGGTAATGCCTGCAAAATTTCACAACAGCAAGAAGTTCTTTTCTAGTTGTGCAGTACTTGTGCTGTGCGGGTAGCATGACAAGACTTGTGTAACCAATAATTTGTACTTGGCCATTTTGTATTTGGGAAAGTTCTGCCCCAATAACCTTATGTGAAGCATATGTGTCCAGTATTAATTGCCCTGTTGGCTATGGATAAGAAAGTAGCAAAGGTTCTAACATGGCGCCCTTCAGTTGATCGAAAGATTTTTAGTGTTCTTTCAACCAGTGAAATTGCTTCTTTGGTGATGTCAGCTCATAAAATGGAACACTGATTTTGGCGAAATCTCTTATGTGATCCCTGAGATAATTCACAAATCCCAGGAATGACATTAAATCTTGTTGAGTTTTTGGTACTGGCCACTTGGCCATGGTTTCAACCTTGCTGGGTGCTACTGTAATCCCTTCTCTGTTTACAAGCTTTCCAAGAAATTCCACTTCCTCCTTAAAAAGTTGACACTTCTTGAGTTTTAGCTTCAGATTGTTCTGTCAGAATCTAATGAAAACATGTTCAAGATGCTTCATCGCTGCCTCAAAATTAGAGCCTGGTACAATGATGTTGTCGAGATAAACTAAGAGCTCTTTCCGCGTCAGTCCTTGTAATACGAGCTGCATGGCACGCTGAAATGTGGCTGGGGCATTACAGAATCCAAAACTCATACCAGTGTGTTCGAACAATCCATACTTTGTTATGACGGCTGTCTTCTTTCTGTCCGATTCTCGTATCGGTATCTGGTAATACTCCGATGCCATATCAAGAGTAGAAAAGTATTTGGTACTGGAGAGTGTGTCCAAACAGTCCTCTATCTGTGGTAAAGGAAAGCTATCCTTCACTGTCTTTGAATTTAATGATCGGAAGTCGACACACCAGCGAACTCTTCCATCTTTTTTTCGAACCAGAACAGGAGATGAAGCCCAATCCGACATAAATGGTTGAATAACTCCTGCCTCTAATAATTTTTGTATATGGCTGAACTCTTGCTCTTCAAAGCCCAGAGGAGTACGCCTAATCTTATGTTTTGTAGGAGGTGCGTTACCAGTATTTATTTCATTTTCTACTCCCTTCAGACAACCCAAGTCCAAGTCATGTTGTGCAAAAATATCTTGGAATTCAATTAACAAGTTTGCAATTTCCATGCTTTGCTCCTTCTTTAGACTCTTTGTTGATCTGTTGAAAAGCTCTGTCAGGTGAGATGTTATTCTCTCCTGTAAAAGAGGTTCATGTTCCTTTTGACTTTCTTGGATGTCTGTAGTGACTCTTATGTTAGTTGAATCCATCTGGTAGTCGGTAATGACAGATCGAACGCAGATGGTTCGAAGTCACCAAAACTTTGAACACTATCTGTGCCACAACTGTCAGCCTTAGTATCCTCCATTGTTGAACCAAATTCATTGGATTTAGTACTTTTTACTTCATTTTGGTCCTGCTGGCAAATGAGTGGTTCGAAGTCATTGAAACTTTGAACATTATCCTCATCTATGCCTTCAGCAGTACCCACTAAGGTATGCCTCTTCAACCTCAGATCACAATTGGTGTCGTTTATAGCTTTAACTGTAACATATTTTCCATTACCAATTGCTGACGAGAGCAGAATACCATTTCTCTGTTGCACTGGTTCGAAAATAAAACTTCCATTAAATATTGGAGTTTCCAGTTTCATATCCACAAGCGATATTCTATTTGGAGGCAAGGGAACTGCCTTACTTGCCACCACTCTTGCAATGGGTATTTCTACACCCGAGTCAGCTTTTTGAAGGAAGCCTTTACTTCTTTATCTTCTGTAGTCAAAGTATTATTCCTCAAGTTGACTATACACCCATTGGTTTGAAGGAAATCTAGTCCTAATATAAATTTCTCATCAATGGGAGCAACACAAACATCCCAGCTAAAGGTTTTTTTCCAACTGATATTTCCATGTTTGGAATAATTTTCCCAATTACTGGCTGACGACCAATACCTCTAAGTCTCACTTTTTCTGACTCCTTTGTTGGAACAGTGCAGAGAGACTCGAAAAACTGCTTATCCATTAATGTTATCATAGCTGCAGTATCCACGATGGCGGTAGTATTTACATCATTAATCTTCAATGGTCTCATCAAGGACACTCCATCCAATCTATTTACAACTATCTCTGTCAGTTTATCATTGTCATGAGAATTGTTTACATTTGTCAAGTCATTTTTGCTTGTGACCTGCTTTTTTATGGCCCCTTTTGTTGTTGTTGTTGTTGGACCAAGTGTTGGCCTCTGCACTTGGCCCTCTTTGGTTTAAATTTTTTGGGGTTTGGAGCTCTGTGGTCTTTGAATCACCATATTCCTGACCATTTTGTCTTTGAGGTTTTCTCCAAGGTTGATTTGTTTTGTTATTTCCCTGGAAATTTCTCTTTTGATACAAATTATTGTTTCGTTTCCATGGTTGCTGATATGCAGGAGATCTATAAAATCCTTCTGTGCCATGTGACTTCTGTTCATCAAATTTTTGTTCCATTAAGGTCGACATATCCTGCACCATTGTCTTCAATGCCTCTACTTCTTTTTCTGGGGAGGAGGAATTGGTCTCTGACTCTGCCCTATTTATTCTGAACTCATAATTTGCATCACTCGAGTCAGGATCTGTGAATGACATTTGCCTCTGATGATAACTGGAACGATAGCCAATAATGGCTTTCTGGTTAGCTATTGATGCTTTCATATATTTTATAGAGCTTTTAAAATATTTGGTGGGTTTTTCTCCATTACCATCTTGACTGCTTCCTTATCCCGACATCCATGAAGAAATGTCTCAGTAGAAATTTGTTCTACTGTTTTCCTGTCAGATTCAGGATATCCATTCAAAGTCAATAAATGGACTCTGTGTGAAAAGTCCTCTAAAGGTTCTTCGTCTCTTTGCTTCAGGAACTGGATCTGTCGATGTGTAGAAGCAGGTGTTTCCTTATGGCTGAATCGGCGTTTCAGTTCATGTTTCAAGTCATAAAAGTCGAGATTATCATCCAATAGGTTGGCATATTCTAATGCATCCTCTGATAAGCAATCGAATAAACGATTTAACGTTTTTTCTTTGACTCCAGTAACTATCTCTTGCAGTCCTCTCACATTTAAAAATAAATGGCTCCCATTTCGTGGACCCTTTTCCATTAAAAATTGGCAATTTTTGTGGTTGTGGACTCCTGCTTCTGGTTCTCCTTCTGGAATGATCTCGCCTTCTATGATGTCGATCTCTGTATCTAGCACTCTCAGAATCAGTTGAGCTAGTCGTTGAGCTTCTTTTGTAATGTCTCCTCATACATCCTTGCCTAGCATGTGAAGATCTACTTGAATAATTTGAAAATTCATCTGAAGGATACGCTTGTCTTCTACTTCTTGAATGATGTTTGCCTCGGCTTTTATGGGAATCTGAGGAGCTGTGGTCGATATCTCATCTCCTACTTTTAGAACGATGTCGAGAATGTTTATTACTGGCTTTATGAGAGTCTAAGGAGCTTTGGTCAGTATAGTTGGTTCGGTGTGGTGTTTTGGTCTTGTTCCATCTCGTTCCAGATCTGTCTTAAAATCAGATGAACTGGACTTCTGTGTTTAGTGACCATGTTTTGGAAACTTTGGTCCTTTTTGCTTTTCCTCTTTTGTTAATTTAGTTGCAGATTTGCAGTCCGTTGTCTTATTATCAGCCAATAAGTTATTGCACTTTGATCCAGCACCATAATTATAAAATTCAAGCTTCTCTATTTCATCATTTAAATCAGAATAATTTGACTCCGAATTTCTTATGTTTTGACATTATCTTTCTCATTTTCTGTTCCTCTCTTTTTCCTTTCCATATACCATGATAAAGGTGGGTGCATAGTGGTCTCAGGTATACTTTGTTTTTTTTAGCTTTCTGGGATTCCAATTTAGAATACAATTTATTGTATTCCTTATCAAATTTCTCTGTCATCTCCTTTACTTTCAGTGAGAAGTCCCCTTTAGAAACTTCTAACCTATTTTTATTTTATTTATTTCAGTTCTCATGTCCGAAATAATTTTAACGAGATCCGGAGTGTGGTCTGATGCATGTGGTTGATACGTGTCGTCAAACGGGTTAAGAGAAATTGCTGCAGGAGACCTTTGTGGCATTTCTAATGAAAGGATCCCTTCATCTATCCAGTTTTGCCAAATTACAAAATCTATACCTGTTTGCATTCCAGATCTTCAGGTTTCAATAAACCTGAAGCTTAGCGGCAGTCATAAAGCCTTTTTGCTTTAGTTGGCCCAATATTTTTTAAATGTTGTAATTCATCAAGAGAAATTGTTTGCAAATTTAGTGCCATGATGAAAGTGGAAAATATAAACAAATTCAAAATAACTAACAAATCCAACACCAGGATATTAGTTTAAGTGGGATCAAATTATACTTGCACAGGAAATCATGCTGGATAATCAAAATGTGAAAAAATATTTATAAAAATTGGATTCAATTTGTCGAAGTCCATTTTTCAAACACATGCACTGTTTATGTCTATTTTCCACTTCATATAAGTGAAAAATTCATTATTATTTACAAAACAATTATTTTACACCCATTAAATACTTTTGTATGCCAAATCGAGCGTTTCAAACATTCAATCATAAATTTAGTTCATTGCAACCATTCTTTTTTACAACAGCAACAAGTTACCTCCCTTGATATTCTTGCTGTCACCATATACAATGAAACTAAGAAATTTTCTTGGGCTGTTTTTTTTCCGTTTGATCACCAATTAATTTGAAAATATATACAATTAAATACTAACAGTACTTATACCAAATATTTTTATCAAGGACATTCAGTTTTTTATGATTCTGACAACGGTAAACAAAGGTGGAAAACAAAAAATTCAAATCAAGCGTTTTCGAAGTTTTCTTCAGTGACTTTACTGATAAATTAATTAAATTTTGTAAATATTACTTGATATAATCATTTTGTTCCGAAAGTAAGAACTTTTGAAACGATCTTTCGAAAACCAGCTTTAAAAAAAACGTTGCAAGGGAAGCCGTAGGCTTAGTTACAATAAGAGTCAAAATTTACTGATATTGATAGTTTTCATGGGGAATCCTCAGGTTTCCAGTTACTTCTCGTCAACATCTGTAACAGTTTCGGTAATTAGAAATGCCTTGATTAAATATACCTTTTAATTAGACCCAGCAGCTCCAGTAAATAATTCTGTAGGACGTCTCAAAATACACCTTTATATGTCAACATCAACTGACTTCTAGCACGAATTGTAACGTGAGTGCGGACCTGCTTCATTCAAATAGGAGTATACTTTCAGCACCAGTAAAGATGTCCCTATTCAAACTGGTCCTCATTCTCCACAATAGTTTATTTAGTTTATACATTACTGTTCATATAATCTAAGTAGGATTTGTTTGTTTTTTTCAATCTGCTCAGATGTTGTTTTTCCAATAATGACAAAAAAGTATTGAATTTGTTTGCTATGTTGTGGGCCTTGTTTATTTCTATGTTATCCTGAATCAAAAATGAAGGTAGTTTCACTACCCATTTGTCTTTGTTGATTGCTTCATTTAAGATTTGCCATGTTCTTCGCATATTATTTTTGTTTTCGATCAGGATATCTCTGTAGTAAATCACTTTGCATTGCTTTTTAACCTTATTAAAGATTCTAAATAGTTTTTATAATTTTGTTTGTTCTATTCATTGGGAAATTTGAGCATTTTATTGTAGAATTTTAGTTTGTTGTTGGAAGATATGATAAGTCCCCTGGTCATCCAGGGTTGTTTTTTAATAAATTTCCTATTCTGGCGAATGTTTTTGATTGGAAATGCTTTTTCGTAGGCTTCCATATAAATGTTTAAAAATGCTTCATATGAAGAATTTGGAAAACGGGACTGCATCACTGGGAAAAAATCACTTTGTGAGAGGAGTATTTTAATCTCAGCAATACTTTCTGCATTTATAATTCTCTTCAAGACGAACCATGTGTGTCATTTCCCCTGAGTGCTGTTTAAACATAGAAAACGCCAAAGTGGTCTGAAACATCCATGATAATTATTCCGGATAAGGTATTGCTTGAGAGACTGTTGGAGAATATATGGTCTATCAGAATGACAGAGTGACTAGTTACTCTTGTTGGTTTTGTAATGTAGGGTAAGAACCCTTGGCTGAACATGAGATAGATATTCCCCAGTCTTGGAGTGTGTGGTTTCTTTTAAAAGATCTTGGTTAAGATCGCCTGTGATGTAAACCTTTTTACTTTCAACATTAAGAACATCAGTTATTTCATTTAATTTTGATAAGGAAAGTTTAATATCGGCTTTTGGTGGTGTGTTTTGTCTATATATGACACCTACGATTTTTGAATTGTGTTTCTCTATAATCTCAATAAAGAGAGATTCGGAGACGTGGGGAATAGGGGGCGAAGTGGCTCAGTAGGTAGAGGTGCAGGCTGTAAGCCGTGAGGTCCTCGGTTCGAATCCCACCTGCAGCAACCGCGATGTGTCCTTGGGCAAGACACTTCACCCCCATTGCCCATTGGGGGCCCCGTGACGCTGTGCACTAAGGCGTACTGCACGTCGATGGTGCACCTGTCTTCAACCAATGCTAACCCTGCTGGTGTGGAGTTAGTATGTTGGGAGCTGATAGTTGCTCACCGTTGCTCGGTGGTTCTCACTGGGTACTCCGGCTTCTTCCACCCGCAAAACTGTCGTGGTCATGATTAGCCATTGTGCAGAAATATGTGACCTTAAACACCAATAAATAAATAAATACGTGGGGAATAAAAACTGAAAGATCACTTTGCAGATGGATCCTTTCAGGAAAGTTAAACGTTATGCTTATGACCTGGTCTATAACAATTTCGGTAAAAATTCAACATCACATCTGCTACGTCTTTTGCTACAGTCTGTGTACATACATTTACTGTGAGGGTAATATTAACCTGCCTCTCATTTCAGAGAAAACTGCAAAAATACCAAAGAAAAAAGTACACTTTCTTGCAACAAGAACTGTTTGAATTGTAGGAACAGTGTATACAGGGACAGTTATCTACAAACTCTTTGCTCAAAAATGTCGTAAAATGTACTCTCCCAATGTGTAATTTTATTGTATAGAATTAGAATCATTTTATTAGCTCAAGCTGACAAAGTCAAGCTGAGCTATTGCCATCACTTCCCGTCTGGAGGCGTACGTACGTAAATACGTATACAATTTCCTTTGGCACACCTCACAGCTCGCACTTATGATCAGTTCACTTTGAAACTTGGTATGCTTGTTTGGGTTGACCTCTAGATAGGAGCTATCGATTTTTTACAATTTCCGTCAAAAAATGTTGCCGCTGGCAATGTTCTTACAACTTAGTTTAGTCAAGCTTCAATATTTCCCTTTGGCACACCCTTCAGGGCACATTTATGATCGGATCACTTTGAAACTTGTTATAAGTGTTCAGGGTGACCTCTAGATGCGAATTTGTTTCATTTCCATAAAATTTTTTCTTGTCACCAGAATTTGAACTTACCGCATTTGTGCAGAAAGTCAGAAACTATTATTACCTTTTGCACTCTCTGCAGGGTATATTTATGAATTTACATAAAAAGGAGAGAAACAGACATTACCACAAGCAATAGCCTTTCAAACTTAGTGCATTTGTGAATTAACATCTTCCTTTGGCATGCCCCAGAGGGAGCAATCATTATCAGGTTGTTTTAAAACTGTATATGCTATTGCAGGGTGACAAAGATAGGAGATGTCGATTTTCTTTTCATTTCCATCAAAAACTGTTGCTGTTAGCAACAATCTTTGAATTCATTGCATTTGTGCATCAACATTCTTCTTTGACATGGCCTACAGGGGATTGTTTTTGAACTTGGTGTGCTCATTAGGCGTGACTTTTAGATAAGAGCTATTAATTAGCATTTATTTCTGTGAAAATAACCTCTGAACTTGCTGCATTTGTGTACATGTATCAACATTCTTCCTTTAACCAGTCTTACAATTTACATTTAAAAATGATGTTGTGCACACACAATGCTGTTATGTTGGAATTCCACCAAATAACATTGGTACCAGTGATCTTCAAATTTGCCATTTCACTTATAACTTGCCAAGTTCAAGTTTGTCAAGTTGAGCTACAGTGACATTGATACTTTCATTTACATGTACTTATCTGTTTGTTTTAATAAAGTTACCACATTTATACACCAATCCGCTTATTTCTCCAAAAACCCATTATGTTGTAATTTATTAAATTTATGAAATAATATTGTAACGGTTTTACAATTTCCTATGTCATTATGATTTTTACTTTCCAGATAGTTATTTGAGCAGTCAAGACAAAATTGAAATGTTTGTATTAAATTGGATATTGGCTTAAATATTATGCCATTGAAATGAGTTATTTGAGTGGCAATGTATTTAAATCAGTAATTTATACTCGTAAAGTAAATATAATTTTCCAAAACTCATAATTTTATAAGGATATTTGTAAGACATTTTGTTTGGACTCAACTTTTAAGTTTCACTGGCGTACATAAATTGTGACGAAATTAGGATGTTGGAGTTTGTTTTATAGTAGGGACGTGAAAAAACTGTGTGATTCCACCCTCGTTTTTTTACGTGCTGGTAGTCACCTCATTTATCCATTATGTGTATTCCTATACACGTAATATTTTCATGTTGTGGACTACGAACGTATCTTTTATTATAAAAATCTATCGTTTATTGTAAATATTACTGTGAAGTGGTGTTTTCTCATTACCGTTGGGTAAAACATTATTTCGAATGTGTTCAGTGATGTAACTTGTCAGTTGACATTTGGGACCACCCACTGTGCTGACAGTTATATGACCAGGTTCTGACCACAGTTTTAAATGTTGTCAAAATATGGTAAGATTTTCCGACCTCCGGACACACAAAAAGTGTAGTCCTTGTCGGAGAAAAGGTGTTGTCGGGAATTAAATTATCAATTTCTCATGTATTTGTTGGTTATTTTCTATGAAATTCGGAAAGTATACCCTGGGGACGATATGAAATATATATGCCAAAAGAGAAGTTTGACGATCTTATTTTACGATGTTAGAAGACATTTTCTCTTTCAAACACACTAAAAACTGTAGCTGACTCGTGGCGTGTTAGCTAATGAATTGGTTTATGCTGTGTTGACACAGCGAGGTGAGCTGATTATCCTGGTTCTTTTTATAATTATGAGGAGATTGGTGGGGTGTAGATGAAAGAAATAATGATTAAATTAATTTTTACTATTTTATTTGATAAATACAGGACATAATAGATATAGCATAGCACAAAGATATAGACATTCAGCACAAACATGAACAAATAACAAACATATATATAGAGATACAACACAAACATGGACAAATAACAAACATATATAGAGAGATACAACACAAACATGAACAAATAACAAATATATATATAGAGACACAACACAAACACGAACAAATAACAAACATATGTAGAGAGATAAAACACAAACATGAACAAATAACAAACATATATATATATAGATACAGCACAAACAAGAGCAAATAACAAACATATATATAGAGATACAGCACAAACAAGAGCAAATAACAAACATATATATAGAGATACAGCACAAACAAGAGCAAATAACAAACATATATATAGAGATACAACAAAAACACGAACAAATAAATAACACATATATAGAGATAAAGCACAAACATGAACAAATAAACATATATATAGAGATACAGCACAAACACGAACAAATAACAAACATATATATAGAGACACAACACAAACACGAACAAATAACAAACATATGTAGAGAGATAAAACACAAACATGAACAAATGACAAACATATATATATATAGATACAGCACAGACATGAACAAATAACAAACATATATATGGAGATACAGCACAAACACGAACAAATAATAAATATATATATAGAGATACAATACAAACCTGAACAAATAACAAACATATATATACATATAGATACAGCACAAACAAGAGCAAATAACAAACATATATATAGAGACACAACACAAACACGAACAAATAACAAACATATGTAGAGAGATAAAAGACAAACATGAACAAATAACAAACATATATATATATAGATACAGCACAAACACGAACAAATAACAAAAATATATATAGAGATACAACAAAAACACGAACAAATAAAAAACACATATATAGAGATTCAGCACAAACACGAACAAATAACAAACATATATATATATAGATACAGCACAAACAAGAGCAAATAACAAACACATATATAGAGATACAGCACAAACACGAACAAATAACAAACATATATATAGAGATACAACACAAACATGAACAAATAACAAACATATATATAGAGCTACAGCACAAACATGAACAAATAACAAACATATGTATAGAGACACAACACAAACATGAACATATAACAAACATATATAGAGAGATACACCACAACGATGAACAAATAACAAACATATATATAGAGATACAACACAAACATGAACAAATAACAAACATATATATATATGCTGTATCTATATATATATATATATATATATATAGATACAGCACAAACATGAGCAAATAACAAACATATATATAGAGATACAGCACAAACATGAACAAATAACAAACATATATATAGAGATATAACAAAAACACGAACAAATAAAAAACACATATATACAGATACAGCACCAGCACGAACAAATAACAAACATATATATAGAGATACAACACAAACACGAACAAATAACAAACATATATATAGAGATACAGCACAAACAAGAGCAAATAACAAACATATATATAGAGATACAACACAAACACGAACAAATAACAAACGTATATATAGAGATACAACACAAACACGAGCAAATAAGAAACATATATATATAGATACAGCACAAACATGAACAAATAACAAACATATATATAGAGATACAACACAAACACGAACAAATAACAAACATATATAGAGAGATACAAGACAAAGAAGAACAAATAACAAACATATATAGAGAGATACAACACAAACACGAACAGATACAGCACCAGCACGAACAAATAACAAACATATATATAGAGATACAACACAAACACGAACAAATAACAAACATATATATAGAGATACAGCACAAACAAGAGCAAATAACAAACATATATATAGAGATACAACACAAACACGAACAAATAACAAACGTATATATAGAGATACAACACAAACACGAGCAAATAAGAAACATATATATATAGATACAGCACAAACATGAACAAATAACAAACATATATATAGAGATACAACACAAACACTAACAAATAACAAACATATATAGAGAGATACAAGACAAAGAAGAACAAATAACAAACATATATAGAGAGATACAACACAAACATGAACAAATAAACATATATTTAGAGATACAACACAAAGATGAACGAATAACAAACATATATAGAGACATACAACACAAACACGAACAAATAACAAACATATTTAGAAAGATACAACACAAAGATGAACAAATAACAAACATATATGTAGAGACACAACACAAACACGAACAAACAACAAACATATATAGAGAGATACAGCACAAACACAAGCAAATAATAAACATATATATAGAGATACAGCACAAACATGAAAAATAAACATATATATATAAAAAGCAAATGTAAATTTAGTTGGTTTGTCGTTCCGAGTGTTTTGTGGTTGGATTCGCCTGTGCGAGTGGATAAAAGGTGTCGATCATGTTATAAAACCAGCCGAAATATGGACAAGATTTTTTTCACCTGCTTATTTATAATTCCAACATTTGACATCATTTCTTGTGAAGGTCTCAAATACGGAGACCTACCCTACAAATGATGTCAAGAGTCGCTATTGTCAAAAACTTTCGGGAAGATGTAGGAGACGCATATGGTCAACTAGCAAAGTTTCAGCTCATGGACCACCAGGTGTGAACCGATGCTCCCTGAGCTGAAACTTTCCCAAGTGTTAATTGTGTTTTTTACAAAAGAAAACATTCTCATCGAGTGGAAAAACACTAATTACATTGTGTTCAGTTTTACATATACACGCTACAGTAACACCCGACCGTGGAGGGTGAATTACAACTAAATGTGTTTGTGGGGGGGGGGGGGGGGGGGGGGATTGAGGGGGTAGATTTTCCACCAAGTGATTTTGTATCATTCTCTTCAAAGAAAGCATGTGAAGTAAAATTCAATACCCAATTTATATTGCTGCCCACTATTGGAACCGATTTGAAATCCCTTGAAACAATCTTGCCAACAAACAACCCTTTTAAGGGCTTTATTTATTTTATTGCGGGGTGGGGGGTAAAATTCCAGAAGGAGAGAGAGAGAGAGGGAGGGGGGACGTGAACGTGTAGTTACCCACCAGGGAATTTAACACAATCTTATGTGAAGTAATCTTATTATACTCTTACTTTTGTACTTTACGCCATGTAAATGGAAAAAAAGTAATGAAAGAAAATCTATCAATCAAATCAACACCCCACTAATCTCCTCTTAACCATGTGTCAACACAGCATAAGCCAATTAATTTGCTAACACAGCGCCGAGTCAGTTGTTAATTTTTTAGTGTGTTTGAAAGAGAAAAGGTCTTCTAATATCGTAAAATAAGATCGTACAAACTTTTCTTTTGGCGTATATATTTCGTATCATCCCCTGAATATACTTTCCAAATTCCATAGAAAACAACCGACAAATAAATGAGAAAATGATAATTTAATTTCCGACTACACTTTTTCTCCGATACGGACATGGACCACACGTTTTAGTGTGTCTCCAGGTCACCAGTATAAAAGGCTCCTGATCACCGTGGGAGGAGATTCCTTGGTTTGTCATCTGCCGTATGCTTATGAAGAATTGATTGCAACCAACACTGTAAACTTCAAAGTAATTTGTGTACAAACAAAATTAAAAATGCCAAATGAGTCGAGCCGTTAAACATATACAAACGTTGATGCGCTCACACCGCAAATACTAATATTTTTGGGGTAACTTAATTGTTACGCAGAACCCACTAGTTATAATTTACAACGCTTGGCATGAAATATATTATTAGCTCACCTGACTGCAAGTCAGTGTGAGGTATTGCCATCACTTGGCGCCTGTCGTCCACCGTCTGTCGTCCGTCGCCCGTTAACTTTTGCAAACCTGGCTTCTTCTCCACAGCCATTCAGCCAAATTCAAACATATATTGCACAAACCGCCCCTGGGGTATACCCTTTCTATTTTGTTCAAATAGATCGGCTGCCTTGTTCGGGCGCTGGGCAATGATGCCAAAGCCTAAAAGTCTTCAAAAATCTTCTCATGAACCACCAGACAGATTGCCTTGATATATGGTATGTAACGCTCTTTGAAGATTAAAGTTTGTTCAAGAGAAGGTGGTATATCAATATTTGGGCTCTCTGTGTGCACATATCCATTTTGGGCTCTGCCCAAAATTTCTATTTCAAGACCGATAAGCCGATTCGAACCAAATTTGGCATGTACCATAAGTGGGTCCACAGTACTTGATTGATGCCCGAAATTTTTTATTTTTTTGTTGCCCCGTGGTTACCCCATGGTCTAAAAATATAAAAAAATTCAAATGCCCATATTTTCCAAACAACACGGAACAGAGAACTGTTATTTGATATGAAGCCTCCTTGTGACAGGTAGAATAGATTAAAAGAAATTGCCATCGGTTGTGTTAGGGTGTTCTGTAGGGGGTGTTTGAAAAACTGCTGAGTCAGCATATTTACAAAAATTGAAAAAAATCTTTTCAGAACCTCTGATAAGAATTTTTTGATATTTGGTATACAACATCCATAGAATGGTTAAACACAAGTGTGTTCAACCCCCCCCCCCCCCTCTGGTTCATATTTGGGCTCAACGGAGGAGCCCAAATAATTAACCTAGGGTGCTATGGGGAAAAAGCTTTAAAAATCTTCTTCAGATCATACAGTCAGATTCTTTTGATACTTGGTATACAGCATCTCTACAGGTGTCAGAATCAGGTTTGTTCAAATTGAGTCAGGGTTAATATTTGGGCTTTCTATGGAGGCCCGAATATTAACTTTCTTGAATATGGGGAATAATCTGTAAAAATCTTCTTCTTCAGATCCACCAGTCAGATTCTTTTGATATTTGGTATGCAGCATCTCTAGGGGCTTAGACTCAAGTTTGTTCAAATGGGATCCCTGGATGAATATTTGGGCTCTTTATTGGAGCTCAAATTTTAACTTTGTGCAATATGAGAAAATTTCTTAAAAGTCTTCTTTTTCAGACCCACTAATGAGAATCCTTTCATGTTTAGTATGTGACATCTCTAGAGGTGTAAGAATTGAATTTGTTAAAATCAACTCCATGAGTTAATATTTGGGCTTTCTATGGGAGCCTGATTATTAACTTGGTGGAATATGGGGTATATTTTTTAAAAATCTTCTTCTTCAGACCCACCAGTCAGATTCTTTTGATATTTGGTATGCAGCATCTATGGGGGTGGGAGGGGGGGGGGGGGGTAGATTCAAGTTTGTTCAAATGTGATCCCTGAAAGAATATTTGGGCTTTTTATTGGAGCCTAAATTTAACTTAGTGCAATATGAGAAAATTTCTTTAAAAATCTTCTTTTTCAGACCTGCTATTGAGAATCCTTTCATATTTGGTATGTGCCATCTAGAGAGGTGTAAGATTCGAATTTGTTCAAGTCGAGTCCCTGGGTTAATATTTGGGCTTCCGGTGGGATCCTGAATATTAGCTTTGTGCAACATGGGTAATAATCTTTAAATATCTTCTTCTTCAGATCCACGAGTCAGATTTTTTTATATTTGGTATGCAGCATCTCTGGGGGAGGGGGAGGGTAGATTCAAGTATGTTCAAATGGGATACCTGGATGAATATTTTGGCTCTTTATTGGAGGCCAAATTTTAACTTAGTGCAATATGAGAAAATTTCTCTAAAAATCTTCTTTTTCAGACCCACTAGCGAGAATTCTTTCATATTTAGTATATGGCATCTCTAGAGGTGTAAGGTTCAAATTTGTTTAAATCGAGTTCCTGGGTTAATATTTGGGTTTCCCAAGGAGCCCAAATATTTACTTAGTGCAATATGGGGAAGTATCGTTTAAAATAATCTCCTTCAGATCCAGCAGTTATATTTTTTTGATATTTGGTATACAACACCTCTGGGAGGGTTAGATTGAAGGTTGTTCAGATCAGGTCCCTTCTTAATACTTGGGCTTTTTATTGAAGCCCAAAGTTTAACTTAGAGCAATATGAGAAAATTTCTTGAAAATTCTTCTTCAGATCCACCAGTGAGAATCTTTTCATATTTGGTATGTAACATCTTTAGGGGTGTCGAATTCAAGTTTTTCAAATCAGTTCGCTTGTTGTTTTTTTTTTTTTTTTTGGGGTGGGGGGGGGGTGGGGGGGGGGGGGCTAGGGAGAACACAGTAGTTTAAAACAAAACAAAAATTTCTTTCGGTTGTTGTTTTTTTAATTCTACACAGAACAGAATTTGCTTGCAAGCTTTCCTAGAACCAGCAGAAATGAATGGCCAAAAAGTTGCCTTCGGTTGTGTCATAGAAAATCAAAAAACAATTGTTCTTGCTGCTGATCACATGCTGATACACTCATCTGTTTTTGACAATTTGAGCTAGGTGAGCCTTTCAGGCTCACTTGAGCCTCTGGTTTATTTTACACTTTGAAATTATGCAGACGACAGTTTTCATAATGTAATTTCGCTATCAATTAATAGGTAGCAATCTAGTATACGGTACTTTCTACATTCTTTGGCTAGATCATGGTTCTATCGAAACACACAGTCGTTCCATCGAGATAGACAGTAGGGAGATGCGTTAATCAAATTGTACCTGTATTATTTTACTTACCGGCAGATTTCCTTATTAATGAAGATTTAAACGTATACAACTCTTGTGTGGGGCGCGGTGGCTCAGTTGGTAGAGGTGCAGGCTGCAAGCCGAGAGGTCCTCGGTTCGAATCCCACCTGCGGCAACCGCGTTGTGTCCTTGGGCAAGACACTTCACCCCGATTGCCTACATGGGGGCACGATGACGCTGTGTACTGAGGCGTACTGCACGTCGATGGTGCGCATGTCTTCAACCAATCTAACCCTGCCTGTGCTGTGGTGCAGAGTTCAGAGTTACGATGTTGGGGAGCTGACAGTTGCTCGTCGATGCTCGGTGATTCTCTCCGGGTACTCCGGCTTCCTCCACCCGTAAAACTGCCACGGTCACGATTAGCCATTGTGCATAAGTATGTGACCTTAAACACCAATAAATAAATAAATACATGTGTATGATTTCAGATATTAAGGTTTCAGGGAACAATTGTCCTGGTTCAATTTTACTATTGGACAGATGTCCTGGTTACATTTTCGAACTATTGATTTCTGTATATATTGCATTGATCTTGATTGATTTTAATACTCTGAAATCCCCGTGGGAACCCCGGGAAGTAAGCAGCACTTGTTTACTGTGGTAAACCAGTTCTGCTTTACTAGTAAAATAGGACCCAGTCACCAATGCTTGGGGTGTAAGTCCTCTAAAATGGGCAACATGTAGATCAACGATTGACTAAACTTGACTTCATCTCCAAGTTGTGTCATGATTAGCCATTGTGCATAAGTATGTGACGTTAAACACCAATAAAATAAATAAATACAACTCTTGTGATGCCTTAATGAATTAGCCTTATAACTTTCTATTATTGCTAGTAACGCGACGTAAATAGAGACCTTTCCTTCATTTATTTATTCTGTTTTATACCAGCAATCTGGTCGGAATAAATAAACAAACTTGCACTGAGGTCCCGATTCTATCACTTAACCCTTTACCTAACATGAAAAGCAGACGACACTTGCAAAAAAAAATTCTGGAATAACTAATTTTTTTCATTTTTTGTCTCAAACACATAGGTTATGACCCCTCGTTGGAACGAGCTCGACGAGCTCGTTCCAACGAGGGTTCATAACCTATGTTTTTGAGACAAAAAATGAAAAAATAATGAAAATTAATTGGCGATTTTTTAGAATAGCGCTGGTCGGTTTTGGCGGTTACGTTAGGTAAAGGGTTAAATAGAAAACAGAAGAAAGTAGTAAATTCAACAAAGAATATTTTGTTGCACTGAATAATATGCAATGTTGTCTATGAGAGCAAGCCAACCAGTTCAGATGCTTGTTTAATTGTGGTAGTCGTGCAGCTAGATTATAATATCGCTTGGCCGCTCGAACTGATACTGAAGAAGAAATATCACAGTTCCATATGTCAGTATAATTATTCCCCGATGAGAGGTTTACGAGTTAATAATACAGGAGGCTTGAGTATTGTATTTTCTGTGTGACCAACGAGGGGTGTGTCAGGCCTATATAGTTTATTAATTATTGTGGAAGATTAATACTCCTCAACCGTGACATAGCACTGGAAAATTGGGCCAGCGCCTCATATATTCAAGTGGGGAGTTTCTGTCTGGGGAATACTACAGTTTAGACCCCTCCACGTCCACAATATCAATTAGCAAAACATACCTGGTTGGGTACGGGTAAATGGTTAACGGACCCTATCATACCATCAAAGCTGAACATGTTTATCGCAGAAATCAAGCATTGCTCTGCCTCCCATGGTTCCCACAGGGGTAAAAATGTTTAGAGTCATATAAAGCTATTTGTTGCATATAGGTGCGGGGAGAGTGGGAAGGGTCTGGTAGTAGAATACCACAGCGGTATAAAATGTTTAGAGTCATATAAAGCTATTTGTTGCATATAGGTGCGGCGGGGAGAGTGGGAAGGGTCTGGTAGTAGAATACCACAGCGGTATAAAATGTTTAGAGTCATATAAAGCTATTTGTTGCATATAGGTGCGGGGAGAGTGGGAAGGGTCTGGTAGTAGAATACCACAGCGGTATAAAATGTTTAGAGTCATATAAAGCTATTTGTTGCATATAGGTGCGGGGAGAGTGGGAAGGGTCTGGTAGTAGAATACCACAGCGGTATAAAATGTTTAGAGTCATATAAAGCTATTTGTTGCATATAGGTGCGGGGAGAGTGGGAAGGGTCTGGTAGTAGAATACCACAGCGGTATAAAATGTTTAGAGTCATATAAAGCTATTTGTTGCATATAGGTGCGGGGAGAGTGGGAAGGGTCTGGTAGTAGAATACCACAGCGGTATAAAATGTTTAGAGTCATATAAAGCTATTTGTTGCATATAGGTGCGGGGAGAGTGGGAAGGGTCTGGTAGTAGAATACCACAGCGGTATAAAATGTTTAGAGTCATATAAAGCTATTTGTTGCATATAGGTGCGGGGAGAGTGGGAAGGGTCTGGTAGTAGAATACCACAGCGGTATAAAATGTTTAGAGTCATATAAAGCTATTTGTTGCATATAGGTGCGGGGAGAGTGGGAAGGGTCTGGTAGTAGAATACCACTTTTGAAACATTTATAATAGTCACAAAGATCAGAAAGACACTTCATCCAGAAACCATCCATACATCTAGTTCTAGATTCCTGTATGTCCTACCCCAATGATTCCCACAGGAGCCATTTAGGCTAGACCACACATGCGCACTCCACCAAAACCTATGTGTGAGCTCCTAGTGGTGAACCGGGGGGTGGGGGGGGGGGGGGTGGGGGTCAAGCCTTTGAAATATGCCAGTGTTATGTCGACCACGTCCCTCTCCCATTTCGAAAATATGGGAAATGTATGATATATCTAGCAGGGGCGTATCCAGAATTCTATAATCGGGGGGTGCCTAGACATTTGGGGCAATCCCGATGTTTGGAAGGTCGTTGTGGGGTTTTGCCCCCCCCCCCCGGGCCCAACTACGACACTCGATCATTCCCCCTCCTCCAACTTACCTTCGGGGAGGTAGGAGAATGAGGAAACGGCCAGAGGGTCCTAGTTAGGACTAGACCTCCCCATCCACTCCCCCCAGCCCAACTACGACACTCGATCATTCCCCCTCCTCCCACTTCCCTTCAGGGAGGTAGGAGAATGAGGTAACGGCCAGAGGGTCCTTGTTAGTACTAGACCTCCCCATCCACTCCCCCGGCCTAACTAGGACCCTCGATCATTCCCCCTCCTCCCACTTCCCTTCAGGGAGATAGGAGAATGAGGTAACGGCCAGAGGGTCCTAGTTAGTACTAGATCTCCCCATCCACTCCCCCGGCCAAACTACGACACTCGATCATTCCCCCTCCTCCCACTTACCTTCGGGGAGGTAGGAGAATGAGGTAACGGCCAGAGGGTTCTAGTTAGTACTAGACCTCCACATCCACCCCCGGCCTAAATAGGACCCTCGATCATTTCCCCTCCTCCCACTTTCCTTCAGGGAGAATGAGGTAACGGCCAGAGTGTCCTAGTTAATACTAGACCTCCCCTTCCACTCCCCCCGGCCTAACTAGGACCCTGGATCATTCCCCCTCCTCCCACTTCCCTTCGGGGAGGTATGAGAATGAGGTAACGGCCAGAGGGTCCTAGTTAGTACTAGACCTCCCCATCCACTCCCCCGGCCTAACTAGGACCCTCGATCATTCCCCCTCCCCCTACTTCCCTTCAGGGAGATAGGAGAATGAGGTAACGGCCAGAGGGTCCTAGTTAGGACTAGACCTCCCCATCCACCCCCGGCCTAACTAGGACCCTCGATCATTCCCCCTCCTCCCATTTCCCTTCAGGGAGATAGGGAATGAGGTAACGGCCAGAGGGTCCTAGTTAGTACTGGACCTCCCCATCCACTGCCCCGGCCTAACTAGGACCCTCGATCATTCCCCCTCCGCCCACTTCCCTTCATGGAGATAGGAGAATGAGGTAATGGCCAGAGGGTCCTAGTTAGTACTAGATCTCCCCATCCACTCCCCCGGCCTAACTAGGACCCTCGATCATTCCCCCTCCTCCCACTTCCCTTCAGGGAGATAGGAGAATGAGGTAACGGCCAGAGGGTCCTAGTTAGTACTAAATCTCCCCATCCACACTCCCCCGGCCTAACTAGGACCCTCGATCATTCCCCCTCCTCCCACTTCCCTTCAGGGAGATAGGGGAATGAGGTAACGGCCAGAGGGTCCTAGTTAGGACTGGACCTCCCCATCCACCCCCCGGCCTAACTAGGACACTCGATCATTCCCCCTCCTCCCACGTCCCTTCAGGGAGATAGGAGAATGAGGTAACGGCCAGAGGGTCCTAGTTAGTACTAGACCTCCCCATCCACTCCCCCGGCCTAACTAGGACCCTCGATCATTCCACCTCCTCCCACTTCCCTTCAGGAAGGTAGGAGAATGAGGTAACAGCCAGAGGGTCCTAGTTAGTACTAGACCTCCCCATCCACTCCCCCGGCGTAACTAGGACCCTCGATCATTCCCTCTCCTCCCACTTCCCTTCAGGGAGATAGGAGAATGAGGTAACGGCCAGAGGGTCCTAGTTAGTACTAGACCTCCCCATCCACTCCCCGGCCTAACTAGGACCCTCGATCATTCTCCCTCCTCCCACTTCCCTTCAGGGAGATAGGAGAATGAGGTAACGGCCAGAGGGTCCTAGTTAGTACTAGATCTCCCCATCCACTCCCCGGCCCAACATACGACACTCGATCATTCCCCCACCTCCCACTTACCTTCGGGGAGGTAGGAGAATGAGGTAACGGCCAGAGGGTCCTAGTTAGTACTAGACCTCCCCACCCACCCCCGGGCCTAACTAGGACCCTCGATCATTCCCCCTCCTCCCACTTCCCTTCACAGAGAATGAGGTAAAGGCCAGAGGGTCCTAGTTAGTACTAGACCTCCCCATCCACTCCCTCCCGGCCTGACTGGGACCCTCGTTCATTCCCCCTCCTCCCACTTCCCTTCAGGGAGATAGAATGAGGTAACGGCCATAGGGTCCTAGTTAGGACTAGACCTTCCCATCCACTCCCCCGGCCTAACTAGGACACTCGATCATTCCCCCTCCTCCCACGTCCCTTCAGGGAGATAGGAGAATGAGGTAACGGCCAGAGGGTGCTAGTTAGTACTAGATCTCCCCCATCCACTCCCCTGGCCTAACTAGGACCCTCGATCATTCCCCCTTCTCCCACTTCCCTTCAGGGAGATAGGAGAATGAGGTGACGGCCAGAGGGTCCTAGTTAGTACCAGATCTCCCCATCCACTCCCCCGGCCTAACTAGGACCCTCGATAATTCCCCCTCCTCCCATTTCCCTTCAGGGAGATAGGAGAATGAGGGAACGGCCAGAGGGTCCTAGTTAGTACTAGACCTCCCCATCCACTCCCCCGGCCTAACTAGGACCCTCGATCATTCCCCATCCTCGAACTTTCCTTCAGGGAGGTAGGAGAATAAGGTAACGGCCAGAGGGTCCTAGTTAGCACTAGATCTCCCCATCGACTCCCCACGGCCTAACTAGGACCCTCTATTATTCCCCCTCCTCCCACTTCCCTTCAGGGAGGTAGGAGAATGAGGCAACGGCCAGAGGGTCCTAGTTAGTACTAGACATCCCCATCCACTCCCCTCAGGCCTAACTAGGACCCTCGATCATTCCCCCTCCTCCCATGTCCTTTCAGGGAGATAGGGGAATGAGTTAACGGCCAGAGGGTCTTAATTAGTACTAGAACTCCCCATCAACTCCCCCGGCTTAACTAGGACCCTGCATCATTCCACCTCCTCCAACGTCACTTCAGGGAGATAGGAGAATGAGGTAACGGCCAGAGGGTCCTAGTTAGTACTAGATCTCCCCATCAACCCCCCCCCCCCGGCGTAACTAGGACACTCGATCATTCCCCCTCCTCCCACTTCCCTTCAGGGAGATAGGAGAATGAGGTAACGGCCAGAGCGTCCTAATTAGGACTAGACCTCCCCATCCACTCCCCCCGGCCTAATTAGGACCCTCGATCATTTCCCCTCCTCCTACTTTTCTTCAGGGAGGTAGGAGAATGAGGTAACGGCCAGAGGGTCCTAGCTAGTACTAGACCTCCCCATCCACTCCCCGGCCTAACTAGGACCGTCGATCATTCCCCCTCCTCCCACTTCCCTACAGGGAGATAGGAGAATGAGGTAACGGCTATAGGGTCCTAGTTAGTACTAGATCTCCCCATCCACTCCCCCGGCCTAACTAGGACCCTCGATCATTCCCCCTCCTCCCCCTTCCCTTCAGGGAGGTAGGAGAATGAGGTAACGGCCAGACGGTCCTAGTTAGTACTACACCTCCCCATCCACTCCCCCGGGCCTAACTAGGACCCTCGATCATTCCCCCTCCTCCCACTTCCCTTCAGGGAGATAGGAGAATGAGGTAACGGCCATAGGGTCCTATTTAGTACTAGATCTCCCCATCCACTCCCCCGGCCTAATTAGGACCCTCGATCATTCCCCCTCCTCCCCTTCCCTTCAGGGAGGGAGGAGAATGAGGTAACGGCCAGAGGGTCCTAGTTAGTACTACACTTCCCCATCCACTCCCCCGGGCCTAACTAAGACCCTCGATCATTCCCCCTCCTCCCACTTCCCTTCAGGGAGATAGGAGAATGGGGCAAGAGCCAGAGGGTCCTAGTCAGTACTAGACCCCCACCCCCCATCCACTCCCCGGGCCCAACTACGACACTCGATCATTCCCCCTCCTTCCACTTACCTTCACGGTGGTATGAGAATGAGGTAACGGCCAGAGGTTCCTAGTTAGTACTAGACATCTCCAGACAACCCCCCCCCCCCCCCACGGCATAACTAGGACCCTCGATCATTCCCCCTCCTTCCACTTCCCTTCAGGGAGATAGGAGAATGAGATAATGGCCAGAGGATCCTACTTAGTACTAGACATCCCCATCCACTCCCCGCCCTAACTAGGACCCTCGATCATTTCCCCTCCTCCCAATTCCCTTCAGGGAGAGAGGAGAATGAGGTAACAGCCAGAGGGTCCTAGTTAGTACTACCCCTCCCCATCCATTCCCCCGACCTAACTAGGACCCTCGATCATTCCCCCTCCTCCCACTTCCCTTCAGGGAGGTAGGAGAATGAGGTAACGGCCAGAGGGTCCTAGTTAGGACTAGACCTCCCCATCCACTCTCCCCCCGGCCTAACTAGGACGCTCGATCGTTCCCCCTCCTCCCACTTCCCTTCCGGGAGATAGGAGAATGAGGTAACGGCCAGAGGGTCCTAGTTAATACTACACCTCCCATCCACTCCCCCGGCCTAACTAGGACCCTCAATCATTCCCCCTCCTCCCACTTTCCTACGGGGAAGTAGGAGAATGAGGTAACGGCCAGAGGGTCCTAGTTAGTACTACACCTCCCCTTCTACTTTCCCAGCCTAACTAGGACCCTCGATTATTCCCCCTCCTCCCACTTACCTTCAGGGAGATAGAATGAGGTAACGGTCAGAGGGTCCTAGTTAGTACTAGACCTCCCCATCCACCCCCTGGCCTAACTAGGACCCTCGATTATTCCCCCTCTTCCCACTTCCCTTCAGGGAGATAGGAGAATGAGGTAACGGCCAGAGGGTCCTACTTAGTACTAGACCTCCCCATCCACTCCCCCGGCCTAACTAGGACCCTCGATCATTTCCCCTCCTCCCACTTACCTTCAGGGAGATAGAATGAGGTAACGGCCAGAGGGTCCTAGTCAGTACTAGACCTCCCCATCCACTCCCCCAGCCTAACTAGGACCCTCGAACATTCCCCCTCCTCCCACTTCCCTTCAGGGAGGTAGGAGAATGAGGTAACGGCCAGAGGGTCCTAGTTAGTACTAGACCTACCCATCCACTCCCCCCCCCCCCCCCCCCCCCCCGGCCTAACTAGGACCCTCGATCATTCCCCTCCTCCCACTTCCCTTCAGGGAGATAGGAGAATGAGGTTACGGCCAGAGGGTCCTAGTTAGTACTAGACCTCCCCATCCACCCCCCCCCCCCGGCCTAACTAGGACCCTCGATCATTCCCCCTCTTCCCACTTCCCTTCCGGGAGGTAGGAGATTGAGGTAACGGCCAGAGGGTCCTAGTTAGTACTAGACCTCCCCATCAACTCCCCCGGCCTAACTAGGACCCTCGATCATTCCCCCTCCTCCCACTTCCCTTTAGGGATATAGGAGAATGAGGTAACGGCCAGAGGGTCCTAGTTAGGAATAGACCTCCCCATCCGCCCCCCGGCCTAACTAGGACCCTCGATCATTCCCCCTCCTCCCATTTCCTTTCAGGGAGATAGGAGAATGAGGTAACGGCCAGAGGGTCCTAGTTATTACTGGACCTCCACATCCACTCCCCCGGCCTAACTAGGACCCTCGATCATTCCCCCTCCTCCCACTTCCCTTCAGGGAGATAGGAGAATGAGGTAACGGCCAGAGGGTCCTGGTTAGTACTAGACCTCCCCCCGTCCTAACTACGACACTCGATCATTCCCCCTCTTCCCACTTCCCTTCAGGGAGATAGGAGAATGAACTAACGGCCATAGGGTCCTAGATAGGACAAGAGCTCCCCCCCCCCGGCCTAACTACGACACTCGATCATTCCCCCTCCTCCCACTTCCCTTCAGGGAGGTAGGAGAATGAGGTAACAGCCAGAGGTCCTAGTTAGTACTAGACCTCCCCATCCACTCCCTCCGGCCTAAATAGGTCCCTCGATCATTCCCCCTCCTCCCACTTCCCTTCAGGGAGATAGGAGAATGAGGTAACGGCCAGAGGGTCCCAGTTAGTACTAGACCTCCCCATCCACTCCCCCGGCCTAACTAGCACCCTCGATCATTCCCCCTCCTCCCACTTCCCTTCAGGGAGGTAGGAGAATGAGGTAACGGCCAGAGGGTCCTAGTTAGTACTAGACCTACCCATCCACTCCCCCGGCCTAACTAGGACCTCGATCATTCCCCCTCCTCCCACTTCCCTTCAGGGAGATAGGAGAATGAGGTAACGGCCAGAGCGTCCCAGTTAGGTCTAGACCTCCCCATACACTCTCCCGGCCTAACTAGGACCCACGATCATTCCCGCTCCTCCCACTTCCCTTCAGGGAGAGAGGAGAATGAGGTAACGGCCAGAGGGTCCTAGTTTGTACTAGATCTCCCCATCCACTCCCACGGCCTAACTAGGACCCTCGATCATTCCCCCTCCTCCCACTTCCCTTCAGGGAGGTAGGAGAATGAGGTAACGGCCAGAGGGTCCTAGTTAGTACTAGATCTCCCCATCCACTCCCCCGGCCTAACTAGGACCCTCAATCATTCCCCTCCTCCCACTTCCCTTCAGGGAGATAGGAGAATGAGGTAACGGCCAGAGGGTCCTAGTTAGTACTAGACCTCCGCATCCACTCCCCCCCCCCCCGGCCTAACTAGGACCCTCGATCATTCCCCCTCCTCCCACTTCCTTTCAGGGAGAGAGGAGAATGAGGTAATGGCCAGAGGGTCCTAGTTAGTACTAGACCTCCGCATCCACTCCCTCCCCCGTCCCCCCCCCCCCCGGCTAACTAGGACCCTCGATCATTCCCCCTCCTCCCACTTCCTTTCAGGGAGAGAGGAGAATGAGGTACCGGCCAGAGGGTCCTAGTTAGTACTAGATCTCCCCATCCACTCTCCCGGCCTAACTGGGACCCTCGATCATTCCCCCTCCTCCAACTTCCCTTCACGGAGATAGGAGAATGTGGTAACGGCCAGAGGGTCCTAATTAGTACTAGACCTCCCCATCCACTCCCCCGGCCTAACTAGGACCCTCGACCATTCCCCCTGCTCCCACTTCCCTTCAGAGAGGTAGGAGAATGAGGTAACGGCCAGAGGGTCCTAGTTAGGGCTAGTCCTTCCCATCCACTCCCCCCGGCCTAACTAGGACCCTCGATCATTCCCGCTCCTCCCACTTCCCTTCAGGGTGATAGGAGAATGAGGTAACGGCTAGAAGGTCCTAGTTAGCGCTAGACCTCCCCATCCACTCCCCCTTCCACTAGACTGGGGGAGTGGATGGGGAGGTCTAGTGCTAACTAGGACCCTCTAGCCGCTAGGACGCTCGATCATTCCCCCTCCTCCCACTTCCCTTCGGGGAGAGAGGAGAATGATGTAACGGCCAGAGAGTCCTAGTTAGTACTAGATCTCCCCATCCAGTCCCCCGGCCTAACTAGGACCCTCGATCATTCCCCCTCCTCCCACTTTCCTTCAGGGAGATAGGAGAATGAGGTAACGACCAGAGGGTCCTGGTTAGTTCTTGACCTCCCCATCCATTCCCCCGGCCTAACTAGGGCCCTCGATCATTCCCCCTCCTCCCACTTCCCTTCAGGGAGATAGGAGAATGAGGTACGGCCAGAGGGTCCTAGTGAGTACTAGACCTCCCCATCCACTCACCCGGCCTAACTAGGACCCTCGATCATTCCCCCTCCTCCCACTTCCCTTCCGGGAGATAGGAGAATGAGGTAACGGCCATAGCGTCCTAGTTAGGACTAGATCTCCTGTTGCAAAGTGAAACAACAGGGGGTTAACTACACTTGTCAGCTCGGGTAAGAGCTCGAGATCTTGGTGTCTTTGTTGTTAGAATTCATTAGACTCGAATTTATTCAGCTTTTAAGCTGATTTCTATAGTTTTGGAACAGAATTCAACACTATAATGAAATTACCTGGAATTGTATGAAACTGGCGATCAGAGTACAGGCGTACTCTGTGGGTACACGCCAGATGTTCTGTTGGCAATACCAGGTATACCTTTGCGAGCCAATATTGTCAACAAAACAGTAACATTTGAGGATTTGTTGACAGATGGGACAACAACATTCGGCAGTATTACTGGGATGTTGGTGTTCGAACTGTCTAACAAATCATAACTTGTACCTGGTGAAACTCTCCATTGAACTGGGAACGCTGAGTCGCATTTTTGCATCAGTCACCGGGACATTCCGCCGGTTAACTGGCGCCCAGCGGAATACTGTTTGAGAGCCAAGATTCCATGGACTGCGTGCAGACTGACCGATAGTCTGCATGGCAGTATAAGAGTCTACAAAATGGCGACCGCCACGTCAGGGGACTTTCCCTTAGTTTCCCCGAGGTCACGTACCCCAAGTATTGCATCAGAAATCTGATGAATATAAGCACCAATTTCTGACTGCTTAGACAAGTTGTCTCCTGGCTCCTGAAGAACACTGACTACTCCACCAGAAGAAACCTGATGCCGCAACAGTGTATAAGGTACGAACTTTGATTGATCATAATTAAACTTTTTTTTCGGTTCATGCGTTTTCAGATAACACGATTGGTACACACGATTCTGTTTTTTCTTTTCATAACTCAATGAACCAAAAAAAACACAATTAGGTCCGCCCCCAGCCACGCCCCTAAAATAGCAGTCTTTGGAGTTGCAACATGGTGTCAAATCAATAGAAGTTAGAACACTGTCACGTTCTAAATGTGAAAAATAAAAATAAATTTATATTACTAATTTATCACCATGGAATTATTTATAAAATATTTAAATGACCGTGGTGGGTAAATTTTTCTTTTTCTTCACACCTGTATTTATTTGACATTTCAATTTTTACGCACACTGGGTGATCGTCTGCGACTGCGTTCATCGTTTTACCCAAATCGACTGTAAACAATGGCTGGTCACGACGAATACGGCAATTTTGACATTGCAAATTTGAATACGGCAATGCCATCTGGCTTTATATCTAACTCCACTTTTACAAACTGTGTTTTTCAGTTCTCGAGAAACGGTCAAAACCAAAATACAATGTAATACTGATGGCCTACTTCCACCTACCACGGAACGTAACTTTTACTTGAAGTGAACAGTTGAATGAAATTTGAGGGAGGTGTGGCTTATGACGTTTTCTTTGCATTACGTAATTCATTGGTCAATAAAAAATTTAATGACATTAGTGCATTTGACTTGGAAAGTGTGTCAATTCCTACCTGCATTTCAATAATATGCACCCTCTTTTATGCCAGAAAAATAATATGTCTACCAGTTTTAGTTTTTAAGTCTTTGTTCGCTGAAGTAGAGGACGACTAACACTATTTATTTATTTGGGTCGCGAACGTTTAATTATAAGGAATGATCGTTTCTTTTTGTCTATTTTTGAGTTATGAACCCCCAAAAACAAAGTCCAAACATCGCGTAAATGGGGCTATGACCATTTACACAGTTTGGACTTTGTTTTTTGGGGTTCATAACTCAAGAAATAGACAAAAAAAAAAAACGATCATTCCTTAATTGTATACTTATTACCAGAGACAACGACACTTAGTCGCAAAGATTATTATATGATTAATTTAAATAAAATAGTAGATACCTTGGAACTGGTCTCCATTGTGTTATACATGACAAGTTTGTGAAGTTACTGAACCCAGAATCTAGAGCCTGTGTCTGATATCGTCTGGTAAGGAAACTCAAAATGCTACGGGCTGGTGGATCCTCACAGAACCCCCAGTAAACACAACGTGGAAAAATCAAACTTGACGATCCTAGATCGATACACTTTTCCTTCTATTTCGCAACACTCCCCCGAAAAAAATTATCGTAAACAATTCATTAGTTATTAATTCGAATCGCCTGCTATACGCATTATTGTGTACCACGTGGTCGCTGTGAGACCTCCACAATCACCGGTTTATGTAAGGCAGCCTTTATAGGATTAACACTGAATGACATTGACCACTAAACCCAGCACCTATACTCCCCGCCTTTACTATCTGCACCACCGTACCGCTGACCTTCCATCATCACTAAACCCAGTGCCTATACTCCCCACCTTTACTATCTGCACCACCGTATCGCTGGCCTTCCATCATCACTAAACCCAGTCCCTATACTCCCCGCCTTTACTATCTGCACCACCGTATCGCTGACCTTCCATCATCACTAAACCCAGTGCCTATACTCCCCGCCTTTACTATCTGCACCACCGTATCGCTGGCCTTCCATCATCACTAAACCCAGTGCCTATACTCCCCGCCTTTAATATCTGCACCACCGTATCGCTGGCCTTCCATCATCACTAAACCCAGTGCCTATACTCCCTGCCTTTAATATCTGCACCACCATATCGCTGGCCTTCCATCATCACTAAACCCAGTGCCTATACTCCCCGCCTTTACTATCTGCACCACAGTATCGCTGGCCTTTCATCTTCACTAAACCCAGTCCCTATACTCCCTGTCTTTACTATCTGCACCACCGTATCGCTGGCCTTCCATCATCACTAAACCCAGTCCCTATACTCCCCATCTTTACTATCTGCACCACCGTATCGCTGGCCTTCCATCACCACTAAACCCAGTGCCTATACTCCCCGTCTTTACTATCTGCACCACCGTATCGCTGGCCTTACATCATCACTAAACCCAGTCCCTATATTCCCCGCCTTTACTATCTGCACCACCGTATCGCTGGCCTTCCATCATCACTAAACCCAGTCCCTATACTTCCCGCCTTTACTATCTGCACCACCCTATCGCTGGCCTTCCATCACCACTAAACCCAGTCCCTATACTCCCCGCCTTTACTATCTGCACCACCGTAACGCTGGCCTTCCATCATCAGAGAGATCACGTTTCTCACGCGTTTCACTTAACCCTTTACCTAACCTGAAAAGCAGACGACACTTGCAAAAATAATTCTTAAATAACTAATTTTTTTCATTTTTTGTCTCAAAAACATAGGTTATGACCCCTCGTTGGAACGAGATCGACGAGCTCGTTCCAACGAGGGGTCATAACCTATGTTTTTGAGACAAAAAATGAAAAAATAATGAAAATTAACTGGCGATTTTTGAGAATAGCGCTGGCCGGTTTTGGCCGTTACGTGGGGTAAAGGGTTAAAAAGTGCCACGAAAAACCATGGCATTCTCGAAATACAAAATCAGCTGTGGCCCCAATGGCAGAGCAAGGACCCCCAATCGAAGGCCTGGGTGAAGGTTAAAAACAATAAGTGACAGTTTGCATTTGGGAGTCCCCCCACCCCGGCCCACCACTAGGAAGAAGGTTAAGTTGCTAGACTCTGGGGGAGATCGATCCTGGTGCCTCTTGAAGAAAGATGAGAGCTAAAAGGAGTATCTGACGGCTTTCATTTTTGGTGGAGTGGGGGCGAAACACCACAACGACCTTCCAAATATCGTGGTTGTCCACCCCCCTCCAATTATAGAATTCTGGCTACGCCCCTCCTAGATATATAATCCATTTCCTATATTTTCGAAATTGTTGGTGGTGGGATCAAGATCGATATAACGCTAGCATACTTCAAAGGCTTGAACTTTGGAATTGGGTTATTCCCTCTCACGGTTGTGAGCCCTTCCTATTTTTTTTCTTCAAATTCCGAAGCTCTGAGATCGATTCTGGCGCTTCCGGAGGAAACGTGGGGGTTAAAAACAGTACGTTACAGTTGCATTTGACCCACCCCACCCCAGGCCACGGGGAGCACACACACAGGGATTGGTGGAGTGAGCACACTTAACAGGCTTCTGTGGGTATCATTGGGGTAGTGAATACAGGAATCTAGAACTAGTATCCACTGATGTACAGTTGGTTTTAATATTTATTATCACCTCGGCATGTGTCTGGCGAAACGCTAACTGAAAATAAATTATGAACCCCATTTAAAAAAAGATAGCTTGAACACAAATTTTTGTACGTAAAAAGGATGGTAAGTGTATGGAAACTATGTTTTAAAGTACTAAATGTACCTCTGAATGTGTGGAAAGTGACAGTTTAATAATGCGCACGCAACAATAAATATATATAGCGAAGATTAAGTATTGTTTGTTTTATTGTAGAATATTTTTAAATTATAAATGGTTACTCTCCAAAAAACTTTCTGTTAAATCACCTCGTAGTGAACAGAAAGTTCTAAATGTTACGCACACGAATTAGTTACACCTCCGTCGAGCAAATATGATAACATTCACCCCGTCGTGCACCTCAGCTAATTCGTTATTTTCCTTGCACAAAATGGCGTGTCGATCAGTGTCGATAGCGAAATGATCTATTTTCTCTTGAAAATAGTCTACAATAAAACAAACAATACTTAATCTTCATTATATATATTTATTATTGCGTACTCTTCATTAACTTGTCACTTTTCACACATTCAGAGGTAGATTTAGTACTTGAAAACGTTTTTTTATCGGTTACCGTCCTTTTTACAGGCAAAAAGTATGTGCCTTATTATATTGCATTCACAATCTACTATTCGCATTTTATCCAACTTAATTTCAATTGTTTCAAACTTGGCATATTTTTTTCATTCGTCGTGTGACAGCAAACCTCTCTCATAGAAATTGTTAACAAGTTGCCTCTATTCATTGTTTTCCTCCATTGTTTTCTAGTTGTATTTACTAATAGGTTAATAAGGTTATCTCACTAAGACCCAGGGGAAGATTACTTTAATCTTTACATTCAGTAAACGTGTTATAACATGTCACATTTGTTAAAAGGCTAGTAAAGGTGGGAGGAGTGGGTAGGCCGACGATGCATGCATTGATGCACATTCACACTTCTGATCTCAAAGCGTCAACACCTTGTTTGAAAATATGGAAAACCTGGAATTACCAGCTCGTCTTAAGTTAAGCCATCTCACCTCCGGGTGTCTCTTGTCCCATCTCCTGGACTATCCAGGAAATAGGCAAGAGCGTCCATCTGAACCTGGAATTTAGAGTAGAAGAACAAAACACCAACACACCACCCTCCGCGGAGAGAGGTAGTATCTTTAATGAGAAGATCCTCTATCACACTGGTCCTCACCCGAGAAGGCCAGGAGACCCTGACAAGAGAAATAGAAGAAAGAAGAGCCCGACCACCAAGTGGAGGGATTCCCGACTCTTGGATGCTTTCTTGGAGAAGAAGAGAGTGAAGAAAGGAAGGAGCCGCTGATTCGAAAGGGAAATGACAACGCGTTAGTGAGCGTCCCCACGACCGATGCAGCTAAGTTAACTCTGCACAAGATATCGTGGTTTGTTCTGCATTTCGTCGTGTGAGAACCATAAGGT
The DNA here is from genome assembly GCA_031216915.1 of Pictodentalium vernedei. Classification (NCBI taxonomy): domain Eukaryota; kingdom Metazoa; phylum Mollusca; class Scaphopoda; order Dentaliida; family Dentaliidae; genus Pictodentalium; species Pictodentalium vernedei. The sequence goes on along the minus strand of CM062294.1, from coordinate 4,194,721 downwards.
TCTATCTTCCGCTGGAAGATAGAACCTTATGGTTCTCACACGACGATGTGCAGGCTTCGGACGTGGAAAAAATGCGTCTTTACAAGATCATAGAATTCAAGAGTAAATTACCTGAGGGATTTAGAATGAGACAGTGTGACACGGCTAGCATTCCGCTCTCCACAAATTACTTCAATTGGAGACTGACAGTGAAATCAGCTTCCGAGAGACCGCGTTTCATCGTGGTCGCGTTTGAGACTGACAGGGACGGGTCTCAAGAAAAGAATGCGTCACTGTTCGATCACAGCAATTTGAGAAACATGCAAGTGTTTCTGAATGCCACGAGATATCCAGTAATTGATTACAATGCGTCGTTTGACAAGAACGATTTCTGCAGACTGTATGGCGACGCCGCTGATTTCAGAAAGAAGTATCACAGTCTGGATGAATTGATGAGCAACACTAATATATCTCCAGGTGAATACAAGTCGATGTATCCCATGTTTCTATTCGACATCAGTAAACAGAGCGAACGACTCAAGAGTAGCGTCTTAGACATTCAGATCAAGATGCAGTTTCAGAAGAATGTGCTGAGAAAAACCGAGGCCTTTGCCCTGGTCCTGTCGGATAGAGAATTACAATTTGAATCAGATGGAAATAAGATGTCGATCATTCGATGAGAGACGTGCGTGTGTGAAGAAAAGAAAAAAAAAAATATAGATACAAATTAAAAAAATAATTACAAAAATGAATGGTAAAGACCGTATTAAAAAAAAAAATGAGATCCAGAGAGATTGAACATCTTTCTAAATCTCATTACTTTTTATTTTTTTTTTTGTTTTTTTGTTTTTAATAATTACTCATTATTTTTTTAATTAATTATTTTTACACGTTCACTGTTTGTTCAGAGGATCTACATCGATCAGTAGGCTCACCACGGAAGTGGCGGCTTCAGAATTATTGGTTTTCGAAACGAAATTAATCCTGTCTCCTGCATTCACTTTGAGAGGAGTGCCGGACTTGCTGACGTTCGAGTGTTGATTCTCGGTCTTTTCGACGCTGTATCTCTTATCACTCTCTACTCTGTTCACCATGTGATTGACGACCACTCTGTTATTCAAATCCGTGGAAGCCAGACCCATTCGAATGATTTTGCCTCCCAACAGCAAGGGGATATCTCACCTGTTGTGATCCGCTACCTCCGTTTCCGAAAGACCATTCGGCTTTTCCCTCCTCTAATGCACCACTCTCCTTGGCCCACACGGTGATCAATTGCCTGGCGTATTTGACTTTCTCCACCATCGAAATCAGGGTGCAGGCATCCGTCATGCGCACGGGATCCGGCAGATTCGTGAGCGCGGGTCCGCCCATGTCTAGTTTACCTTCCATGATGTCTCCCTTTCTCCAGATCGAATTGTCGTCCACGTACTTCCTGCTGACTGTGCTGGAATCGAATTTGGGATTGTGATCGAGACCGAATAAATCATGACCGTTCATGTTGATGCCGCCCTCCATGGTTCCGTCGGATGGTTTGTTCAGGTAGGGATCGCGCTCTTGCGAGTCTATGTATTCTTGAGATCGTATCATGGCAGAATCCACGTAGCCTTTGTTGACCGTGGTGGAGTTTGCATCTGCGTCATCGATCTTTGACAGATTCAATATCTTGTTGAATCCTGCATTCAGATCCGATTTCATTTCTCATCTGTCAGACTTTCTCTGTTCCAGGTCTACGTAGTGTTGGGATTTGTGGGAGCGGCCACGTTCATTAGCTTGTTAGAAATGGCATTCAATTCCGATTGCATCGCTTTCTGAACGTATCTACTTCTCAGGTGTTCGCTGAATCACGTGTGAGAGTCATCTGCGTATTTCTTGGTTGCGGCATGAGTGGAATCTATGGGATTCATGACGTTCACCAAACGTTTGGATTTCAGATCGAGATCGTTGGTCATGGCTTTATTCACATAATTATCTAGCATAATTCGTTCAAAATCCGCTTTCCCCCTGTCAAAGTATTTTTTAGTCGCCACAGCTGCGAGATCTACCGGCTCGGGAAGATTGTAGAGCTTGTTATCGTTCATGTTCAAAGGTTCCTCTCAAGGTTCGTATCTCTGAATGTAACGTTCATCCAAGTTGGCAACGTCGTAACCATCACCAACTTCGAGCATCTTTAAATTTAAAATTCTGCTTCTGATTGTCGTCGAGGTCTTCTCTTCGGCAAGGCATCTCTGGAAAACACGCCTCGAAAATCATTGATTTTCAAATCCTTTGCCGCATTCAACAGATAGATGTTGGATAGGGGTTCGTTAGGTAACACAACACCTTCTACGGATATCCGTATTTTCTTATTCATATATATGTGTATTTTTTTATTTATTTATTTTATTATAATTCACTAAATGACGTTATTTTTTTATTTTTTAAACTAAATCTCTTGATATCTCTATCAACTTCTATAGTCTTGAATTCGTCTCATAATTCCTCTTGATTTTCTGGAATCCTATCGTCCTTAAACATATCCAAAGTCCAATGTCCGAGCACTAAAGTGCTTATTTTATCATTTAACACGAATCTCTTATTGTTGTGAGCTGCCAGCGAAATCTTGTTGATTATTTTGGTATACACATCGTGATTGTCGCTTTGAATCGATTTCATAGTCTTGCACAAGGGTCCACTTCCGAACAGACAATCTTTATACTCTTGGAAAGAGATGTTTTTCTTCACCACGCACGCTTTACCTCCTTTGCACTTCGTGATCTCTTCACCTTCTAGGTGATAAGCGGACAGTTTGGGTCTCAAACCCACGAATTCACCACTGCTGTCATTCTTAACCCTTTACCTAACATGAAAAGCAGACGACACTTGCAAAAAAAATTCTTGAATAACTAATTTTTTTCATCTTTTGTCTCAAAAACATAGGTTATGACCCCTCGTTGGAACGAGCTCGACGAGCTCGTTCCAACGAGGGGTCATAACCTATGTTTTTGAGACAAAAAATGAAAAAATAATGAAAATTAATTGGCGATTTTTGAGAATAGCGCTGGCCGGTTTTGGCCGTTACGTTGGGTAAAGGGTTAAATTTACCCAACACCTTCTTATTGTCGTTCGATTGAATGTTGGTGATCATCGGGATAATTGCTCGTGTTGAGCCACGCGGCCACGTCCGGAGATATATTTCAGTAGACGTCTTTCATCTCTATCTCATAAACCAAAATGTCCATGTCGGTGAACAGTAGTTTGGCTTTCTCGCCAATTTCTGTTTGCCATAATTGTAGTGAAACTCGTACATCAATCGCTTGCTGATATCTAAGATGATCGATCTGATATAATAAGGTTTGTCGAACTTCAGGTGCGTCTTTTGCATGTAAACGGCCACTAGATTTTCGTCATATATGGTTCGGTGTCTGTTATTGGGTTTTGCCACTAATTTTTTAGCTTTTTTCTCGGAGGTGACGAGTCAAATGTCGGTTCTCTTCCTGATGTTTTCCATCGATTTACTGTACATGCAGTTGTACATGAGTTTGAAGAAATCTTTTTCGAAATAGTTCTCGGCTCGAATTCTGAGATTCATGTCAAGATCGATGTATTTTTTCATCCAAGGCTCTTCGTCAAATCGAATGACGCGATGTATGTCAAGTAATTTCATCACATGATCAACATATTGTTTCAAATTCTTGCTGTAGACGACGTACTTACATTTGTTAAATAAATTAGGAATAAGTTTTTTGTCATCTCCTTCGACCGGGTCCATTCATTCGGGAGCCAGCGGATAATCGCTGTGCAGATTGTGTAACTCTTCCGGATAGTTCAAATCGACTTCTAAAATGCAAGGATAGTCTCTCCATTTTTGCATTTCTTCCGGTTCCGTCACTCATTTGAAATTTCCAATCGGTAAAGGATGACTCATGGCCCAACCATACAGATTATTAGCATCCCAATACTGTATGTATTTATTCGATCATTCCGAATCAAAACCTTCTTTCATGTAGGGATTGTTGGCTTCAGAATATCTGTGGGAGATCATCGAGACGCCACCTCTCATGGCCTTTTCGAACATGAGCAACATGTCCACGTCGGATAATAATTCCAATTGGACCTCTGTGGTCTTCAACAGAGCATCCCACGCCAGACCAGGTGTGGTGAAATACCAAGCCGGATCCAGATCGTTATTTCGACGACAGACGTCTCGAAAATTTTCGAACACATCTGCCAGGAGCAGAACGTCGGTCTTCAGATAGAGATCATGATAATCTGTCAGGGTTTTCATATTGAACGATTTCCACACGTTTTCGGCGTGTTCATAATCCTCGTTGGAAATGTCGGATTCGTATAATTTCGAATAAAAATCTGCTTTTGAAGGTAGCGTGGTGTCGTCGAATCTCTTTAGATCGTTCATGTAACCGTAAGGATAGACAGACTCCTTTCCTCAACATGACGTCTACTCGTTCTCCAAAGTGTTCACTCATGCTTTTAAATTTATCCTTGCTCATGTTATCAACTAATTTTTCCAGAGCGGTCAACATGAATTTAAAACTATCGATGAAACATATGGCTCTACAAATGGATTTTGTTTCTTCTTCCAACATCTCTCCGTTGCTTACTCTTTTCTTCTCCATGACCTTCCATTTCGTGAAGGAAATGTATCTTTCTTCGCTGTTTGCGATGCAGTTTAATTCTTCATGGAAGGTGCTGAGATTTTTTTACGAACAGATGACTGTCGTAAGCCGAGAGATTGTGAAATATCACCGGATAGAAAATGGTGTCTCAATATTTTAAATTACTCTTGCTGTGGGAAGCACCATTATAAGACCCGTGTAATAATCGTGGTCTCTGCCCTTCTTATTTTCCTGCGAATTCTCATCGAACAATTGTCGGCATATATGACATTCGGTAGCTCTGTTATTTTCATCCTGCTGCTCTCGCGTGATGATCATTTTCACTGGAGTTTTGAATTTGTTGTATAAAAAAAAAATTGAGTCACATCGTCGTCTTCACATCGTTTCGTGTAGGTGAAGGGACCCATGTCGTGTTGCGAGTCAGTTAAATGCAACAGCCCTACGGCATGTGTTTTTGATATCTTTCGACGTAACTTCGAATAGCGTACACGACGAATGGTACTTTTAAGCTTCTATTGCGATCGCGAAAGTTCACAATGGTGTTGGGTTTAGGCATTTTGACGACAACACCTTGATTTTCGTTGCAATATTCCTGATGTTTCGCTAACGATTTTTCGGTGCAAAACACGTTCATGCAGTTGCAACATAAATATATCTTTTCTTTATGTTACCTACTCTGGCTCCACAGTAATTGGCTTGGATTTTTAACCCAACAATAATGATAATTGTCATCGTTCGAAATCAATAATAAAATAATCGTTTTTTCTCTTCTGAGATACGAAATCTGTCTGAGAGGATACATCGTTCGCTGTTCCTTGTCGTATCCCAGGACGTTCACCGCTACGGTGGGATTTTGAACCTCAAAACGTCCAATGTCTTTTAACGGTGTTGGAAAAGTCACTCCGGTCCAATCGAGATTTTTACAAGTCTCCTCGTAACGAGAAACTCTATCGAAGTGCATTTTGACGGGGTATAAAGCGGAGGTGACTGCCCATTTAAAACACTGATCATCTTTATTTCTCACATTGACCACAGATTGTTTTTTAGCTAAGAAATACGGTAATTCCACACAGGAAGATGCTTTCAACGAATCGTTTTTGGTCATGTGAATTTTGACATTCTACATCTCTTCGAACGTCCAATTACTACCTCTATGTTGATAATTCGCAAGAGACGTCTTTCATCATTTCGAAAACGTCCGATAAATCTGAATCTCGAAAATTGTTGACATCGGACCGCTGTGATAGTAATTGTCCATTATCAACATTGTTTCCCGCACTCGATCGAATTGTCGCGTGAGCATTCTTTGGTGCATTTTCGATCCTCGCATTGTCTATATAATCTACCTCACATCCAAAAAAACATTTCATTTGATAAAAAGCACTCGCCTTTTCTGCATTCAATCATGAACGAATACAATATATTAGCCGATTTTAACGATTTAGTTCGTACTGACAACTCATTGATGACACAGCAGAGAATAATAAACCAAAAGGATACCATACCAAGTGAGAGGGTGAATAATTCTTTTTCACAAGATGAAAAAAATGAAACATTATTACAGAAACTCCTGCAGACTCTACAAGACATGCATTCATCTCACCAAAATATTGTTCTCTCAGCTGATAAGATTACAGTTCCTATATAATTCAAAGTGTCGTCTCTTCCTTTAACAGTACCATATGAGTTGGCAGAACAGATACCTCAACCTATGAGAAAAAGGGGACGTCAAGCACGAAAACAGTTAGTGACTACATCCACACAAACAGATAAAGTCACTCAACAACCTATTCCAGACAATCAGAGTGTGGAAGAATCTGATGATATTGTTCAACCTGAAAAAAAAAGAAACGGGTACGATTCGATGGTCATGGGCGATACATGAAAACTATTGCTAACTGTTGAGTGACTTACACTACATCAAAACAAAAACAACCCTTATAAGGGCTACCCATAATATTAGAAAGAGACATATCTTGTCATGTTCACATACACAACCAAGACTTTGTTATAAAAAAGACAAAAAACAGTTCCCTTATCCTCCACTGAAAACTTATAAGCCAAAATATGTACTTTAAGAGCTGGTCATAAGCATGATGCGGGGGGCATTCGAGACCTGAGCATTTTTAACACTGCGTTTTCCATAGACTCCATAGGGTTAGTGTTAAATTGTGAAACTTCTAGACCCAAGAACTTATAGGGACAAACCTAAATGCACTGTGCCACCAAACGTTACTGAACAATGTAACATCTTACCATTGAATATCCGCGAAAACTCGTCACTGAGCAAGTTTAAAATTTTCTTAAATGATGGAAACCTACGACCACCAAGGTTTTATGGTGGTGCCAAGTCTCGCACTACTCAAATTTATCATTGCAGATTGCGCGTGCACTGTATCAGTCATAACTCTCACTTGTATGGCAATCACTTAACCCTTTACCTAACATGAAAAGCAGACGACACTTGCAAAAATAATTCTTGAATAACTATTTTTTTTTCATTTTTTGTCTCAAAAACATAGGTTATGACCCCTCGTTGGAACGAGCTCGACGAGCTCGTTCCAACGAGGGGTCATAACCTATGTTTTTGAGACAAAAAATGAAAAAAATAATGAAAATTAATTGGCGATTTTTGAGAATAGCGCTGGCCGGTTTTGGCCGTTACGTTAGGTAAAGGTTTAACATCTCATTCGCTCTGTCAGTGTGGCGAGCATGAGATATCTGAACATTTTTTTTTATTGTATTGTCCAGTCTTTTCAGATATTCGAAATGACACGATCGGCCACCTCCCATAAATGCATTCACCTTACTTTTTGGTTCTGAATTTTTAAGCAATGCTGGTAATCGCTGCGTCTTTAGTGCGGTGCACAATTTTATTCTACTGAGCAAGCGATTTCACTGAACGTTAAAATAACTAAATGAAGATTAAGAAATGTAATCCACAAAAAGAAGAGTGTTCTCCATCTCAACCGTGAGAGCCTGCCATGTAAGACATACAATCCTTCAAAACATTGTGTATGAGACAACACGCGTTTTAAGGGTACAGAAAATCGTGTTCAAACTGGTTTCCTCACCTTCTTCCTATCTTCACTTTGTTCCTCTCTTTTTCTATTCCGTTTTGTTCCCCATATATCTGCTTAAAGAGTTTAAACATTTGAAAATATCGTCGCCCAGGGACCGGTGCTCCTTTGGTCAACTCCGAATGTCTTTCACCAGCCGTCACACCTGTTTTGTGGTGGGTTAGTTTGAGTGCCATTCAAGTTCAGTATCTGCGAGGAGGGGCGATTGCTGGTGCTGTGACTTTAACTAATTCTATTGGGTTGTTCATTGGGACCTCTGTCCCTGGGTGATGTTATACATGTTCATCTAAAGTCAGAACTCATATGGCGTAAATTTATTTCGAGCTAGGGAGACGACACACATAAACTTAACGCTTCCCGTCGAATCCCTAATCTGTCTTGTTTTAAAATCGTCGACTGTCATGTTATGTGCTGTGTGTCCTGTAGAATCTTTCTGTGGAATCCCTAATCTGTCTTGTTTTATAAACGTCGACTGTCATGTTATGTGCTGTGTTTCCTGTAGAATCTTCCCGTGGAATCCCTAATCTGTCTTGTTTTAAAATCGTCGACTGTCATGTTATGTGCTGTGTTTCCTGTAGAATCTTCCCGTGGAATCCCTAATCTGTCTTGTTTTAAAATCGTCGACTGTCATGTTATGTGCTGTGTTTCCTGTAGAATCTTCCCGTGGAATCCCTAATCTGTCTTGTTTTAAAATCGTCGACTGTCATGTTATGTGCTGTGTTTCCTGTAGAATCTTCCCATGGAATCCCTAATCTGTCTTGTTTTAAAATCGTCGACTGTCATGTTATGTGCTGTGTTTCCTGTAGAATCTTCCCGTGGAATCCCTAATCTGTCTTGTTTTAAAATCGTCGACTGTCATGTTATGTGCTGTGTTTCCTGTAGAATCTTCCCGTGGAATCCCTAATCTGTCTTGTTTTAAAATCGTCGACTGTCATGTTATGTGCTGTGTTTTCTGTAGAATCTTCCCGTGGAATCCCTAATCTGTCTTGTTTTAAAATCGTCGAATGTCATGTTATGTGCTGTGTTTCAGGTAGAATCTTCCCGTGGAATCCCTAATCTGTCTTGTTTTAAAATCGTCGACTGTCATGGTATGTACTGTGTTTCCTGTAGAATTGTGTTCAGTCCTTGTCTTATACTCTGTATTCATGTAACATGATATTCATTTCTTTCTTTTTCAATAAATATTGTTTAGACTAACTACGAGATATAATGATGTGTCATCCGCAAAGAGTCGTAATTGCTTATTTGGTTTTCTGTAATGTCGGTAATGTATATAAGGACCAGAAGGGGCCGGGGGTCGATCATTGAGGGGCTCCATAGCAAATGGGTTTCCAGGATGATGTCTCAGAAGCCATAACAACCCGCTGGTCATGTTTGAAAGGTAAGATGTTAAAAACGCGAGAAAGACACCGAACATACCAATCTTCTCGAGCTTGTGAATGAGACCAGCGCGCCACACTTTGTCAAAGGCGTTACTGACGTCACACAAAATTACCCTTGCCTCATCACCTCCATCTAGGGCTCGGCAGAATTCAGCATACAGATCAGTTAGTTGAAGTATGGTCGAGTCACAGGTGAATCCTGACTGGAACTGGATAAATGCATGTATCAGACACTCTGCTGTCCTCTTCGTCAAACTTTTTCGAGAGCGACCAAGTTTTGGAGGTACCAGTTGGAAGACTGACGTTTTTTAGTAATGTGAGGAGCCATAGATAGGTGTTTGTCAAAATAGACACCTAGGTTTCGAACCTGAATTCACGGATTGATCGCTGTATCGCCAACTTTGAGCAGTGACAGAGTGTCTGGTGCGGATTTGTATCTTGAAGAGAATACTATCAGTTCAGTTTTTCCGTCATTCAATTTAAATTTGTTTTGGAGCATGAAATTTCTCACATCCTCAATACAGTTTTCAAGGTGCATAAATTGTATGGCTGTATCTTCAGAATCGGTAGGGTTAAATTCAACATACAATTGGGAGTCATCAGAATAGAAAATGTACTCAATACCATGTGAGCGAATAATGGCAACTAAAGGCTGCATGTAAAGGGTGAATAAGATTAGGGCCAAGAACAGAAACCTTGGGGAACCCCGAATTCAAGTGACGCTATCTCTGATCTATCGCCATCAACAGTAACACACTGAGTTCTGATCGAAACCAATCTAATGCTGATCCCTCTATTCCGAGCTGGAAAAGTCTGTCATAGAGAATGTTGTGGTCAATCGTGTCGAATGCGGCTGAAAGATCAAATAGCACCAACACAACACCTTTTTGTTGTCTATAGATTTCAAAAGATCATTTTGAACTGAGAGAAGGTTGAATGACCAGGTCTATATGTGGACTGTTTAGGGTCAAGTAAACAGTTTTAATCCAGATGTGCACGCAACTATTGTGCGATGACTGTGCGATGACTGTTTCTATGATCTTAGAGATAAAAGGAAGATTCGAGACCAGACGATAATTTTTTAGGATTGTGGGATCCAAGGATGCTTTTTTAAGCAGTGGGGTAACAAGAGCTGTTTTTAGACTGGCGGTAGATGACCAGACATCACTGAAACCGTGTGAAACTGGGCTAGTTTCGAGGATGGATTGACAGTTTGTACAGGTCGTACAGGTTGCATATTTTCGGTGTAAATCTTGTCTAAACACTCTCTGATGTTTTGGATCTTTGTGATAATAAACTCTGAAAACTTATTAGCGATATCTGTTTTGAAAAGCTGATCAGAGAAGTTGAGAGTTTCTCTGGCTTTCAGTGACTTCAGGATCTTGAAGAGCTGTTTTTGGTCAGATCGACAGTTAGAAATTTTCTCGCAAAAAATTGCCTTTTCGAATGGCTGATCAGATTTTTAACTTTTTTACATTGTTATTTAAACATCTCACGGTCATCTTACCCTTACGCCATTTCCGTTCGAGTTGATGGCGCATACACTTATCTGACAGTATTTCATTATTGATCCAGGGGCGGATTGCCTTGACAGTGAAGGTTCTGGATGAAATGGGGGCCATTTCATCAAGTACCTTCCTCAGATCAACATTATATGATTCTACCATAGATTTTAATTCATTGCCTGGATGTTTCCTCAGACATTTAGTGATACATTCCATTAAATTATTAATGTCAAGATCCCTAAGTTTTCTAAAGGAGACAATTCGTTTTTGCACAGCTGGCTTGTTGATAGAAAAAGTACATAAAACAAGAAAGTGGTCTGACAAGGATAAGTCATATATTCTAGTTGATGAAATAATTTCATCGGTGTTCTGGGAAATAATAGGATGAAGTGTGTGTGACCTAGTTTACGGGTGGGTTCATTCACATGTTGTTTCAGGTCCAGAGAAACAAGAAGATCCATAAATCGCCATGTGTCTGGGTTGGTCTTCTTATCGAAATGAAAGATACCAAAGATCATTCAAATCCGACATACAATACTAAAGTTATCATCCATCATCATACCAAAGATCATTCAAATCCGACATACAATACTAAAGTTATCATCCATCATCATACCAAAGATCATTCAAATCCTACATACAATACTAAAGTTATCATCCATCCTCATACCAAAGATCATTCAAATCCGACATACTCTACTAAAGTTATCATCAATCATCATACCAAAGATCATTCAAATCCGACATACAATACTAAAGTTATCATCCATCATCATACCAAAGGTCATTCAAATCCTACATACACTACTAAAGTTATCATCCATCATCATACCAAAGATCATTCAAATCCTACATACACTACTAAAGTTATCATCCATCATCATACCAAAGGTCATTCAAATCCTACATACACTACTAAAGTTATCATCCATCATCATACCAAAGATCATTCAAATCCTACATACACTACTAAAGTTATCATCCATCATCATACCAAAGATCATTCAAATCCGACATACACTACTAAAGTTATCATCCATCATCATACCAAAGATCATTCAAATCCTACATACACTACTAAAGTTATCATCCATCATCATACCAAAGATCATTCAAATCCTACATACACTACTAAAGTTATCATCCATCATCATACCAAAGATCATTCAAATCCGACATACTCTACTAAAGTTATCATCCATCATCATACCAAAGATCATTCAAATCCGACATACTCTACTAAAGTTATCATCCATCATCATACCAAAGATCATTCAAATCCTACATACACTACTAAAGTTATCATCCACCATCATACCAAAGATCATTCAAATCCGACATACTCTACTAAAGTTATCATCCATCATCATACCAAAGATCATTCAAATCCTACATACACTACTAAAGTTATCATCCATCATCATACCAAAGATCATTCAAATCCGACATACAATACTAAAGTTATCATCCATCATCATACCAAAGATCATTCAAATCTGACATACACTACTAAAGTTACCATCAATCATCATACCAAAGATCATTCAAATCCGACATACAATACTAAAGTTATCATCCATCATCATACCAAAGGTCATTCAAATCCGACATACAATACTAAAGTTATCATCAATCATCATACCAAAGATCATTCAAATCCTACATACAATACTAAAGTTATCATCAATCATCATACCAAAGGTCATTCAAATCCGACATACACTACTAAAGTTATCATCCATCATACCAAAGGTCATTCAAATCCTACATACAATACTAAAGTTATCATCCATCATCATACCAAAGGTCATTCAAATCCGACATACAATACTAAAGTTATCATCCATCATCATACCAAAGATCATTCAAATCCTACATACAATACTAAAGTTATCATCCATCATCATACGAAAGATCATTCAAATCCGACATACAATACTAAAGTTATCATCAATCATCATAGCAAAGATCATTCAAATCCGACATACAATGCTAAAGTTATCATCCATCATCATACGAAAGATCATTCAAATCCGACATACAATACTAAAGTTATCATCAATCATCATACCAAAGGTCATTCAAATCCGACATGCACTACTAAAGTTATCATCAATCATCATACCAAAGGTCATTCAAATCCGACATACACTACTAAAGTTATCATCAATCATCATACCAAAGGTCATTCAAATCCGACATGCACTACTAAAGTTATCATCCATCATCATACGAAAGATCATTCAAATCCTACATACAATACTAAAGTTATCATCATCATACCAAAGGTCATTCAAATCCGACATGCACTACTAAAGTTATCATCCATCATCATACGAAAGATCATTCAAATCCTACATACAATACTAAAGTTATCATCTATCATACCAAAGATCATTCAAATCCGACATACAATACTAAAGTTATCATCAATCATCATACAAAAGGTCATTCAAATCCGACATGCACTACTAAAGTTATCATCCATCATCATACGAAAGATCATTCAAATCCTACATACAATACTAAAGTTATCATCATCATACCAAAGATCATTCAAATCCGACATAATCTACTAAAGTTATCATCCACCATCATACCAAAGATCATTCAAATCCGACATACAATACTAAAGTTATCATCATCATACCAAAGATCATTCAAATCCTACATACAATACTAAAGTTATCATCATCATACCAAAGGTCATTCAAATCCGACATACACTACCAAAGTTATCATCCATCATCATACCAAAGATCATTCAAATCCTACATACACTACTAAAGTTATCATCCATCATCATACCAAAGATCATTCAAATCCTACATACACTACTAAAGTTATCATCAATCATCATACCAAAGATCATTCAAATCCTACATACACTACTAAAGTTATCATCCATCATCATACCAAAGATCATTCAAATCCTACATACACTACTAAAGTTATCATCAATCATCATACCAAAGATCATTCAAATCCTACATACACTACTAAAGTTATCATCCATCATCATACCAAAGATCATTCAAATCCGACATACACTACTAAAGTTATCATCAATCATCATACCAAAGATCATTCAAATCCGACATACAATACTAAAGTTATCATCCATCATCATACCAAAGATCATTCAAATCCGACATACAATACTAAAGTTATCATCAATCATCATACAAAAGGTCATTCAAATCCGACATACTCTACTAACGTTATCATCAATCATCATACCAAAGATCATTCAAATCCGACATACTCTACTAAAGTTATCATCCATCATCATACCAAAGATCATTCAAATCCGACATACAATACTAAAGTTATCATCCATCATCATACCAAAGATCATTCAAATCCTACATACACTACTAAAGTTATCATCCATCATCATACCAAAGATCATTCAAATCCGACATACAATACTAAAGTTATCATCAATCATCATACAAAAGGTCATTCAAATCCGACATACACTACTAAAGTTATCATCAATCATCATACCAAAGATCATTCAAATCCTACATACACTACTAAAGTTATCATCCATCATCATACCAAAGATCATTCAAATCCTACATACACTACTAAAGTTATCATCCATCATCATACCAAAGATCATTCAAATCCGACATACACTACTAAAGTTATCATCAATCATCATACCAAAGATCATTCAAATCCGACATACAATACTAAAGTTATCATCCATCATCATACCAAAGATCATTCAAATCCTACATACAATACTAAAGTTATCATCCATCATCATACCAAACATCATTCAAATCCGACATACACTACTAAAGTTATCATCAATCATCATACCAAAGATCATTCAAATCCGACATACAATACTAAAGTTATCATCAATCATCATACCAAAGGTCATTCAAATCCGACATACAATACTAAAGTTATCATCAATCATCATACAAAAGGTCATTCAAATCCGACATACTCTACTAACGTTATCATCAATCATCATACCAAAGATCATTCAAATCCTACATACAATGCTAAAGTTATCATCCATCATCATACCAAAGATCATTCAAATCCGACATACACTACTAAAGTTATCATCCATCATCATACCAAAGATCATTCAAATCCTACATACACTACTAAAGTTATCATCCATCATCATACCAAAGATCATTCAAATCCGACATAAACTAAAGTTATCATCCATCATCATACCAAAGATCATTCAAATCCTACATACACTACTAAAGTTATCATCCATCATCATACCAAAGATCATTCAAATCTGACATACAATACTAAAGTTATCATCCATCATCATACCAAGGATCATTCAAATCCCACATGCACTACTAAAGTTATCATCCATCATCATATCAAAGATCATTCAAATCCGACATAAACTAAAGTTATCATCCATCATCATACCAAAGATCATTCAAATCCGACATAAACTAAAGTTATCATCCATCATCATACCAAAGATCATTCAAATCCTACATACACTACTAAAGTTATCATCCATCATCATACCAAAGATCATTCAAATCCGACATACAATACTAAAGTTATCATCCATCTTCATACCAAAGATCATTCAAATCCTACATACAATACTAAAGTTATCATCCATCATCATACCAAAGATCATTCAAATCCGACATACACTACTAAAGTTATCATCCATCATCATACCAAAGATCATTCAAATCCGACATACAATACTAAAGTTATCATCCATCATCATACCAAAGATCATTCAAATCCGACATACACTACTAAAGTTATCATCCATCTTCATACCAAAGATCATTCAAATCCTACATACAATACTAAAGTTATCATCCATCATCATACCAAAGATCATTCAAATCCGACATACACTACTAAAGTTATCATCCATCTTCATACCAAAGATCATTCAAATCCTACATACAATACTAAAGTTATCATCCATCATCATACCAAAGATCATTCAAATCCGACATACACTACTAAAGTTATCATCCATCTTCATACCAAAGATCATTCAAATCCTACATACAATACTAAAGTTATCATCCATCATCATACCAAAGATCATTCAAATCCGACATACACTACTAAAGTTATCATCCATCATCATACCAAAGATCATTCAAATCCGACATACACTACTAAAGTTATCATCCATCATCATACCAAAGATCATTCAAATCCGACATACACTACTAAAGTTATCATCAATCATCATACCAAAGATCATTCAAATCCGACATACAATACTAAAGTTATCATCCATCACCATACCAAAGGTCATTCAAATCCGACATACAATACTAAAGTTATCATCAATCATCATACAAAAGGTCATTCAAATCCGACATACTCTACTAACGTTATCATCAATCATCATACCAAAGATCATTCAAATCCTACATACAATGCTAAAGTTATCATCCATCATCATACCAAAGATCATTCAAATCCGACATACACTACTAAAGTTATCATCCATCATCATACCAAAGATCATTCAAATCCTACATACACTACTAAAGTTATCATCCATCATCATACCAAAGATCATTCAAATCCGACATACTCTACTAAAGTTATCATCCATCATCATACCAAAGATCATTCAAATCCGACATACTCTACTAAAGTTATCATCCATCATCATACCAAAGATCATTCAAATCCTACATACACTACTAAAGTTATCATCCACCATCATACCAAAGATCATTCAAATCCGACATACTCTACTAAAGTTATCATCCATCATCATACCAAAGATCATTCAAATCCTACATACACTACTAAAGTTATCATCCATCATCATACCAAAGATCATTCAAATCCGACATACAATACTAAAGTTATCATCCATCATCATACCAAAGGTCATTCAAATCCGACATACACTACTAAAGTTATCATCCATCATACCAAAGGTCATTCAAATCCTACATACAATACTAAAGTTATCATCCATCATCATACCAAAGGTCATTCAAATCCGACATACAATACTAAAGTTATCATCCATCATCATACCAAAGATCATTCAAATCCTACATACAATACTAAAGTTATCATCCATCATCATACGAAAGATCATTCAAATCCGACATACAATACTAAAGTTATCATCAATCATCATAGCAAAGATCATTCAAATCCGACATACAATGCTAAAGTTATCATCCATCATCATACGAAAGATCATTCAAATCCGACATACAATACTAAAGTTATCATCAATCATCATACCAAAGGTCATTCAAATCCGACATGCACTACTAAAGTTATCATCAATCATCATACCAAAGGTCATTCAAATCCGACATACACTACTAAAGTTATCATCAATCATCATACCAAAGGTCATTCAAATCCGACATGCACTACTAAAGTTATCATCCATCATCATACGAAAGATCATTCAAATCCTACATACAATACTAAAGTTATCATCATCATACCAAAGGTCATTCAAATCCGACATGCACTACTAAAGTTATCATCCATCATCATACGAAAGATCATTCAAATCCTACATACAATACTAAAGTTATCATCTATCATACCCAAGATCATTCAAATCCGACATACAATACTAAAGTTATCATCAATCATCATACAAAAGGTCATTCAAATCCGACATGCACTACTAAAGTTATCATCCATCATCATACGAAAGATCATTCAAATCCTACATACAATACTAAAGTTATCATCATCATACCAAAGATCATTCAAATCCGACATAATCTACTAAAGTTATCATCCACCATCATACCAAAGATCATTCAAATCCGACATACAATACTAAAGTTATCATCATCATACCAAAGATCATTCAAATCCTACATACACTACTAAAGTTATCATCCATCATCATACCAAAGATCATTCAAATCCGACATAAACTAAAGTTATCATCCATCATCATACCAAAGATCATTCAAATCCGACATACACTACTAAAGTTATCATCCATCATCATACCAAAGATCATTCAAATCCGACATACAATACTAAAGTTATCATCCATCATCATACCAAAGATCATTCAAATCTGACATACAATACTAAAGTTATCATCCATCATCATACCAAGGATCATTCAAATCCCACATGCACTACTAAAGTTATCATCCATCATCATATCAAAGATCATTCAAATCCGACATAAACTAAAGTTATCATCCATCATCATACCAAAGATCATTCAAATCCGACATAAACTAAAGTTATCATCCATCATCATACCAAAGATCATTCAAATCCTACATACACTACTAAAGTTATCATCCATCATCATACCAAAGATCATTCAAATCCGACATACAATACTAAAGTTATCATCCATCTTCATACCAAAGATCATTCAAATCCTACATACAATACTAAAGTTATCATCCATCATCATACCAAAGATCATTCAAATCCGACATACACTACTAAAGTTATCATCCATCATCATACCAAAGATCATTCAAATCCGACATACAATACTAAAGTTATCATCCATCATCATACCAAAGATCATTCAAATCCGACATACACTACTAAAGTTATCATCCATCTTCATACCAAAGATCATTCAAATCCTACATACAATACTAAAGTTATCATCCATCATCATACCAAAGATCATTCAAATCCGACATACACTACTAAAGTTATCATCCATCTTCATACCAAAGATCATTCAAATCCTACATACAATACTAAAGTTATCATCCATCATCATACCAAAGATCATTCAAATCCGACATACACTACTAAAGTTATCATCCATCATCATACCAAAGATCATTCAAATCCGACATACAATACTAAAGTTATCATCCATCATCATACCAAAGATCATTCAAATCCGACATACAATCCTAAAGTTATCATCAATCATCATACCAAAGATCATTCAAATCCGACATACAATACTAAAGTTATCATCAATCATCATACCAAAGATCATTCAAATCCGACATACACTACTAAAGTTATCATCAATCATCATACCAAAGATCATTCAAATCCTACATACACTACTAAAGTTATCATCCATCATCATACCAAAGATCATTCAAATCCGTCATACAATACTAAAGTTATCATCCATCATCATACCAAAGATCATTCAAATCCTACATACAATACTAAAGTTATCATCCATCATCATACCAAAGATCATTCAAATCCGACATACAATGCTAAAGTTATCATCCATCCTCATACCAAAGATCATTCAAATCCGTCATACAATACTAAAGTTATCATCCATCATCATACCAAAGACCATTCAAATCCGACATACAATACTAAAGTTATCATCCATCCTCATACCAAAGATCATTCAAATCCGTCATACAATACTAAAGTTATCATCCATCATCATACCAAAGACCATTCAAATCCGACATACAATGCTAAAGTTATCATCCATCCTCATACCAAAGATCATTCAAATCCGACATACAATACTAAAGTTATCATCAATCATCATACCAAAGATCATTCAAATCCGACATACAATGCTAAAGTTATCACCCATCATCGTACCAAAGGTCATTCAAATCCGACATACAATCCTAAAGTTATCATCCATCATCATACCAAAGATCATTCAAATCCGACATACAATACTACAGTTATCATCCATCATCATACCAAAGATCATTCAAATCCGACATACAATACTAAAGTTATCATCCATCATCATATCAAAGATCATTGAAATCCGACATACAATGCTGAAGTTATCATCAATCATCATACCAAAGATCATTCAAATCCGACATACAATGCTAAAGTTATCATCCATCATCATACCAAAGATATTTCAAATCCGACATACACTACTAAAGTTATCATCCATCATCATACCAAAGATCATTCAAATCCGACATACAATGCTAAAGTTACCATCAATCATCATACCAAAGATCATTCAAATCCGACATACAATGCTAAAGGTTTCATCCATCATCATACCAAAGATCACTCAAATCCGACATACACTACTAAAGTTATCATCCATCATCATACCAAAGATCATTCAAATCCGACATACAATACTAAAGTTATCATCCATCATCATACCAAAGATCATTAAAATCCGACATACAATGCTAAAGTTATCAACCGTCATCATACCAAAGATCATTCAAATCCGACATACTCTACCAACGTTATCATCAATCATCATACCAAAGATCATTCAAATCCGACATACAATGCTAAAGTTATCACCCATCATCATACCAAAGATCATTCAAATCCTACATACACTACTAAAGTTATCATCCATCATCATACCAAAGATCATTCAAATCCGACATACAATACTAAAGTTACCATCCATCATCATACCAAAGATCATTCAAATCCTACATACACTACTAAAGTTATCATCCACCATCATCCCAAAGATCACTCAAATCCGACATACAATACTAAAGTTATCATCCACCATCATACCAAAGATCATTCAAATCCGACATACTCTACCAACGTTATCATCAATCATCATACCAAAGATCATTCAAATCCGACATACACTACTAAAGTTATCATCCATCATCATACCAAAGATCATTCAAATCCGACATACAATACTAAAGTTATCATCCATCATCATACCAAAGATCAATCAAATCCGACATAAACTAAAGTTATCATCCGTCATCATACCAAAGATCATTCAAATCCGACATACAATACTAAAGTTATCATCCATCTTCATACCAAAGATCATTGAAATCCGACATACAATGCTAAAGTTACCATCAATCATCATATGAAAGATAATCCAAATCCGACAAACAAGACTAAAGTTATCATCCGTCATCATACCAAAGATCATTCAAATCCGACATACTCTACCAACGTTATCATCAATCATCATACCAAAGATCATTCAAATCCTACATACACTACTAAAGTTATCATCCACCATCATACCAAAGATCACTCAAATTCGACATACAATACTAAAGTTATCATCCACCATCATACCAAAGATCATTCAAATCCGACATACTCTACCAACGTTATCATCAATCATCATACCAAAGATCATTCAAATCCGACATACACTACTAAAGTTATCATCCATCATCATACCAAAGATCATTCAAATCCGACATACAATACTAAAGTTATCATCCATCATCATACCAAAGATCAATCAAATCCGACATAAACTAAAGTTATCATCCGTCATCATACCAAAGATCATTCAAATCCGACATACAATACTAAAGTTATCATCCATCTTCATACCAAAGATCATTGAAATCCGACATACAATGCTAAAGTTACCATCAATCATCATACGAAAGATAATCCAAATCCGACAAACAAGACTAAAGTTATCATCCGTCATCATACCAAAGATCATTCAAATCCGACATACTCTACTAACGTTATTATCCATCATCATACCAAAGATCATTCAAATCCGACATACAAGACTAAAGTTATCATCCATCATCATACCAAAGATCATTCAAATCCGACATACAAGACTAAAGTTATCATCCATCATCATACCAAAGATCATTCAAATCCGACATACAATACTAAAGTTATCATCCATCATCATACCAAAGATCATTCAAATCCGACATACTCTACTAACGTTATCATCAATCATCATACCAAAGATCATTCAAATCCGACACACACTACTAAAGTTATCATCAATCATCATACCAAAGATCATTCAAATCCTACATACAAGACTAAAGTTATCATCCATCATCATACCAAAGATCATTCAAATCCGACATACAATACTAAAGTTACCATCCATCATCATACCAAAGATCATTCAAATCCTACATACACTACTAAAGTTATCATCCATCATCATACCAAAGATCATTCAAATCCGACATACTCTACTAAAGTTATCATCCATCATCATACCAAAGATCATTCAAATCCGACATACAATACTAAAGTTATCATCAATCATCATACCAAAGATCATTCAAATCCGACATAAACTAAAGTTATCATCCATCATCATACCAAAGATCATTCAAATCCGACATACAATACTAAAGTTACCATCAATCATCATACCAAAGATCATTCAAATCCGACATACTCTACTAAAGTTATCATCAATCATCATACCAAAGATCATTCAAATCCGACATACAAGACTAAAGTTATCATCCATCATCATACCAAAGATCATTCAAATCCTACATACACTACTAAAGTTATCATCAATCATCATACCAAAGATCATTCAAATCCGACATAAATTAAAGTTATCATCCATCATCATACCAAAGATCATTCAAATCCGACATACAATGCTAAAGTTATCATCCATCATCATACCAAAGATCATTCAAATCCGACATACTCTACTAAAGTTATCATCCATCATCATACCAAAGATCATTCAAATCCTACATACACTACTAAAGTTATCATCCATCATCATACCAAAGATCATTCAAATCCGACATACAAGACTAAAGTTATCATCAATCATCATACCAAAGATCATTCAAATCCGACATACAATACTAAAGTTATCATCCATCATCATACCAAAGATCATTCAAATCCGACATACTCTACTAAAGTTATCATCAATCATCATACCAAAGATCATTCAAATCCGACATACAAGACTAAAGTTATCATCCATCATCATACCAAAGATCATTCAAATCCGACATACACTACTAAAGTTATCATCAATCATCATACCAAAGATCATTCAAATCTGACATACAAGACTAAAGTTACCATCAATCATCATACCAAAGATCATTCAAATCCGACATAAACTAAAGTTATCATCCATCATCATACCAAAGATCATTCAAATCAGACATACAAGGCTAAAGTCATCATCCATCATCACACCAAAGATCATTCAAATCCGACATACAATACTAAAGTTATCATCCATCATCATACCAAAGATCATTCAAATCCGACCTACAATACTAAAGTTATCATCCATCATCATACCAAAGGTCATTCAAATCCGACATACTCTACTAACGTTATCATCAATCATCATACCAAAGATCATTCAAATCCGACATACAATACTAAAGTTATTATCCATCATCATACCAAAGTTCATTCAAATCCGACATACAGTACTAAAGTTATCATCCATCCTCATAGCAAAGATCATTCAAATCCGACATACAATGCTAAAGTTATCATCCATCATCATACCAAAGATCATTCAAATCCGACATACAATACTAAAGTTATCATCCATCACCATACCAAAGATCATTCAAATCCGACATACACTACTAAAGTTATCATCCATCATTATACCAAAGATCATTCAAATCCGACATACAATGCTAAAGTTATCATCCATCATCACACCAAAGATCATTCAAATCCGACATACAATACTAAAGTTATCATCCATCATCATACCAAAGATCATTCAAATCCGACATACACTACTAAAGTTATCATCCATCATCATACCAAAGATCATTCAAATCCGACATACAATGCTAAAGTTATCATCCATCATCACACCAAAGATCATTCAAATCCGACATACAGTACTAAAGTTATCATCCATCATCATACCAAAGATCATTCAAATCCGACATACACTACTAAAGTTATCATCCATCATCATACCAAAGATCATTCAAATCCGACATACAATACTAAAGTTATCATCCATCATCATACCAAAGGTCATTCAAATCCGACATACTCTACTAACGTTATCATCAATCATCATACCAAAGATCATTCAAATCCGACATCAACTAAAGTTATCATCAATCGTCATACCAAAGATCATTCAAATCCGACATACAAGACTAAAGTTATCATCCATCATCATACCAAAGATCATTCAAATCCGACATACTCTACTAACGTTATCATCAATCATCATAACAAAGATCATTCAAATCCGACATACAATGCTAAAGTTATCATCCGTCATCATACCAAAGATCATTCAAATCTGACATACAATGCTAAAGTTACCATCAATCATCATACCAAAGATCATTCAAATCCGACATACAATGCTAAATTTATCATCCATCATCACACCAAAGATTATTGAAATCCGACATACAATACTAAAGTTATCATCCATGATCATACCAAAGATCATTCATATCCGACATACAAGGCTAAAGTTATCATCCATCATCACACCAAACATCATTCAAATCTGACATACAATACTAAAGTTATCATCAATCATCATACCAAAGATCATTCAAATCCTACATACAATACTAAAGTTATCATCAATCATCATACCAAAGATCATTCAAATCCGACATACACTACTAAAGTTATCATCCATCGTCATACCAAAGATCATTCAAATCCGACATACAATGCTAAAGTTATCATCCATCATCATACCAAAGATCATTCAAATCCGACATACAATGCTAAAGTTACCATCAATCATCATACCAAAGATCATTCAAATCCGACATAAACTAAAGTTATCATCAATCGTCATACCAAAGATCATTCAAATCCGACATACAAGACTAAAGTTATCATCCATCATCATACCAAAGATCATTCAAATCCGACAGAAACTAAAGTTATCATCCATCATCATACCAAAGATCATTCAAATCCGACATACACTACTAAAGTTATCATCATCATACCAAAGATCATTCAAATCCTACATACACTACTAAAGTTATCATCCATCATCATAATAAAGATCATTCAAATCCGACATACAATACTAAAGTTATCATCAATCATCATACCAAAGATCATTCAAATCCTACATACAGTACTAAAGTTATCATCCATCATCATACCAAAGATCATTCAAATCCAACATACACTACTAAAGTTATCATCCATCATTATACCAAAGATCATTCAAATCCGACATACAAGACTAAAGTTATCATCCATCATCACACCAAAGATCATTCAAATCCTACATACACTACTAAAGTTATCATAAATCATCATACCAAAGGTCATTCAAATCCGACATACAATACTAAAGTTATCATCCATCATCATACCAAAGATCATTCAAATCCTACATACACTACTAAAGTTACCATCCATCATCATACCAAAGGTCATTCAAATCCGACATACAATGCTAAAGTTATCATCCATCATCATACCAAAGATCATTCAAATCCGACATACAAGACTAAAGTTATCATCCATCATCACACCAAAGATCATTCAAATCCTACATACACTACTAAAGTTACCATCAATCATCATACCAAAGGTCATTCAAATCCGACATACAATACTAAAGTTATCATCCATCATCATACCAAAGATCATTCAAATCCGACATACACTACTAAAGTTACCATCCATCATCATACCAAAGGTCATTCAAATCCGACATACAATGCTAAAGTTATCATCCATCATCATACCAAAGATCATTCAAATCCGACATACACTACTAAAGTTACCATCCATCATCATACCAAAGGTCATTCAAATCCGACATACAATGCTAAAGTTATCATCCATCATCATACCAAAGGTCATTCAAATCCGACATACAATGCTAAAGTTATCATCCATCATCATACCAAAGGTCATTCAAATCCGACATACAATGCTAAAGTTACCATCAATCATCATACCAAAGGTCATTCAAATCCGACATACAATACTAAAGTTATCATCCATCATCATACCAAAGATCATTCAAATCCGACATACACTACTAAAGTTACTATCCATCATCATACCAAAGATCATTCAAATCCTACATACAATACTAAAGTTATCATCCATCATCATACCAAAGATCATTCATATCCGACATACAATACTAAAGTTATCATCAATCATCATACCAAAGATCATTGAAATCCGACATACTCTACTAATGTTATCATCCATCATCATACCAAAGATCATTCAAATCCTACATACACTACTAAAGTTATCATCCATCATCATGCCAAAGGTCAGTCAAATCCGACATACACTACTAAAGTTATCATCCATCATCATACCAAAGGTCATTCAAATCCGACATACAATGCTAAAGTTATCATCCATCATCATACCAAAGATCATTCAAATCCTACATACACTACTAAAGTTATCATCCATCATCATACCAAAGATCATTCAAATCCTACATACACTACTGAAGTTATCATCTATCATCATGCCAAAGGTCAGTCAAATCCGACATACAATACTAAAGTTACCATCAATCATCATACCAAAGGTCATTCAAATCCGACATACAATACTAAAGTTATCATCCATCATCATACCAAAGATCATTCAAATCCGACATACACTACTAAAGTTACCATCCATCATCATACCAAAGATCATTCAAATCCGACATACACTACTAAAGTTATCATCCATCATCATACCAAAGATCATTCAAATCCGACATACACTACTAAAGTTACCATCCATCATCATACCAAAGATCATTCAAATCCGACATACAATACTAAAGTTACCATCCATCATCATACCAAAGATCATTCAAATCCGACATACAATACTAAAGTTATCATCCATCATCATACCAAAGATCATTCAAATCCGACATACAATACTAAAGTTATCATCCATCATCATACCAAAGATCATTCAAATCCGACATACAATACTAAAGTTATCATCCATCATCACACCAAAGATCATTCAAATCCTACATACACTACTAAAGTTATCATCCATCATTATACCAAAGATCATTCAAATCCTACATACACTACTAAAGTCATCATCCATCATCATACCAAAGATCATTCAAATCCTACATACACTACTAAAGTTATCATCCACCATCATACCAAAGATCATTCAAATCCTACGTACACTACTAAAGTTATCATCCACCATCATACCAAAGATCATTCAAATCCTACATACACTACTAAAGTTATCATCAATCATCATACCAAAGATCATTCAAATCCGACATACAATACTAAAGTTATCATCCATCATCATACCAAAGGTCATTCAAATCCGACATACACTACTAAAGTTATCATCAATCATCATACCAAAGATCATTCAAATCCTACATACACTACTAAAGTTATCATCAATCATCATACCAAAGATCATTCAAATCCGACATACAATACTAAAGTTATCATCCACCATCATACCAAAGGTCATTCAAATCCGACATACAATACTAAAGTTATCATCTATCATCATACCAAAGGTCATTCAAATCCGACATACACTACTAAAGTTATCATCAATCATCATACCAAAGATCATTCAAATCCTACATACACTACTAAAGTTATCATCCATCATCATACCAAAGATCATTCAAATCCGACATACACTACTAAAGTTACCATCAATCATCATACCAAAGATCATTCAAATCCTACATACACTACTAAAGTTATCATCAATCATCATACCAAAGATCATTCAAATCCGACATACAATACTAAAGTTATCATCCATCATCATACCAAAGATCATTCAAATCCGACATACATTACTAAAGTTATCATCCATCATCATACCAAAGATCATTCAAATCCTACATACACTACTAAAGTTATCATCAATCATCATACCAAAGATCATTCAAATCCGACATACAATACTAAAGTTATCATCCATCATCATACCAAAGATCATTCAAATCCGACATACATTACTAAAGTTATCATCCATCATCATACCAAAGATCATTCAAATCCGACATACACTACTAAAGTTACCATCAATCATCATACCAAAGATCATTCAAATCCTACATACACTACTAAAGTTATCATCAATCATCATACCAAAGATCATTCAAATCCGACATACAATACTAAAGTTATCATCCATCATCATACCAAAGATCATTCAAATCCGACATACATTACTAAAGTTATCATCCATCATCATACCAAAGATCATTCAAATCCGACATACATTACTAAAGTTATCATCCATCATCATACCAAAGATCATTCAAATCCGACATACAATGCTAAAGTTATCATCCATCATCATACCAAACATCATTCAAATCCGACATACACTACTAAAGTTATCATCAATCATCATACCAAAGATCATTCAAATCCGACATACAATACTAAAGTTATCATCCATCATCATACCAAAGGTCATTCAAATCCGAAATACACTACTAAAGTTATCATCCATCATCACACCAAAGATCATTCAAATCCGACATACACTACTAAAGTTATCATCCATCATCACACCAAAGATCATTCAAATCCGACATACAATACTAAAGTTATCATCCATCATCATACCAAAGATCATTCAAATCCGACATACAATACTAAAGTTATCATCCATCACGATACCAAAGATCATTCAAATCCGACATACAACTAAAGTTACCATCAATCATCATACCAAAGATCATTCAAATCCGACATACAATACTAAAGTTATCATCCATCATCATACCAAAGATCATTCAAATCCGACATACACTACTAAAGTTACCATCGATCATCATACCGAAGGTCATTCACATCCGACATACAATGCTAAAGTTATCATCCATCATCATACCAAAGATCATTCAAATCCGACATACACTACTAAAGTTACCATCCATCATCATACCAAAGATCATTCAAATCCTACATACACTACTAAAGTTATCATCCACCATCATACCAAAGATCATTCAAATCCTACGTACACTACTAAAGTTATCATCCACCATCATACCAAAGATCATTCAAATCCTACATACACTACTAATGTTATCATCAATCATCATACCAAAGATCATTCAAATCCTACATACAATACTAAAGTTGTCATCCATCATCATACCAAAGATCATTCAAATCCTACATACACTACTAAAGTTATCATCAATCATCATACCAAAGATCATTCAAATCCTACATACAATACTAAAGTTACCATCCATCACCATACCAAAGATCATTCAAATCCTACATACAATACTAAAGTTATCATCAATCATCATACCAAAGATCAATCAAATCCGACATACACTACTAAAGTTATCATCCATCATCACACCAAAGATCATTCAAATCCGACATACAATACTAAAGTTATCATCCATCATCATACCAAAGATCATTCAAATCCGACATACATTACTAAAGTTATCATCCATCATCATACCAAAGATCATTCAAATCCGACATACATTACTAAAGTTATCATCCATCATCATACCAAAGATCATTCAAATCCGACATACAATGCTAAAGTTATCATCCATCATCATACCAAACATCATTCAAATCCGACATACACTACTAAAGTTATCATCAATCATCATACCAAAGATCATTCAAATCCGACATACAATACTAAAGTTATCATCCATCATCATACCAAAGGTCATTCAAATCCTACATACACTACTAAAGTTATCATCCATCATCACACCAAAGATCATTCAAATCCGACATACACTACTAAAGTTATCATCCATCATCACACCAAAGATCATTCAAATCCGACATACAATACTAAAGTTATCATCCATCATCATACCAAAGATCATTCAAATCCGACATACAATACTAAAGTTATCATCCATCACCATACCAAAGATCATTCAAATCCGACATACACTACTAAAGTTATCATCAATCATCATACCAAAGATCATTCAAATCCGACATACAATACTAAAGTTATCATCCATCATCATACCAAAGATCATTCAAATCCGACATACAATACTAAAGTTATCATCCATCATCACACGAAAGATCATTCAAATCCTACATACACTACTAAAGTTATCATCAATCATCATACCAAAGATCATTCAAATCCGACATACAATGCTAAAGTTATCATCCATCATCATACCAAAGATCATTCAAATCCTACATACACTACTAAAGTTATCATCCATCATCACACCAAAGATCATTCAAATCCTACATACACTACTAAAGTTATCATCCATCATCACACCAAAGATCATTCAAATCCTACATACACTACTAAAGTTATCATCAATCATCATACCAAAGATCACTCAAATCCGACATACAATGCTAAAGTTATCATCCATCATCATACCAAAGATCATTCAAATCCGACATACATTACTAAAGTTATCATCAATCATCATACCAAAGATCATTCAAATCCTACATACACTACTAAAGTTATCATCTATCATCATGCCAAAGGTCATTCAAATCCGACATACACTACTAAAGTTATCATCAATCATCATACCAAAGATCATTCAAATCCGACATACAAGACTAAAGTTATCATCCATCATCATACCAAAGATCATTCAAATCCGACATACATTACTAAAGTTATCATCCATCATCATACCAAAGATCATTCAAATCCGACATACAATACTAAAGTTATCATCCATCATCATACCAAAGATCATTCAAATCCGACATACATTACTAAAGTTATCATCCATCATCATACCAAAGATCATTCAAATCCGACATACAATACTAAAGTTATCATCCATCATCATACCAAAGATCATTCAAATCCTACATACAATACTAAAGTTATCATCCATCATCATACCAAAGATCATTCAAATCCGACATACAATGCTAAAGTTATCATCCATCATCATACCAAACATCATTCAAATCCGACATAAACTACTAAAGTTATCATCAATCATCATACCAAAGATCATTCAAATCCGACATACAATACTAAAGTTATCATCCACCATCATACCAAAGGTCATTCAAATCCGACATACAATACTAAAGTTATCATCTATCATCATACCAAAGGTCATTCAAATCCGACATACACTACTAAAGTTATCATCAATCATCATACCAAAGATCATTCAAATCCTACATACACTACTAAAGTTATCATCCATCATCATACCAAAGATCATTCAAATCCGACATACACTACTAAAGTTACCATCAATCATCATACCAAAGATCATTCAAATCCTACATACACTACTAAAGTTATCATCAATCATCATACCAAAGATCATTCAAATCCGACATACAATACTAAAGTTATCATCCATCATCATACCAAAGATCATTCAAATCCGACATACATTACTAAAGTTATCATCCATCATCATACCAAAGATCATTCAAATCCTACATACACTACTAAAGTTATCATCAATCATCATACCAAAGATCATTCAAATCCGACATACAATACTAAAGTTATCATCCATCATCATACCAAAGATCATTCAAATCCGACATACATTACTAAAGTTATCATCCATCATCATACCAAAGATCATTCAAATCCGACATACAATACTAAAGTTATCATCCATAATCATACCAAAGATCATTCAAATCCTACATACAATACTAAAGTTATCATCCATCATCATACCAAAGATCATTCAAATCCGACATACAATGCTAAAGTTATCATCCATCATCATACCAAACATCATTCAAATCCGACATAAACTACTAAAGTTATCATCAATCATCATACCAAAGATCATTCAAATCCGACATACAATACTAAAGTTATCATCAATCATCATACCAAAGATCATTCAAATCCTACATACACTACTAAAGTTATCATCAATCATCATACCAAAGATCATTCAAATCCGACATACACTACTAAAGTTACCATCAATCATCATACCAAAGATCATTCAAATCCTACATACACTACTAAAGTTATCATCAATCATCATACCAAAGATCATTCAAATCCGACATACAATACTAAAGTTATCATCCATCATCATACCAAAGATCATTCAAATCCGACATACATTACTAAAGTTATCATCCATCATCATACCAAAGATCATTCAAATCCGACATACATTACTAAAGTTATCATCCATCATCATACCAAAGATCATTCAAATCCGACATACAATGCTAAAGTTATCATCCATCATCATACCAAACATCATTCAAATCCGACATACACTACTAAAGTTATCATCAATCATCATACCAAAGATCATTCAAATCCGACATACAATACTAAAGTTATCATCCATCATCATACCAAAGATCATTCAAATCCGACATACACTACTAAAGTTATCATCCATCATCATACCAAAGGTCATTCAAATCCTACATACACTACTAAAGTTATCATCCATCATCACACCAAAGATCATTCAAATCCGACATACACTACTAAAGTTATCATCCATCATCACACCAAAGATCATTCAAATCCGACATACAATACTAAAGTTATCATCCATCATCATACCAAAGATCATTCAAATCCGACATACACTACTAAAGTTATCATCAATCATCATACCAAAGATCATTCAAATCCGACATACAATACTAAAGTTATCATCCATCATCATACCAAAGATCATTCAAATCCGACATACACTACTAAAGTTATCATCAATCATCATACCAAAGATCATTCAAATCCTACATACAATACTAAAGTTATCATCAATCATCATACCAAAGATCAATCAAATCCGACATACACTACTAAAGTTATCATCCATCATCACACCAAAGATCATTCAAATCCGACATACAATACTAAAGTTATCATCCATCATCATACCAAAGATCATTCAAATCCGACATACATTACTAAAGTTATCATCCATCATCATACCAAAGATCATTCAAATCCGACATACATTACTAAAGTTATCATCCATCATCATACCAAAGATCATTCAAATCCGACATACAATGCTAAAGTTATCATCCATCATCATACCAAACATCATTCAAATCCGACATACACTACTAAAGTTATCATCCATCATCATACCAAAGGTCATTCAAATCCTACATACACTACTAAAGTTATCATCCATCATCACACCAAAGATCATTCAAATCCGACATACACTACTAAAGTTATCATCCATCATCACACCAAAGATCATTCAAATCCGACATACAATACTAAAGTTATCATCCATCATCATACCAAAGATCATTCAAATCCGACATACAATACTAAAGTTATCATCCATCACCATACCAAAGATCATTCAAATCCGACATACACTACTAAAGTTATCATCAATCATCATACCAAAGATCATTCAAATCCGACATACAATACTAAAGTTATCATCCATCATCATACCAAAGATCATTCAAATCCGACATACAATACTAAAGTTATCATCCATCATCACACCAAAGATCATTCAAATCCTACATACACTACTAAAGTTATCATCAATCATCATACCAAAGATCATTCAAATCCGACATACAATGCTAAAGTTATCATCCATCATCATACCAAAGATCATTCAAATCCTACATACACTACTAAAGTTATCATCCATCATCACACCAAAGATCATTCAAATCCTACATACACTACTAAAGTTATCATCCATCATCACACCAAAGATCATTCAAATCCTACATACACTACTAAAGTTATCATCAATCATCATACCAAAGATCACTCAAATCCGACATACAATGCTAAAGTTATCATCCATCATCATACCAAAGATCATTCAAATCCGACATACATTACTAAAGTTATCATCAATCATCATACCAAAGATCATTCAAATCCTACATACACTACTAAAGTTATCATCTATCATCATGCCAAAGGTCATTCAAATCCGACATACACTACTAAAGTTATCATCAATCATCATACCAAAGGTCATTCAAATCCGACATACAAGACTAAAGTTATCATCCATCATCATACAAAAGGTCATTCAAATCCGACATACACTACTAAAGTTACCATCCATCATCATACCAAAGATCATTCAAATCCTACATACAATACTAAAGTTATCATCCATCATCACACCAAAGATCATTCAAATCCTACAGACAATACTAAAGTTATCATCCATCATCACACCAAAGATCATTCAAATCCTACATACACTACTAAAGTTATCATCCATCATCACACCAAAGATCATTCAAATCGTACATACAATACTAAAGTTATCATCCATCATCACACCAAAGATCATTCAAATCCGACATACAAGACTAAAGTTATCATCCATCATCATACCAAAGATCATTCAAATCCGACATACATTACTAAAGTTATCATCCATCATCATACCAAAGATCATTCAAATCCGACATACAATACTAAAGTTATCATCCATCATCATACCAAAGATCATTCAAATCCGACATACATTACTAAAGTTATCATCCATCATCATACCAAAGATCATTCAAATCCGACATACAATACTAAAGTTATCATCCATAATCATACCAAAGATCATTCAAATCCTACATACAATACTAAAGTTATCATCCATCATCATACCAAAGATCATTCAAATCCGACATACAATGCTAAAGTTATCATCCATCATCATACCAAACATCATTCAAATCCGACATAAACTACTAAAGTTATCATCAATCATCATACCAAAGATCATTCAAATCCGACATACAATACTAAAGTTATCATCCATCATCATACCAAAGGTCATTCAAATCCTACATACACTACTAAAGTTATCATCCATCCTCACACCAAAGATCATTCAAATCCGACATACAATGCTAAAGTTATCATCCATCATCACACCAAAGATCATTCAAATCCGACATACAATACTAAAGTTATCATCCATCATCATACCAAAGATCATTCAAATCCGACATACACTACTAAAGTTATCATCAATCATCATACCAAAAAGATTATTCAAATCCTACATACAATACTAAAGTTATCATCCATCATCATACCAAAGATCATTCAAATCCGACATACACTACTAAAGTTATCATCCATCTTCATACCAAAGATCATTCAAATCCTACATACAATACTAAAGTTATCATCCATCATCATACCAAAGATCATTCAAATCCGACATACACTACTAAAGTTATCATCCATCATCATACCAAAGATCATTCAAATCCGACATACACTACTAAAGTTATCATCCATCATCATACCAAAGATCATTCAAATCCGACATACACTACTAAAGTTATCATCAATCATCATACCAAAGATCATTCAAATCCGACATACAATACTAAAGTTATCATCCATCACCATACCAAAGGTCATTCAAATCCGACATACAATACTAAAGTTATCATCAATCATCATACAAAAGGTCATTCAAATCCGACATACTCTACTAACGTTATCATCAATCATCATACCAAAGATCATTCAAATCCTACATACAATGCTAAAGTTATCATCCATCATCATACCAAAGATCATTCAAATCCGACATACACTACTAAAGTTATCATCCATCATCATACCAAAGATCATTCAAATCCTACATACACTACTAAAGTTATCATCCATCATCATACCAAAGATCATTCAAATCCGACATAAACTAAAGTTATCATCCATCATCATACCAAAGATCATTCAAATCCGACATACACTACTAAAGTTATCATCCATCATCATACCAAGGATCATTCAAATCCGACATACAATACTAAAGTTATCATCCATCATCATACCAAAGATCATTCAAATCTGACATACAATACTAAAGTCATCATCCATCATCATACCAAGGATCATTCAAATCCCACATGCACTACTAAAGTTATCATCCATCATCATATCAAAGATCATTCAAATCCGACATAAACTAAAGTTATCATCCATCATCATACCAAAGATCATTCAAATCCGACATACACTGCTAAAGTTATCATCCATCCTCATACCAAAGATCATTCAAATCCGTCATACAATACTAAAGTTATCATCCATCATCATACCAAAGACCATTCAAATCCGACATACAATACTAAAGTTATCATCCATCCTCATACCAAAGATCATTCAAATCCGTCATACAATACTAAAGTTATCATCCATCATCATACCAAAGACCATTCAAATCCGACATACAATGCTAAAGTTATCATCCATCCTCATACCAAAGATCATTCAAATCCGACATACAATACTAAAGTTATCATCAATCATCATACCAAAGATCATTCAAATCCGACATACAATGCTAAAGTTATCACCCATCATCGTACCAAAGGTCATTCAAATCCGACATACAATCCTAAAGTTATCATCCATCATCATACCAAAGATCATTCAAATCCGACATACAATACTACAGTTATCATCCATCATCATACCAAAGATCATTCAAATCCGACATACAATACTAAAGTTATCATCCATCATCATATCAAAGATCATTGAAATCCGACATACAATGCTGAAGTTATCATCAATCATCATACCAAAGATCATTCAAATCCGACATACAATGCTAAAGTTATCATCCATCATCATACCAAAGATATTTCAAATCCGACATACACTACTAAAGTTATCATCCATCATCATACCAAAGATCATTCAAATCCGACATACAATGCTAAAGTTACCATCAATCATCATACCAAAGATCATTCAAATCCGACATACAATGCTAAAGGTTTCATCCATCATCATACCAAAGATCACTCAAATCCGACATACACTACTAAAGTTATCATCCATCATCATACCAAAGATCATTCAAATCCGACATACAATAGTAAAGTTATCATCCATCATCATACCAAAGATCATTAAAATCCGACATACAATGCTAAAGTTATCAACCGTCATCATACCAAAGATCATTCAAATCCGACATACTCTACCAACGTTATCATCAATCATCATACCAAAGATCATTCAAATCCGACATACAATGCTAAAGTTATCACCCATCATCATACCAAAGATCATTCAAATCCTACATACACTACTAAAGTTATCATCCATCATCATACCAAAGATCATTCAAATCCGACATACAATACTAAAGTTACCATCCATCATCATACCAAAGATCATTCAAATCCTACATACACTACTAAAGTTATCATCCACCATCATCCCAAAGATCACTCAAATCCGACATACAATACTAAAGTTATCATCCACCATCATACCAAAGATCATTCAAATCCGACATACTCTACCAACGTTATCATCAATCATCATACCAAAGATCATTCAAATCCGACATACACTACTAAAGTTATCATCCATCATCATACCAAAGATCATTCAAATCCGACATACAATACTAAAGTTATCATCCATCATCATACCAAAGATCAATCAAATCCGACATAAACTAAAGTTATCATCCGTCATCATACCAAAGATCATTCAAATCCGACATACAATACTAAAGTTATCATCCATCTTCATACCAAAGATCATTGAAATCCGACATACAATGCTAAAGTTACCATCAATCATCATATGAAAGATAATCCAAATCCGACAAACAAGACTAAAGTTATCATCCGTCATCATACCAAAGATCATTCAAATCCGACATACTCTACCAACGTTATCATCAATCATCATACCAAAGATCATTCAAATCCTACATACACTACTAAAGTTATCATCCACCATCATACCAAAGATCACTCAAATTCGACATACAATACTAAAGTTATCATCCACCATCATACCAAAGATCATTCAAATCCGACATACTCTACCAACGTTATCATCAATCATCATACCAAAGATCATTCAAATCCGACATACACTACTAAAGTTATCATCCATCATCATACCAAAGATCATTCAAATCCGACATACAATACTAAAGTTATCATCCATCATCATACCAAAGATCAATCAAATCCGACATAAACTAAAGTTATCATCCGTCATCATACCAAAGATCATTCAAATCCGACATACAATACTAAAGTTATCATCCATCTTCATACCAAAGATCATTGAAATCCGACATACAATGCTAAAGTTACCATCAATCATCATACGAAAGATAATCCAAATCCGACAAACAAGACTAAAGTTATCATCCGTCATCATACCAAAGATCATTCAAATCCGACATACTCTACTAACGTTATTATCCATCATCATACCAAAGATCATTCAAATCCGACATACAAGACTAAAGTTATCATCCATCATCATACCAAAGATCATTCAAATCCGACATACAAGACTAAAGTTATCATCCATCATCATACCAAAGATCATTCAAATCCGACATACAATACTAAAGTTATCATCCATCATCATACCAAAGATCATTCAAATCCGACATACTCTACTAATGTTATCATCAATCATCATACCAAAGATCATTCAAATCCGACACACACTACTAAAGTTATCATCAATCATCATACCAAAGATCATTCAAATCCTACATACAAGACTAAAGTTATCATCCATCATCATACCAAAGATCATTCAAATCCGACATACAATACTAAAGTTACCATCCATCATCATACCAAAGATCATTCAAATCCTACATACACTACTAAAGTTATCATCCATCATCATACCAAAGATCATTCAAATCCGACATACTCTACTAAAGTTATCATCCATCATCATACCAAAGATCATTCAAATCTGACATACAATACTAAAGTTATCATCAATCATCATACCAAAGATCATTCAAATCCGACATAAACTAAAGTTATCATCCATCATCATACCAAAGATCATTCAAATCCGACATACAATACTAAAGTTACCATCAATCATCATACCAAAGATCATTCAAATCCGACATACTCTACTAAAGTTATCATCAATCATCATACCAAAGATCATTCAAATCCGACATACAAGACTAAAGTTATCATCCATCATCATACCAAAGATCATTCAAATCCTACATACACTACTAAAGTTATCATCAATCATCATACCAAAGATCATTCAAATCCGACATAAATTAAAGTTATCATCCATCATCATACCAAAGATCATTCAAATCCGACATACAATGCTAAAGTTATCATCCATCATCATACCAAAGATCATTCAAATCCGACATACTCTACTAAAGTTATCATCCATCATCATACCAAAGATCATTCAAATCCTACATACACTACTAAAGTTATCATCCATCATCATACCAAAGATCATTCAAATCCGACATACAAGACTAAAGTTATCATCAATCATCATACCAAAGATCATTCAAATCCGACATACAATACTAAAGTTATCATCCATCATCATACCAAAGATCATTCAAATCCGACATACTCTACTAAAGTTATCATCAATCATCATACCAAAGATCATTCAAATCCGACATACAAGACTAAAGTTATCATCCATCATCATACCAAAGATCATTCAAATCCGACATACACTACTAAAGTTATCATCAATCATCATACCAAAGATCATTCAAATCTGACATACAAGACTAAAGTTACCATCAATCATCATACCAAAGATCATTCAAATCCGACATAAACTAAAGTTATCATCCATCATCATACCAAAGATCATTCAAATCAGACATACAAGGCTAAAGTCATCATCCAT
Organism: Pictodentalium vernedei; assembly: GCA_031216915.1. Classification (NCBI taxonomy): domain Eukaryota; kingdom Metazoa; phylum Mollusca; class Scaphopoda; order Dentaliida; family Dentaliidae; genus Pictodentalium; species Pictodentalium vernedei. Next base: position 4,155,851 of record CM062294.1, on the reverse strand, counting down.
CATCACACCAAAGATCATTCAAATCCGACATACAATACTAAAGTTATCATCCATCATCATACCAAAGATCATTCAAATCCGACCTACAATACTAAAGTTATCATCCATCATCATACCAAAGGTCATTCAAATCCGACATACTCTACTAACGTTATCATCAATCATCATACCAAAGATCATTCAAATCCGACATACAATACTAAAGTTATTATCCATCATCATACCAAAGTTCATTCAAATCCGACATACAGTACTAAAGTTATCATCCATCCTCATAGCAAAGATCATTCAAATCCGACATACAATGCTAAAGTTATCATCCATCATCATACCAAAGATCATTCAAATCCGACATACAATACTAAAGTTATCATCCATCACCATACCAAAGATCATTCAAATCCGACATACACTACTAAAGTTATCATCCATCATTATACCAAAGATCATTCAAATCCGACATACAATGCTAAAGTTATCATCCATCATCACACCAAAGATCATTCAAATCCGACATACAATACTAAAGTTATCATCCATCATCATACCAAAGATCATTCAAATCCGACATACACTACTAAAGTTATCATCCATCATCATACCAAAGATCATTCAAATCCGACATACAATGCTAAAGTTATCATCCATCATCACACCAAAGATCATTCAAATCCGACATACAGTACTAAAGTTATCATCCATCATCATACCAAAGATCATTCAAATCCGACATACACTACTAAAGTTATCATCCATCATCATACCAAAGATCATTCAAATCCGACATACAATACTAAAGTTATCATCCATCATCATACCAAAGGTCATTCAAATCCGACATACTCTACTAACGTTATCATCAATCATCATACCAAAGATCATTCAAATCCGACATCAACTAAAGTTATCATCAATCGTCATACCAAAGATCATTCAAATCCGACATACAAGACTAAAGTTATCATCCATCATCATACCAAAGATCATTCAAATCCGACATACTCTACTAACGTTATCATCAATCATCATAACAAAGATCATTCAAATCCGACATACAATGCTAAAGTTATCATCCGTCATCATACCAAAGATCATTCAAATCTGACATACAATGCTAAAGTTACCATCAATCATCATACCAAAGATCATTCAAATCCGACATACAATGCTAAATTTATCATCCATCATCACACCAAAGATCATTGAAATCCGACATACAATACTAAAGTTATCATCCATGATCATACCAAAGATCATTCATATCCGACATACAAGGCTAAAGTTATCATCCATCATCACACCAAACATCATTCAAATCTGACATACAATACTAAAGTTATCATCAATCATCATACCAAAGATCATTCAAATCCTACATACAATACTAAAGTTATCATCAATCATCATACCAAAGATCATTCAAATCCGACATACACTACTAAAGTTATCATCCATCGTCATACCAAAGATCATTCAAATCCGACATACAATGCTAAAGTTATCATCCATCATCATACCAAAGATCATTCAAATCCGACATACAATGCTAAAGTTACCATCAATCATCATACCAAAGATCATTCAAATCCGACATAAACTAAAGTTATCATCAATCGTCATACCAAAGATCATTCAAATCCGACATACAAGACTAAAGTTATCATCCATCATCATACCAAAGATCATTCAAATCCGACAGAAACTAAAGTTATCATCCATCATCATACCAAAGATCATTCAAATCCGACATACACTACTAAAGTTATCATCATCATACCAAAGATCATTCAAATCCTACATACACTACTAAAGTTATCATCCATCATCATAATAAAGATCATTCAAATCCGACATACAATACTAAAGTTATCATCAATCATCATACCAAAGATCATTCAAATCCTACATACAGTACTAAAGTTATCATCCATCATCATACCAAAGATCATTCAAATCCAACATACACTACTAAAGTTATCATCCATCATTATACCAAAGATCATTCAAATCCGACATACAAGACTAAAGTTATCATCCATCATCACACCAAAGATCATTCAAATCCTACATACACTACTAAAGTTATCATAAATCATCATACCAAAGGTCATTCAAATCCGACATACAATACTAAAGTTATCATCCATCATCATACCAAAGATCATTCAAATCCTACATACACTACTAAAGTTACCATCCATCATCATACCAAAGGTCATTCAAATCCGACATACAATGCTAAAGTTATCATCCATCATCATACCAAAGATCATTCAAATCCGACATACAAGACTAAAGTTATCATCCATCATCACACCAAAGATCATTCAAATCCTACATACACTACTAAAGTTACCATCAATCATCATACCAAAGGTCATTCAAATCCGACATACAATACTAAAGTTATCATCCATCATCATACCAAAGATCATTCAAATCCGACATACACTACTAAAGTTACCATCCATCATCATACCAAAGGTCATTCAAATCCGACATACAATGCTAAAGTTATCATCCATCATCATACCAAAGATCATTCAAATCCGACATACACTACTAAAGTTACCATCCATCATCATACCAAAGGTCATTCAAATCCGACATACAATGCTAAAGTTATCATCCATCATCATACCAAAGGTCATTCAAATCCGACATACAATGCTAAAGTTATCATCCATCATCATACCAAAGGTCATTCAAATCCGACATACAATACTAAAGTTATCATCCATCATCATACCAAAGATCATTCAAATCCGACATACACTACTAAAGTTACTATCCATCATCATACCAAAGATCATTCAAATCCTACATACAATACTAAAGTTATCATCCATCATCATACCAAAGATCATTCATATCCGACATACAATACTAAAGTTATCATCAATCATCATACCAAAGATCATTGAAATCCGACATACTCTACTAATGTTATCATCCATCATCATACCAAAGATCATTCAAATCCTACATACACTACTAAAGTTATCATCCATCATCATGCCAAAGGTCAGTCAAATCCGACATACACTACTAAAGTTATCATCCATCATCATACCAAAGGTCATTCAAATCCGACATACAATGCTAAAGTTATCATCCATCATCATACCAAAGATCATTCAAATCCTACATACACTACTAAAATTATCATCCTTCATCATACCAAAGATCATTCAAATCCTACATACACTACTGAAGTTATCATCTATCATCATGCCAAAGGTCAGTCAAATCCGACATACAATACTAAAGTTACCATCAATCATCATACCAAAGGTCATTCAAATCCGACATACAATACTAAAGTTATCATCCATCATCATACCAAAGATCATTCAAATCCGACATACACTACTAAAGTTACCATCAATCATCATACCAAAGATCATTCAAATCCGACATACAATACTAAAGTTATCATCCATCATCACACCAAAGATCATTCAAATCCTACATACACTACTAAAGTTATCATCCATCATTATACCAAAGATCATTCAAATCCTACATACACTACTAAAGTTATCATCCATCATCATACCAAAGATCATTCAAATCCTACATACACTACTAAAGTTATCATCCACCATCATACCAAAGATCATTCAAATCCTACGTACACTACTAAAGTTATCATCCACCATCATACCAAAGATCATTCAAATCCTACATACACTACTAAAGTTATCATCAATCATCATACCAAAGATCATTCAAATCCGACATACAATACTAAAGTTATCATCCATCATCATACCAAAGGTCATTCAAATCCGACATACACTACTAAAGTTATCATCAATCATCATACCAAAGATCATTCAAATCCTACATACACTACTAAAGTTATCATCAATCATCATACCAAAGATCATTCAAATCCGACATACAATACTAAAGTTATCATCCACCATCATACCAAAGGTCATTCAAATCCGACATACAATACTAAAGTTATCATCTATCATCATACCAAAGGTCATTCAAATCCGACATACACTACTAAAGTTATCATCAATCATCATACCAAAGATCATTCAAATCCCACATACACTACTAAAGTTATCATCCATCATCATACCAAAGATCATTCAAATCCGACATACACTACTAAAGTTACCATCAATCATCATACCAAAGATCATTCAAATCCTACATACACTACTAAAGTTATCATCAATCATCATACCAAAGATCATTCAAATCCGACATACAATACTAAAGTTATCATCCATCATCATACCAAAGATCATTCAAATCCGACATACATTACTAAAGTTATCATCCATCATCATACCAAAGATCATTCAAATCCTACATACACTACTAAAGTTATCATCAATCATCATACCAAAGATCATTCAAATCCGACATACAATACTAAAGTTATCATCCATCATCATACCAAAGATCATTCAAATCCGACATACATTACTAAAGTTATCATCCATCATCATACCAAAGATCATTCAAATCCGACATACACTACTAAAGTTACCATCAATCATCATACCAAAGATCATTCAAATCCTACATACACTACTAAAGTTATCATCAATCATCATACCAAAGATCATTCAAATCCGACATACAATACTAAAGTTATCATCCATCATCATACCAAAGATCATTCAAATCCGACATACATTACTAAAGTTATCATCCATCATCATACCAAAGATCATTCAAATCCGACATACATTACTAAAGTTATCATCCATCATCATACCAAAGATCATTCAAATCCGACATACAATGCTAAAGTTATCATCCATCATCATACCAAACATCATTCAAATCCGACATACACTACTAAAGTTATCATCAATCATCATACCAAAGATCATTCAAATCCGACATACAATACTAAAGTTATCATCCATCATCATACCAAAGGTCATTCAAATCCTACATACACTACTAAAGTTATCATCCATCATCACACCAAAGATCATTCAAATCCGACATACACTACTAAAGTTATCATCCATCATCACACCAAAGATCATTCAAATCCGACATACAATACTAAAGTTATCATCCATCATCATACCAAAGATCATTCAAATCCGACATACAATACTAAAGTTATCATCCATCACCATACCAAAGATCATTCAAATCCGACATACAACTAAAGTTATCATCAATCATCATACCAAAGATCATTCAAATCCGACATACAATACTAAAGTTATCATCCATCATCATACCAAAGATCATTCAAATCCGACATACACTACTAAAGTTACCATCCATCATCATACCGAAGGTCATTCAAATCCGACATACAATGCTAAAGTTATCATCCATCATCATACCAAAGATCATTCAAATCCGACATACACTACTAAAGTTACCATCCATCATCATACCAAAGATCATTCAAATCCTACATACACTACTAAAGTTATCATCCACCATCATACCAAAGATCATTCAAATCCTACGTACACTACTAAAGTTATCATCCACCATCATACCAAAGATCATTCAAATCCTACATACACTACTAATGTTATCATCAATCATCATACCAAAGATCATTCAAATCCTACATACAATACTAAAGTTATCATCCATCATCATACCAAAGATCATTCAAATCCTACATACACTACTAAAGTTATCATCAATCATCATACCAAAGATCATTCAAATCCTACATACAATACTAAAGTTACCATCCATCACCATACCAAAGATCATTCAAATCCTACATACAATACTAAAGTTATCATCAATCATCATACCAAAGATCAATCAAATCCGACATTCACTACTAAAGTTATCATCCATCATCACACCAAAGATCATTCAAATCCGACATACAATACTAAAGTTATCATCCATCATCATACCAAAGATCATTCAAATCCGACATACAATACTAAAGTTATCATCCATCATCATACCAAAGGTCATTCAAATCCTACATACACTACTAAAGTTATCATCCATCATCACACCAAAGATCATTCAAATCCGACATACACTACTAAAGTTATCATCCATCATCACACCAAAGATCATTCAAATCCGACATACAATACTAAAGTTATCATCCATCATCATACCAAAGATCATTCAAATCCGACATACAATACTAAAGTTATCATCCATCACCATACCAAAGATCATTCAAATCCGACATACACTACTAAAGTTATCATCAATCATCATACCAAAGATCATTCAAATCCGACATACAATACTAAAGTTATCATCCATCATCATACCAAAGATCATTCAAATCCGACATACAATACTAAAGTTATCATCCATCATCACACGAAAGATCATTCAAATCCTACATACACTACTAAAGTTATCATCAATCATCATACCAAAGATCATTCAAATCCGACATACAATGCTAAAGTTATCATCCATCATCATTCCAAAGATCATTCAAATCCTACATACACTACTAAAGTTATCATCCATCATCACACCAAAGATCATTCAAATCCTACATACACTACTAAAGTTATCATCCATCATCACACCAAAGATCATTCAAATCCTACATACACTACTAAAGTTATCATCAATCATCATACCAAAGATCACTCAAATCCGACATACAATGCTAAAGTTATCATCCATCATCATACCAAAGATCATTCAAATCCGACATACATTACTAAAGTTATCATCAATCATCATACCAAAGATCATTCAAATCCTACATACACTACTAAAGTTATCATCTATCATCATGCCAAAGGTCATTCAAATCCGACATACACTACTAAAGTTATCATCAATCATCATACCAAAGATCATTGAAATCCGACATACAAGACTAAAGTAATCATCCATCATCATACCAAAGATCATTCAAATCCGACATACATTACTAAAGTTATCATCCATCATCATACCAAAGATCATTCAAATCCGACATACAATACTAAAGTTATCATCCATCATCATACCAAAGATCATTCAAATCCGACATACATTACTAAAGTTATCATCCATCATCATACCAAAGATCATTCAAATCCGACATACAATACTAAAGTTATCATCCATCATCATACCAAAGATCATTCAAATCCTACATACAATACTAAAGTTATCATCCATCATCATACCAAAGATCATTCAAATCCGACATACAATGCTAAAGTTATCATCCATCATCATACCAAACATCATTCAAATCCGACATAAACTACTAAAGTTATCATCAATCATCATACCAAAGATCATTCAAATCCGACATACAATACTAAAGTTATCATCCACCATCATACCAAAGGTCATTCAAATCCGACATACAATACTAAAGTTATCATCTATCATCATACCAAAGGTCATTCAAATCCGACATACACTACTAAAGTTATCATCAATCATCATACCAAAGATCATTCAAATCCTACATACACTACTAAAGTTATCATCCATCATCATACCAAAGATCATTCAAATCCGACATACACTACTAAAGTTACCATCAATCATCATACCAAAGATCATTCAAATCCTACATACACTACTAAAGTTATCATCAATCATCATACCAAAGATCATTCAAATCCGACATACAATACTAAAGTTATCATCCATCATCATACCAAAGATCATTCAAATCCGACATACATTACTAAAGTTATCATCCATCATCATACCAAAGATCATTCAAATCCTACATACACTACTAAAGTTATCATCAATCATCATACCAAAGATCATTCAAATCCGACATACAATACTAAAGTTATCATCCATCATCATACCAAAGATCATTCAAATCCGACATACATTACTAAAGTTATCATCCATCATCATACCAAAGATCATTCAAATCCGACATACAATACTAAAGTTATCATCCATAATCATACCAAAGATCATTCAAATCCTACATACAATACTAAAGTTATCATCCATCATCATACCAAAGATCATTCAAATCCGACATACAATGCTAAAGTTATCATCCATCATCATACCAAACATCATTCAAATCCGACATAAACTACTAAAGTTATCATCAATCATCATACCAAAGATCATTCAAATCCGACATACAATACTAAAGTTATCATCAATCATCATTCCAAAGATCATTCAAATCCTACATACACTACTAAAGTTATCATCAATCATCATACCAAAGATCATTCAAATCCGACATACACTACTAAAGTTACCATCAATCATCATACCAAAGATCATTCAAATCCTACATACACTACTAAAGTTATCATCAATCATCATACCAAAGATCATTCAAATCCGACATACAATACTAAAGTTATCATCCATCATCATACCAAAGATCATTCAAATCCGACATACATTACTAAAGTTATCATCCATCATCATACCAAAGATCATTCAAATCCGACATACATTACTAAAGTTATCATCCATCATCATACCAAAGATCATTCAAATCCGACATACAATGCTAAAGTTATCATCCATCATCATACCGAACATCATTCAAATCCGACATACACTACTAAAGTTATCATCAATCATCATACCAAAGATCATTCAAATCCGACATACAATACTAAAGTTATCATCCATCATCATACCAAAGATCATTCAAATCCGACATACACTACTAAAGTTATCATCCATCATCATACCAAAGGTCATTCAAATCCTACATACACTACTAAAGTTATCATCCATCATCACACCAAAGATCATTCAAATCCGACATACACTACTAAAGTTATCATCCATCATCACACCAAAGATCATTCAAATCCGACATACAATACTAAAGTTATCATCCATCATCATACCAAAGATCATTCAAATCCGACATACACTACTAAAGTTATCATCAATCATCATACCAAAGATCATTCAAATCCGACATACAATACTAAAGTTATCATCCATCATCATACCAAAGATCATTCAAATCCGACATACACTACTAAAGTTATCATCAATCATCATACCAAAGATCATTCAAATCCTACATACAATACTAAAGTTATCATCAATCATCATACCAAAGATCAATCAAATCCGACATACACTACTAAAGTTATCATCCATCATCACACCAAAGATCATTCAAATCCGACATACAATACTAAAGTTATCATCCATCATCATACCAAAGATCATTCAAATCCGACATACATTACTAAAGTTATCATCCATCATCATACCAAAGATCATTCAAATCCGACATACATTACTAAAGTTATCATCCATCATCATACCAAAGATCATTCAAATCCGACATACAATGCTAAAGTTATCATCCATCATCATACCAAACATCATTCAAATCCGACATACACTACTAAAGTTATCATCCATCATCATACCAAAGGTCATTCAAATCCTACATACACTACTAAAGTTATCATCCATCATCACACCAAAGATCATTCAAATCCGACATACACTACTAAAGTTATCATCCATCATCACACCAAAGATCATTCAAATCCGACATACAATACTAAAGTTATCATCCATCATCATACCAAAGATCATTCAAATCCGACATACAATACTAAAGTTATCATCCATCACCATACCAAAGATCATTCAAATCCGACATACACTACTAAAGTTATCATCAATCATCATACCAAAGATCATTCAAATCCGACATACAATACTAAAGTTATCATCCATCATCATACCAAAGATCATTCAAATCCGACATACAATACTAAAGTTATCATCCATCATCACACCAAAGATCATTCAAATCCTACATACACTACTAAAGTTATCATCAATCATCATACCAAAGATCATTCAAATCCGACATACAATGCTAAAGTTATCATCCATCATCATACCAAAGATCATTCAAATCCTACATACACTACTAAAGTTATCATCCATCATCACACCAAAGATCATTCAAATCCTACATACACTACTAAAGTTATCATCCATCATCACCCCAAAGATCATTCAAATCCTACATACACTACTAAAGTTATCATCAATCATCATACCAAAGATCACTCAAATCCGACATACAATGCTAAAGTTATCATCCATCATCATACCAAAGATCATTCAAATCCGACATACATTACTAAAGTTATCATCAATCATCATACCAAAGATCATTCAAATCCTACATACACTACTAAAGTTATCATCTATCATCATGCCAAAGGTCATTCAAATCCGACATACACTACTAAAGTTATCATCAATCATCATACCAAAGGTCATTCAAATCCGACATACAAGACTAAAGTTATCATCCATCATCATACAAAAGGTCATTCAAATCCGACATACACTACTAAAGTTACCATCCATCATCATACCAAAGATCATTCAAATCCTACATACAATACTAAAGTTATCATCCATCATCACACCAAAGATCATTCAAATCCTACATACAATACTAAAGTTATCATCCATCATCACACCAAAGATCATTCAAATCCTACATACACTACTAAAGTTATCATCCATCATCACACCAAAGATCATTCAAATCGTACATACAATACTAAAGTTATCATCCATCATCACACCAAAGATCATTCAAATCCGACATACAAGACTAAAGTTATCATCCATCATCATACCAAAGATCATTCAAATCCGACATACATTACTAAAGTTATCATCCATCATCATACCAAAGATCATTCAAATCCGACATACAATACTAAAGTTATCATCCATCATCATACCAAAGATCATTCAAATCCGACATACATTACTAAAGTTATCATCCATCATCATACCAAAGATCATTCAAATCCGACATACAATACTAAAGTTATCATCCATAATCATACCAAAGATCATTCAAATCCTACATACAATACTAAAGTTATCATCCATCATCATACCAAAGATCATTCAAATCCGACATACAATGCTAAAGTTATCATCCATCATCATACCAAACATCATTCAAATCCGACATAAACTACTAAAGTTATCATCAATCATCATACCAAAGATCATTCAAATCCGACATACAATACTAAAGTTATCATCCATCATCATACCAAAGGTCATTCAAATCCTACATACACTACTAAAGTTATCATCCATCCTCACACCAAAGATCATTCAAATCCGACATACAATGCTAAAGTTATCATCCATCATCACACCAAAGATCATTCAAATCCGACATACAATACTAAAGTTATCATCCATCATCATACCAAAGATCATTCAAATCCGACATACACTACTAAAGTTATCATCAATCATCATACCAAAAAGATTATTCAAATCCTACATACACTACTAAAGTTATCATCCATCATCATGCCAAAGATTATTCAAATCCGACATACAATGCTAAAGTTATCATCCATCATCATACCAAAGGTCATTCAAATCCGACATACACTACTAGCGTTATCATCCATCATCATACCAAAAAGATTATTCAAATCCTACATACACTACTAAAGTTATCATCCATCATCATGCCAAAGATTATTCAAATCCGACATACAATGCTAAAGTTATCATCCATCATCATACCAAAGGTCATTCAAATCTGACATACAATACTAAAGTTATCATCCATCATCATACCAAAGGTCATTCAAATCCGACATACACTACTAAAGTTATCATCCATCATCATACCAAAGATCATTCAAATCCGACATACAATACTAAAGTTATCATTAATCATCATACCAAAGGTCATTCAAATCCTACATGCACTACTAAAGTTGTCATCCATCATCATACCAAAGATCATTCAAATCCGACATACAATACTAAAGTTACCATCAATCATCATACCAAAGATCATTCAAATCCGACATACACTACTAAAGTTATCATCCATCATCATACCAAAGATCATTCAAATCCTACATACAATACTAAAGTTATCATCCATCATCATACCAAAGATCATTCAAATCCGACATACAATACTAAAGTTATCATCCATCATCATACCAAAGATCATTCAAATCCTACATACAATACTAAAGTTATCATCCATCATCATACCAAAGATCATTCAAATCCGACATACAATACTAAAGTTATCATCCATCATCATACCAAAGATCATTCAAATCCTACATACAATGCTAAAGTTATCATCCATCATCATACCAAAGATCATTCAAATCCTACATACACTACTAAAGTTATCATCCATCATCATACCAAAGATCATTCAAATCCTACATACAATACTAAAGTTATCATCCATCATCATACCAAAGATCATTCAAATCCGACATACAATACTAAAGTTATCATCAATCATCATACCAAAGGTCATTCAAATCCGACATACAATGCTAAAGTTATCATCCATCATCATACCAAAGGTCATTCAAATCCTACATACAATACTAAAGTTATCATCCATCATCATACCAAAGATCATTCAAATCCGACATAAACTAAAGTTATCATCAATCATCATACCAAAGATCATTCAAATCCGACATACACTACTAAAGTTATCATCCATCATCATACCAAAGATCATTCAAATCCGACATACAATGCTAAAGTTATCATCCATCATCATACCAAAGGTCATTCAAATCCTACATACAATACTAAAGTTATCATCCATCATCATACCAAAGATCATTCAAATCCGACATACACTACTAAAGTTATCATCCACCATCATCCCAAAGATCATTCAAATCCTACATACAATACTAAAGTTATCATCCATCATCATACCAAAGGTCATTCAAATCCGACATACACTACTAAAGTTATCATCCATCATCATACCAAAGATCACTCAAATCCGACATACAATACTAAAGTTATCATCCATCATCATACCAAAGGTCATTCAAATCCGACATACACTACTAAAGTTATCATCCATCATCATACCAAAGATCATTCAAATCCGACATACAATGCTAAAGTTATCATCCATCATCATACCAAAGATCATTCAAATCCGACATACACTACTAAAGTTATCATCCATCATCATACCAAAGATCATTCAAATCCTACATACAATACTAAAGTTATCATCCATCATCATACCAAAGATCATTCAAATCCGACATACACTACTAAAGTTATCATCCATCATCATACCAAAGATCATTCAAATCCGACATACACTACTAAAGTTATCATCCATCATCATACCAAAGATCATTCAAATCCGACATACAATACTAAAGTTATCATCCATCATCATACCAAAGATCATTCAAATCCGACATACACTACTAAAGTTATCATCCATCATCATACCAAAGATCATTCAAATCCGACATACACTACTAAAGTTATCATCCATCATCATACCAAAGATCATTCAAATCCGACATACAATACTAAAGTTATCATCCATCATCATACCAAAGATCATTCAAATCCGACATACAATACTAAAGTTATCATCCATCATCATACCAAAGATCATTCAAATCCTACATACACTACTAAAGTTATCATCCAGCATCATACCAAAGATCACTCAAATCCGACATACAATACTAAAGTTATCATCCAGCAATCATAAAGATTTTCCAAGTCAGAAAAGCCTTTAACTCTAGAAAATATGATTAGACGTTACTCGTGAATATCATTTCCCGATGACGATCCATCATCCTACCAATGGGACACAGTGGCCTAGTGGGGGGAGGTTCAGGCTGCAAACGTAGGAGTCTGCGATTGGAATCACAGCTGCGGCAACCGCTTTGTGTCCTTGAGCAAGACACTTCATCCCTATTGCCCACGTGGTGGCACGGTTGTTCTGTGTACTAAGGTGTACTGCACGTCGATACTGCACCTGTCTTCAGCCAATGCTAACACTGCACATTTCATCTCCTTTGCACACGTGGTGGCACGGTGGTTCTGTGTACTAAGGTGTATTACACGTCGATGTTGTACCTGTCTTCAGCCAATGCTAATACTGCACATTTCATCTCCATTGCCCACGTGGAGGCACGGTGACCTAAGGTGTACTACACATTGAACGTCGATACTGCAACTGTCTTCCGCCAATGTTAACCCTGTACATTTCATCTCCAATGCCTACGTGGAGGCACAGTGGTTCTATGTACTAAGGCGTACTACACGTCGATACTGCACCTGTCTTCAGGCAATGTTAACCCTGCACATTTCATATGCAATGCCTACGTGGAGGCACAGTGGTTCTGTGTACTAAAGCGTACTGCACGTCGATACTGCACCAGTCTTCAGCCTAGACTAACCCTATACTTTACATCTCCATTGCCCACGTGGAGGCACAGTGGTTCTGTGTACTACGGCGTACTACACGTCGATACTGCACCTGTCTTCAGCCATTGTTAACCCTGTACATTTCATCTCCAATGCCTACGTGGAGGCACAGTGGTTTTGTGTGCTAAGACATACTACACGTCGATACTGCACCTGTTTTCAGCCAATGTTAACCCTGCACATTCATCTCCAATGCCTACGTGGAGGCACAGTGGTTCTGTGTACTAAGGCGTACTACACGTCGATACTGCACCTGTCTTCAGCCAATGTTAACCCTGTACATTTCATCTCCAATGCCTACGTGGAGGCACAGTGGTTCTGTGTACTAAGGCGTACTACACGTCGATACTGCACCTGTCTTCAGCCAGTGCTAACCCTGCACATTTCATCTCCATTGCCCACGTGGAGGCACAGTGGTTCTGTGTACTAAGGCGTACTACACGTCGATACTGCACCTGTCTTCAACCAGTGCTAACCCTGCACATTTCATATCCATTGCCCACGTGGAGGCACAGTGGTTCTGTGTACCCAGGCGTACTACACGTCGGTACTGCACCTGTCTTCAGCCAGTGCTAACCCTGCACATTTCATCTCCATTGCCCACGTGGAGGCACAGTGGTTCTGTGTACTAAGGCGCACTACACGTCGATACTGCACCTGTCTTCAGCCAATGCTAACCCTGCACATTCATCTCCATTGCCCACGTGGGGGCACGGTGGTTTTGTGTACTAAGGCGTACTGCACGTCGATACTGCACCAGTCTTCAGCCAAGACTAACCCTGTACTTTGCATCTCCATTGCACACGTGGAGGCACAGTGGTTCTGTGTACTAAGGCGTACTACACGTCGATACTGCACCTGTCTTCAGCCAATGCTAACCCTGCACATTCATCTCCATTGCCCACGTGGGGGAACTGTGGTTGTGTGTACTAAGGCGTATTGCACGTCGATGCTGTACCAGTCTTCAGCCAATGCTAACCTTGTACTTTTAATCTCTCATATTTTTATCGTGAAGAAAAGGGATAGAATGTAACATATGTTTTCTGAAAAGTCTCTCTTTTAAGATTGTGTGGGATTAAAAAGGGCCAGGATGGACCCATTGGAGTGGTGCTTTAATATTCCGAAAGATCGAGATGACCATTTAGCAGCTCCACTCGATATTCCGGTTTTGTAATGCTTCTCCTCTCCAGGAACTCTCTCAAGGCACAGTTACTCGACACAAGCTGAGAAATCGAAAGTAAAATGATATCTGAGAGCAATTCATAGTCGATAATGGTATATAATAATAACAAGGTACATAACTCTCTTTTATAAAACGATAACTCTCATCTTCATTATTCCCCCCTCAGATCTGATATACACAACGTATCCGACAGTACCCTGTAGCAGTTGATTGCGAAAAGAATAAAGCTTTACGATGGTGTATTACACGACCGTTGGGTGTTCTTGAGTTGTTCACAATAACTGGGAGAAGTCGCAGAAAAGGCTGAAAAATAGTTAGACGGACGGCATGCTGCTCAGTGGAAAGCGGGTTGGTATCGACAATTCTCCGATTTTTTTTTATAAAATCTCGATGTCCCATTGTCCGCGGAGGGCAGATTCAAATATTAACCATATACCTTTATCCATTTTTATTCTTGGCTCGACATTTTTTTCATTTCTGGTGATCACATTTAGCGTTTATTCGTTTTTAACCTTTCACTTGAAAACTCTTCCAGGTAACGGCGTCCATCGAAACAACAATTTCGCACAAAAACATCCCCTTTCTCCCATTTGCTTCTTTTTATGCACGATTTTCTCAGATAATGGGAGAATGGGGATGATTTTGTGCGAAATTGTCGTTTCGATGGACGCCGTCGGCTGGAAAAGTTTCAAGTGAAAGGTTAAAAACGTACAACTCAAGAACACCCAACGGTCATGTAATACACCACTGTAAAGCTTATTCTTTCTCTTTCCACTGATACCGGCTACTGTCGGATATGTTGTGCGAATCACATTTGAGGTGTATAATAAAAATGAGTGCTAACGTTTTCGAAACTCGAGTTGTGTACCCTGTTAATATTTGTATTCCATTATGGGGGCACGTCAGCATCGATTAAGAATTGCTATCAGCTATCATTTTTCTTTCGAGTTCTCAGCTTGTGCCAAGTACCTGTGTCTCAGGGCTGCTTTCCTTTCCAACTCTTCTATCAGCGCAATTATAGCTTCTCTGCTCAAGCAGTCCTCCATGGCTGGCTCATTGGTCAGGTCCTAGGAAAGAGTTTAGATTTCCACTTTATAGAATGGCACATATCTCTTCTCAAGTAGTCCTCCATCACTGGCTCATTGCTCAGGTCCTAGGAAAGAGTTTGGATTACCACTTTATAGATTGACTCCTATCTCTTCTCAAGCAGTCCTTCATAACTGGCTCATTGGTCAGGTCCTAGGGAAGAGATTACCACTTTATAGATTAGCTACTGTCTCTTCTTCTTTCTCGAGAACAATTTCTTTAAGAACTTGTTGATCAATGATAGAAGTGTAAGATTGGGAAGCCTCGTGTCTTTTCCATTTTTATAGAAATGTCGTGGACGTCAAAGAATCAAACTGAAAAAAAGTATTTTCTACTAAGGATTTGTCATTGGTGTGCAACATAACTTATTCAGATAGAAGTTTGATGTCGCATTTAAAACAAATGTCTTTGCTGTCCATTCATGCAACTGTTCAGAAAATGTTTTTGCGTGAATGTACAAGTACATCTGTGAAAAATAGGAATAAATTCTATCCTTTTAATTCACGAGAAGCTCCGCGCCAACCTCTGGTATGCATAGTATTTTTATATGCTTACCATTCAATGAATGTATCGAGTGGTATAGGACTCTCAAATGGAAATTTTGATGCCGACTCGCAGATTCTTTCACCAACGGGGTGGGACGCGGTATAGGAAAAAGGGAAAGATGTAGGGACATTCCTTTTCATTAACAAAAAGGTGTCACTGAAGTTTTTACAGATAACATTAACTGATATTCATATTCAATCATTTATTTTGTTAAAGTGATCGATGTCTATTTTATAATTTACAACACACAGACATACTAGGAACTATCCTGAATACCGGCGTCGATGTTGAACAACTGATGTTTGTTAATTGCTCAAATACTGTTGAGTAGAATACTATCATTATTTAGAAAGTCCACGAATATCTTAAAAAGTACCATCCAGTTCAATAGGCAGTAATGTTCAGATAAAACCTCAACGACCGGCTACATTTTCATGTGTAAGAATGCGCGCATACACTTACGTGTGCTTAAATGCGTACATATTTGGTAGACAAAAATGTTCAGATAAAACGTAGACGACCGGGTACATATTCATATGTAAGAATGCACGCATGCACTTACGTGTGTATACGTGCGCACGTATTCAATAAACAGTAATGATCAGATAAAACCTCGTTGACCGGGAACATATTCAAATGTAAGAATGCACTCATACACTAATGTATGAATAAGTGTTGTGTAGGGTAAGGAATTATATAGGCTCAGTCTGTTTACCAAAACCATTTGTAGTTTAGAAAAATATAATATTGTTTTAAAAAAGACAACAGAGAACAGTCACAATATACTGTACTATGGCGTGGTAGATTGAACCGTTTAGATTCAACTTGTTTCATTATCCTTTCGTGTTATTTTCTATTCAAAAAAATATTACAAGGTTGTTCCATTTCTTGATGTGGATACCACTTAATCAGATATCTCTTAGTTGTATATCCTTGTTAATTGAATATAACTTCCAAACACAAAACCATTTGCCATGCCTTTTGTAACAATTTGATCAGTTAATATATGTCATATATAGTAGTAGGGTAGTGGATCTGTTGTTGCAGCATTGAACTTCAAATCAAAAGGTCGATTGTTTGATCCCAAACATTGTGTTGCCCATCTTGAAGAAATGGCGGCGTTAACACACAAAAAGCTGCCATCTCAGCAATGCTAGCACATATTTTTCCAGCTCAAGGGTTGGGGGTGTGGTGAGACTCAGTGGTTAAGGCATTGGATTTCAAACTGAAAGGTCCATGTGTCGATCCCCACCAGGGGTAACTGCGTTGTGTCCTTGGGCGAGACACTTAATCCCTATTGCCCACATAGGGGTACGATGGCTCCGTGTACTAAGGCGTACTACACATCAACGATTCAATTGTCTTCAACCAATACTAATCCTGCTTGTGTGGAGCTATTACGTTGTGTAGTTTGACAGTTACTCTCCGTTGGGTGGTGATTCTCTCCGGGTACTCTGGCTTACGCCACCCATAAAACTGTCTAACACGAGGTGACCCTGGCGGTGGAAGGTTTGTTAAACTCTAATAAATAAGTAACTAAAAAACGACAAATAAATAAATGAATAAATAAATAAATATATGACCCGAGAGAAAGTATACTGTTGTTAGGTGAATACATATTTTGTATCGAGAAATTACTAGTTCCTTGACAATCACTAATTCTCCCTTGTTGATAGACCCTTTGATCTCAGTACACGGACAATTAATCCATTATATCTTGTTAGACAGAGCTCTATGAGATCTACCGAACAATATATAATAGAAACGTATGCTCAGTTTATCTCTTGAATACAGCAAAGAGACCAAATCCCTATTAATTGAATAATCCTGTTAACTGAATAACTTTACCTGGCAAAGTGCTTATTCCATTTACATGGTTCTTTACAAAATTCAGTTTATAAAGGAGCTTGATTGTATAGACTGACCTTTTACATCGATGTTGAATCCTGTTTTCTACCAATGACGGGCGTAAGGTACATGGGGACGTTTTTACACAAATTAATTGAATACAGTAAAATTATCTCCCTTGATTTGCATCTATTGCGATTGCAAGATTTCAAATGTAATAAATACTGTATAATTGTCTCCCTTGATATTCCATCAATGTACATAATTAGCTTAGAAAAATTGTATCATCTGTTGATATTACCAAACCAAAACTACACGATAAAAAATTTGTTCATTTATTTAGTATCCAATTCACAACAAATATATATATATATATATATATATATATATATATATATATATATTAATATAATCCATATTACCAAACCAAAACTACACTGATAGAAAATTGGTTCATTTATTTAGTATCCAACTCACAACTCACAACAAATAGATATATATTAATATAACCCATATTACCATACCAAAACTACACTGATAGAAAATTTGTTCATTTATTTAGTATCCAACTCACAATTCACAACAAATTGGTATGTACTAATATAATCCATATTACCAAATCAAAACTACACTGATAGAAAATGTGTTCATTCATTTAGTATCGAATTCACAACAAATTGATGTGCACTAATATAATCCATATTACCAAATCAAAACTACACTGATAGAAAATTTGTTCATTTATTTAGTATCCTACTCTCAACAAATATATATGAACTAATAAAATCCATCCACCATTGGACCGGTGGTCACATTTTGTTCTTTTTCCTTTCAGATTTGTCTGGGTTTAAGTTTTTTGTATCCCAGAAACCAATATAGATATAAACATGAAACTTGGATAATTTCTATTTACAGCCATGTATGATTGGGGTTTATCACATTTTGGATTTTTTGTTATTGGATTTTGGAGTTTAAATAGGATACAAAACTCTTTCCTATAGAGATTTACTCTGTGGTTTTCTTACTAGAAAAAATCTTTGAAATATGTACCTGGATTGCAAGTTTGTGTTTCCTTTCACCATTGTCTAGTTTAGTTTATGTATACCTGGATTGCAAGTTTGTGTTTCCTTTCATCATTGTCTAGTTTAGTTTATGTATACCTGGATTGCAAGTTTGTGTTTCCTTTCATCATTGTCTAGTTTAGTTTATGTATACCTGGATTGTAAGTTTGTGTTTCCTTTCATCATTGTCTAGTTTAGTTTATGTATACCTGGATTGTAAGTTTGTGTTTCCATTCATCATTGTCCTGTTTAGTTTATGTATACCTGGATTGTAAGTTTGTGTTTCCTTTCATCATTGTCTAGTTTAGTTTATGTATACCTGGATTGCAAGTTTGTGTTTCCTTTCATCATTGTCTAGTTTAGTTTATGTATACCTGGATTGCAAGTTTGTGTTTCATTTCATCATTGTCTAGTTTAGTTTATGTATACCTAGATTCCAACTTTGTGTTTCCTTTCATCATTGTCTAGTTTAGTTTATGTATACCTGGATTCCAAGTTTGTGTTTCCTTTCAACATTGTCTAGTTTAGTTTCTACTGTTAATCCTTTACCTAACACGGCAGGAGACGACATTAAATTTTATGTACCTAGATTCCAATTTTGTGTTTCCTTTCATCATTGTCTAGTTTAGTTTCTACTGTTAATCCTTTACGTAACACGACAGGAGACGATATTAAATTTTATGTACCTAGATTCCAAGTTTGTGTTTCATTGTCTAGTTTAGTTTCTACTGTTAATCCTTTACCTAACACGACAGGAGACGATATTAAATTTTATGTACCTAGATTCCAAGTTTGTGTTTCCTTTCATCATTGTCTACTTTAGTTTCTACTGTTAATCCTTTACCTAACACGGCAGGGGACGATATTAAAGTTTATGGTCTTAGATTCCAAGTTTGTGTTTCCTTTCATCATTGTCTAGTTTAGTTTATGTATACCTGGATTGCAAGGTTGTGTTTCCTTTCATCATTGTCTAGTTTAGTTTCTATTGTTAATCCTTTACCGAACACGACAGGAGACGATATTAAATTTTATGTACCTAGATTCCAAGTTTGTGTTTCCTTTCATCATTGTCTAGTTTAGTTTATGTATACCTGTATTGTAAGTTTGTGTTTCCTTTCATCATTGTCTAGTTTAGTTTATGTATACCTGGATTGCAAGTTTGTGTTTC
The DNA here is from genome assembly GCA_031216915.1 of Pictodentalium vernedei. Classification (NCBI taxonomy): domain Eukaryota; kingdom Metazoa; phylum Mollusca; class Scaphopoda; order Dentaliida; family Dentaliidae; genus Pictodentalium; species Pictodentalium vernedei. The sequence goes on along the minus strand of CM062294.1, from coordinate 4,134,742 downwards.
CTTTCATCATTGTCTAGTTTAGTTTATGTATACCTGGATTCCAAGTTTGTGTTTCCTTTCATCATTGTCTAGTTTAGTTTATGTATACCTGGATTGTAAGTTTGTGTTTCCTTTCATCATTGTCTAGTTTAGTTTATGTATACCTGGATTCCAAGTTTGTGCTTCCTTTCATCATTGTCTAGTTTAGTTTATGTATACTTGGATTGCAAGTTTGTGTTTCCTTTCATCATTGTCTAGTTTAGTTTATGTATACCTGGATTACAAGTTTGTGTTTCCTTTCATCATTGTCTAGTTTAGTTTATGTATACCTGGATTGTAAGTTTGTGTTTCCTTTCATCATTGTCTAGTTTAGTTTATGTATACCTGGATTCCAAGTTTGTGCTTCCTTTCATCATTGTCTAGTTTAGTTTATGTATACCTGGATTCCAAGTTTGTGTTTCCTTTCATCATTGTCTAGTTTAGTTTCTACTGTTAATCCTTTACGTAACACGACAGGAGACGATTTTAAATTTTATGTGCCTGGATTCCAAGTTTGTGTTTTCTTTCATCATTGTCTAGTTTAGATTCTACTGTTAATCCTTTACCCAACACGGCATTTTAGAATAAGTATTTGTTTGTTTTTTATTGATTGCACTAGAAACATAACATAGCTTATGCCCCCCCCCCCCCCCAAATTGGAACTAACTCAACAAGTTTTCTTAAATCAGGGGGTCCTAGGCCATGTTTTTGAAACAAGAAATGAAAACATAATGAAAACTGAATGATGATTTTTTTTTGGCAAATTACGGTTTCATATATCATGTTACGTCTAGAGTTAAGAACTATTTTTTCATCACGTCTAGTTCATGACTATGCTAAGTTGTGAAATTCAATTTGATTTCAAATCGTAAATTACTATTTAGTGTGATTAGAAGTTAACTGTCCAGTTTATTTCCTCTTGAATCTTTTCCCAGGAATATAGCTTGGCGTCAGTTATCTTTGTCATCCTACAAAGCATATAATTCAGATATAAATTATATATCAATAATGTTGAAAATAAAAAACTGAGTATAATTTACACTACAAATAAATATCATCTACACCCATTCTATCATCCATTCCACCACCCATGCCACCAACCAGTCCACCACCCATGCCACCAACCATTCCACCACCCATTCCACCACCATGCCTCCATCCATTCCACCAACATGTCACATGCCACCACTCATGCCACCAACCAGTCCGCCACCCATGCCACCAACCAGTCCACCACCCATGCCACCACCATGCCTCCATCCATTCCACCACACATGTCCCATGCCACCACCATGCTTCCATCCATTCCACCACACATGTCCCATGCCACCACTCATGCCACCAACCAGACCGCCACCCATGCCACCAACCAGTCCACCACCCATGCCACCACCATGCCTCTATCCATTCCACCACACATGTCCCATGCCACCACTCATGCCACCAACCAGCCCGCCACCCATGCCACCAACCAGTCCACCACCCATGCCACCACCCATGCCTCCATCCATTCCACCACACATGTCCCATGCCACCATTCATTCCACAAAACAGTCCGCCACCCATGCCACCAACCAGTCCACCACCCATGCCACCAACCAGTCCACCACCCATGCCACCAACCAGTCCACCACCCATGCCACAAACCAGTCCACCACCCATGCCACAACCAGTCCACCACCCATGCCATCAACCAGCCCACCACCCATGCCACCACCATGCCTCCATCCATTCCACCACACATGTCACATGCCACCACTTATGCCACCAACCAGTCCGCCACCCATGCCACCACCATGCCTCCATCCATTTCACCACACATGTCCCATGATACCGCCCATGCTACCAACCAGTCCGCCACCCATGCCACCACCATGCCTCCATCCATTCCACCACACGTGTCCCATGCCACCACCCATGCCACAAACCAGTCCACCACCCATGCCACCACCATGCCTCCATCCATTCCACCACACATGTCCCATGCCACCGCCCATTCCACCAACCAGTCCGCCACCCATGCCACCACCACGCCTCCATCCATTCCACCACACAAGTCCCATGCCACCACTCATGCCACCACCCATGCCTCCATCTATTCCGACATCCATGCCCCATGCCACCACTCATGCCACCACCCTTTCCACCACCCATTCCACCATCCATGCCACCACTCATGCCACCACCCATGCCTCCATCCATTCCGACATCCATGCCCCATGCCACCACTCATGCCACCACCCTTTCCACCACCCTTTTCACCATCCATGCCACCACCATGCCACCACCCATGCCACCATCCATACTAATTTCCAGTCTTACTATTCACTACCACTGTCAAAAACAAATTTAACAATTTCCCAAACGCGAAAAGCAGACAACACTTGCAATCATTTTTTTTGCGTCAAAGTATAGCTTATGATCCTTTACTGGAACAAGCTCATTGGTGTCGTTCTAATTGGGGGGGGGGGGGGGGGGGGGGGGGGGGGGAGGTCATAAGCCATGTTTTGTGCCTAAAAATGAAAAGGTAATGAAAATTGAATGGTGAATTTTGTGAATAACGCTGGCGTTTTTTGCCGTTACGTTAGATAAAGTGATACAGTTTCCAGTCAATGTGGTCAATGAACACCTGCTAGTAGCTAGCCCTGTGTTAGGCCAAGTAACGGTAATTCTGGCATCTGTAGCTAGCCCTGTGTTAGGCCAAGTAACGGTAATTCTGGCATGTGTAGCTAGCTCTGTGTTATGCCAAGTAACGGTAATTCTAGCATCTGTAACTAGCCTTGTGTTATGCCAAGTAACGGTAATTCTACCATTTGTAATTAGCCCCGTGTGATGCAAAGTAACCGTAGTTCTAGAATCTGTAGCTAGCCCTGTGTTATGGTGTTATGCCAAGTAACGGTAATTCTAGCATATGCAGTTAGCCCCGTGTTATGCCAAGTAATGGTAATTCTAGCATCTGTAACTAGCCTGGTGTTATGCCAAGTAACGGTAGTTCTAGTATCTATAGCTAGCCCTGTGTTATGCCAAGTAACGGTAGTTCTAGTATCTGTAGCCAACCCTGTGTTATTCTAAGTAATGGTAATTCTAGCATCTGTAACTAGCCTTGTGTTAAGTCAAGTAACGGTAATTCTAGCATATGCAGTTAGCCCTGTGTTATGCCAAGTAAAGGTAATTCTAGCATCTGTAACTAGCCTGGTGTTATGCTAAGTAACGGTAAGTCTAGCATCTGTAGTAAGCCCAGCGTTATGCCAAAAAACGGTAATTCTAGAATCTGTAGCTAGCCCAGTGTTATGCAAAGTAACGGTAATTATAGAATCTGTAGCTAGCCCAGTGTTATGCCAAGTAACGGTAATTCTAGCATATGTAGCTAGCCCAGTGTTATGCAAAGTAACGGTATTTCTAGAATCTGTAGCTAGCCTGCGTTATATCAGGTAATGGTAATTCTAGAATATGTAGCTCTCCCTGTGTTCTTTCAAGTAATGGTAATTTTAGAATCTGTAGCTAGCCCTGTGTTATGCCAAGTAACGGTAATTCTAGCATCTGAAGCTAGTCCTGTGTTATGCCAAGTAACTGTAATTCTATAATCTGTAGCTAGCCCTGTGGTATACCAAATAATGGTAATTCTAGAATTTGTAGCTCGCCCTGTGTTCTGTCAAGTAACGGTAATTCTAGTGTCTGTAGCTAGCCCTGTGTTATGCCAAGTAACGGTAATTCTAGAATGTGTAACTAGCCTCGTGTTATGACAAGTAACTGTAATTCTAGAATCTGTAGCTAGCCCTGTGTTATGCCATGTAACGGTAATTCTAGAATCTGTAACTAGCCCTGTGTTCTTTCAAGTAACGGTAATTCTAGAATCTGTAGCTAGCCCTGTGTTATGCCAAGTAACGGTAATTCTAGCATCTGAAGCTAGTCCTGTGTTATGCCAAGTAACTGTAATTCTATAATCTGTAGCTAGCCCTGTGGTATACCAAGTAATGGTAATTCTAGAATTTGTAGCTCGCCCTGTGTTCTGTCAAGTAACGGTAATTCTAGTGTCTGTAGCTAGCCCTGTGTTATGCCAAGTAACGGTAATTCTAGAATGTGTAACTAGCCTCGTGTTATGCTAAGTAACTGTAATTCTAGAATCTGTAGCTAGCCCAGTGTTATGCCAAGTAACGGTAATTCTAGCATATGTAGCTAGCCCAGTGTTATGCCAAGTAACGGTATTTCTAGAATCTGTAGCTAGCCTGCGTTATATCAGGTAATGGTAATTCTAGAATATGTAGCTCTCCCTGTGGTCTTTCGAGTAATGGTAATTTTAGAATCTGTAGCTAGCCCTGTGTTATGCCAAGTAACGGTAATTCTAGCATCTGAAGCTAGTCCTGTGTTATGCCAAGTAACTGTAATTCTATAATCTGTAGCTAGCCCTGTGGTATACCAAGTAACGGTAATTCTAGAATTTGTAGCTCGCCCTGTGTTCTTTCAAGTAACCGTAATTCTAGCATCTGTAACTAGCCCTGTGTTATGCCAAGTAACGGCAATTCTAACATCTGAAGCTAGCTATGTGTTATGCCAAGTAACGGTAATTCTAGCATCTTTAGCTAGCCTGTGTTGTGCCAAGTAACGGTAATTCTAGCATCTTTAGCTAGACCTGTGTTGTGCCAAGTAATGGTAATTCTAGCATCTGCTGCTAGCTCTGTGTTACGCCAAGTAACGGTAATTCTAGAATATGTAGTTCGCCCTGTGTTACGCCAAGTAACGGTAATTTTAGCATCTGTAGCTAGCCCTATGTTGTGCCAAGTAACGGTAATTCTAGCAGCTGTAGCTAGCTCTGTGTTATGCCAAGTAATGGTAATTCTAGCATATGTAGTTAGCCATGTGTTATGCCAGGCAACGGTAATTCTAGCATCTATAGCTAGCCCTGTGTTATACCAAGTAACGGTAATTCTAGCATCTTTAGCCAGACCTGTGTTATGCCAAGTAACGGTAATTCTAACATCTATAACTAGCCCTGTGTTATGCCAAGTAACGGTAATTCTAGAATCTGTAGCTAGCCCTGTGTTGTGCCAAGTAATGGTAATTCTAGCATCTGTAGCTAGCCCTGTGTTATGCCAAGTAACGGTAATTCTAGCAGCTGTAGCTAGCTCTGTGTTATACCAAGTAATGGTAATTCTAGCATATGTAGTTAGCCATGTGTTATGCCAGGCAACGGTAATTCTAGCATCTGTAGCTAGCCCTGTGTTATGCCAAGTAACGGTAATTCTAGCATCTGTAGCTAGCCCCGTGTTATGCAAGTAACGGCAATTCTAGCATCTGTAGCTAGCTCTGTGCTATGCCAAGTAATGGTAATTCTAAAATCTGTAGCTAGCCCTGTGTTATGCCAAGTAACGGCAATTCTAGCATCTGTAGCTAGCCCTGTGTTATGCCAAGTAACGGTAATTCATGAATCTGTAGCTAGCCCTGTGTTATGCCAAGTAACGGTAATACCAGCATCTGTTCCTGTGTGATAATCCAACTACGTTATTAATTTCGATAAAGGCATGACTTGATGATCTAGTTGGACTATTTTAGCAGTTGAAACTTGAGCCATTAAACATTCAGAACGAATCAGGATTATAACCATGAACGGGTCATTTTCAAAATGTTCATGATTGGATTCGAGGTTCTATTTGGTTTCAAATGAAAGATACGTTTTCAATGAAGATTTGAGTTGGATAAAAAAAATGTGTGATTGGCAGGGCCCTTGTTTCGTCTACAGAATAACTACGAGCGGTCTAAAAGCCCTGATCAAACCCCAGTCATTTTGAATATTTTGTTTCGTCGTATGACCATCTGTTCCGCACACACGTGTATCCCTCAATGTCACGTGGCTCATTACTGAGGTTTACATTATTTGATCAAATTAGACGTTATAAGATCAAATTAGACGGAAAAACTACACCTGATCGTAAAAAGTACCTCCCCCCCCCCTTCCCCACACACACACACCATCGCTTAAGAGCAAGAACACACTGTATTACCGATTGATGTGTGCTGGTCAAGATACGAATCACATCTGTATTACCGAAATGACGTGTACTGGTCAAGATACGGATCAGATCTGTTATACCGAAATTATGTGTGCTGGTCCAGATACTGATCACAACTGGTGTGTTGTCAAGACACAGATCGCATCTGGGCGTAATGTCGAAATGGTGTGTGCTGATCAAGATACGGATCACATCTGGGAATATTACCGAAAAGATGTGTGCTGGTCAAGATACGGATCACATCTGCATTACCGAAATGATGTTTGCTGGTCAAGATACGGATCTCATCTGGCGTAGTACCGAAATGGTGTGTGCTGGTCAAGATACGGATCACATCTGGGCGTAATACCGAAATGATGTGTGCTGGTCAAGATATGGATAAGATCTGTTCTACCGAATTTATGTGTGTTGGTCAAGATACGGATCACATCTGGTGTGCTGTTAAGATCCGGATCGCATTTGGGCGTAATACCAAAATGAAAATGATGTATGCTGGTCAAGATACGGATCACAGCTGGTGTGCTTGTCAAGATACCGATCACAACTGGTGTGCAGGTCAAGATCCGGATCACACTTGAGCGAATTACCTAAATGATGTGTGCTGGTCAAGATACGGATCACATCTGGTGTGCTGGTCAAGATGCGGATCGCATCTGGTCGTAATACCGAAATAATGTGTGCTGGACAAAATACGGATCACAGCTGGTGTGCTGGTCAAGATACGGATCACATCTGGTCGTAATACCGAAATGATGTCTGCTGGACAAGATACGGATCACCGCTGGTGTGCTGGTCAAGATCCGGATCACATCTGGTCGTAATACCGAAATGATGTGTGCTGGACAAGATACGGATCACAGCTGGTGTGCTGGTTAAGATACGGATCACATCTGGTAGTAATACCGAAATGATGTGTGCTGGTTAAGATACGGGTCAAATCCGGGGTGATGGTCAAGATACGTATCACATCTGGGCGTAATACCGAAATGATGTGTGCTGGACAAGATACGGATCACAGCTGGTGTGCTGGTCAATATACGGATCACATCTGGGCGTAATACCGAAATGATGTGTGCTGGACAAGATACGGATCACAGCTGGTGTGCTGGTCAATATACGGACCACATCTGGGCGTAATACCGAAATGATGTGTGCTGGACAAGATACGGATCACAGCTGGTGTTCTGGTCAATATACGGATCACATCTGGGCGTAATACCGAAATGATGTGTGCTGGACAAGATACGGATCACATCTGGTGTGCATGGCAAGATCCGGATCACATCTGGACGTCTGATTACAATAAAGTACGTACAGAACATCAGAAGACACCTTTTGCTATTTTAATTCGATTCCTATCACTTTGAGTGCTCACATTTTATTACCAAAGAAATGATCTTCACAACGCTATAAATATTATTACCTGGTGTTTAAAATTTAATTATTTACTGACGTGTTATTTCTGCAAATTAAAAATAAATTGTTCGAATATCGATTAAATCACAACTTTTTAATGTTTAACATAAATTTATGTGTCTTTAAAAATGACATAGCCCTAAGAAGGAAATATTTATGTTTTGTCAGTAAAAATCTCGCTCTAAATTAGTTTTTAATGTGTCAACAAGCAAGCCGAGTAAGTTTGTTTGAATTGAAATAGGATCTTTGTTAAACTGTTTTTGAAAGGGGAAACTCCACAACATTAATTACTTTAATGATAATTAACACTTAACTACGTTGTGTCCTTGTCTTCTTGAGCAAAACCGATCATTCCTTTTGCCCACATGAGGGCGCGGTGTACTAAGGCGTACTCCAAGTCGATGGTGTACATGCCTTCAACCAATGCTAACCCTGCGTGTGTGGAGTTAGTACGAAGAGGAATCTGAAAGTTACTCGCCGTTGCTTGGTGGTTCTATCAAAACACTCCGGCTTTCCCCAACCCCCAACACTGTCCGACACGAGGTACCTCGGCTTTCCCCCACCCCTAACACCGTCCGACACGAGGTAATCCTGGCTTCCCCACCTCTAACACTGTCCGACGCGAGGTAATCCTGGCTTCTCCCACCCCTAACACTGTCCGACACGAGGTACTCCGGCTTTCTCCACCCCTAACATTGACCGACACGAGGTACTCTGGCTTCCCCCACCCCTAACACTGTCCGACATGAGGTACTCACCCTTCCACACCCCTAACACTATCCGACACAAGGTTATCCTGGCTTTCCCCTACCCCTAACACTGTCCGACACGAGGTACTCAACCTTCCCGCATCCCTAACACTGTTCGATGAGGTAATCAGCATTCCCCACCCCTAACACTGTCTAACACGAGGTAATTCTGGCTTCCCCCACCCTATCACTGTCCGACACAAGGTAATCCTGGCTTCCCTCACCCCTAAGAATGTCCGACACGAGGTACTCCGGCTCCCTCCACCCTAACACTGTCCGACACGATATCTCAGCTTCCTCCGCCCCTAACACTGTCCGACACGAGGTAATCCTGACCTTCCCCCACCCCTAACACTGTCCAACACGAGATACTCAGCTTTCCCCCACCCATAACACTGTCCAACACGAGGTACTTGGCCTCCCCCCACCCCTAACACTGTCCAACACGAGGTACTTGGCCTTCCCCCACCCCTAACACTGTCTGACACGAGGTACTCCGGCCTCCTCCACCCGTATCGCTGTCCGTCATGAGGTACTCAGCCTTCCCCCACCCCTAACACTGTTCGACATGAGGTAATCATGTCATTCCCCAACCCCTAACACTACCCCGGCATGAGGTACTCCGGCCTTCTCCCACCCTAACACTGTCCGACATGAGGTAATCCTGGCTTTCCCCCACCCCTAACACTATCCGACACGAGGTAATCCTGGCTTTCCCCACCCCTAACACTGTCCGACATGAGGTAATCCTGACATTCCCCACACCTAACACTGTCCGACACGAGATACTCAGCTTTCCCCCGCCCCTAACACTGTCCGACACGAGGTAATCCTGGCTTTCCCCATCCCTAACACTGTCCAACACAAGGTACTCAACCTCCCCCACCCCTAACACTGTCCGACATGAGGTAATCCTGGATTTCCCCCACCCCTAACACTGTCCGACACGAGGAATCCTGACTTTCCCCCACCCCTAACACTGTCCGACACGAGATACTCAGCTTTCCCCACCCCTAAAACTGTCCAACACGAGGTACTCAGACTTTCTCAACCCCTAACACTGACCGACACGAGGTACTCTGGCTTCCTCCACCCCTAACGCTGTCCGCCACAAGGTACTTAGCCTTCCCCCACCCCTATCACTGTTCGACACGAGGTAATCATGTCTTTCCCCAACCCCTACCACTGCCCGACATGAGGTACTCTGGCCTTCCCACACCCTTAACACTGTCCGGCATGAGGTAATCCTGGCTTTCCCCCACCCCAAACACTGTCCAACATGAGGCACTCAGACTTCCCCCACCCCTAACACTGTCCGTCATGAGGTAATCCTGGCTTTGCCCCAAGCCTAACACTGTCCAACACGAGGTTCTCAGCCTCCCCCACCCTTAACACTGTCCGGCATGAGGTAATCCTGTCTTTCCCCCACCCCTAACACTGCCCGACACGAGGTACTCAGCCTTCCCCCACCCCTAACACTGTCCGATACGAGATAATCCTGGCTTTCCCCCATCCCTAACACTGTCCGACTCGAAATACTCCGGCTTTCCCCCACCCCTAACACTGTCCAACATGAGGTAATCCTGACTTTCCCCCACCCCTAATACTGTCCAACACGAGGTACTCAGCCTTCCCCCATCCCCTAGCACTGTCCAAAACGAGGTAATCCTGGCTTTCCCCTACCCCTAAAACTGCCCGACGTGAGGTACTCTGGCTTACCCCCACCCCTAACACTGTCCGACATGAGGTAATCCTGGCTTTCCCCCGACCATAACTCTGTCTGACACGGGGTAATCCTGGCTTTTGCCCACCCCTAACACTCTCCGACATGAGGTAATCCTGGCTTCCCCCACCCTGACACTGTCCGACACGAGGTAATCCTGGCTTTCCCCCACCCCTAACACTGTCCAATATGAGGTAATCCTGACTTTCCTGCACCCTTAACACTGTCCAACACGAGGTACTCAGCCTTATCCCACTCCTAACATTGTCCGACATGAGGTAATCCTGGCTTTCCTCACCCCTAACACTGTTTGACATGAGGTAATCCTGTCTTTCCCCCACCCCTAACACTGTCCGACACGATGTAATCCTGGCTTTCCCCACCCTGACACTGTCCGACATGAGGTAATCCTGGCTTTCCCCAACCTTAACACTGTCTGACATGAGGTAATCCTGACTTTCCCCCACCCCTAACACTGTCCAACACGAGGTACTCAGCCTTCCCTCACCCCTAATACTGTCCAACACGAGATACTCAGGCTTCCCCACCCCTAACACTGTCCGACACGAGGTACTTAGCCTCCCCCCACCCTAACACTGTTCGACACAAGGTAATCCTGTCTTTCCCCACCCCTAACACTGTCTGACACGAGTTAATCCTGCCTTTCCCCACCCCTAACACTGTCCGACACAAGGCACTTAGCCTTCCCTCACCCCTAACACTGTTCGACACGAGGTAATCCTGTCTTTCCCCACCCCTAACACTGTCCGACACGAGGTAATCCTGTCTTTCCCCACCTCTAACACGGTCCGACATGAGATACTCAGCTTTCCCCCACCCCTAACACTGTTCGACACGAGGCAATCCTGGCTTTTCCCCACCCCTACCATTGTCCAACACGAGGGACTCAGCCTTCCCCACCCCTAACACTGTCCGACACGAGGTAATCCTGGATTTCCCCCACCCCTAACACTGTCCAACACGAGTTACTCAGCCTTTCCCCACTCCTAACACTGTCCGACACGAGGTAATCCTGGCTTTCCCCAAGCCTAACACTGTCTGACACGAGGTTCTCATCCTCCCCCACCCCTAACACTGTCCGACATGAGGTACTCCGGCTTTCCCCCATCCCTAACACTGTCCGACATGAGGTAATCCTAGCTTTCCACTGACCCTAACTCTGTCTGACACAGGGTAATCCTGGCTTTCCCCCACCCCTAATACTGTCCGACATGAGGTAATCCTGGCTTCTCCCACCCTTACACTGTCCAACACGAAGTAATCCTGGCTTTCCCCCACCCCTAACACTGTCTGACATGAGGTAATCCTGACTTTCCCGCACCCCTAACACTGTCCAACACGAGGTACTCAGGCTTATCCCACCCCTAACATTGTCTGACACGAGGTAATCCTGGCTTTCCCCACCCCTAGCACTGTTCGACACGAGGTAATCCTGTCTTTCCCCCACCCCTAACACTGTCCGACATGAGGTAATCCTGGCTTTCCCCACCCTGACACTGTCCAACACGAGGTAATCCTGGCTTACCCCCAACCCTAACACTGTCCGACATGAGGTAATCCTGACTTTACCCACCCTAACACTGTCCATCACGAGGTACTCAGCCTTCCCCCACCCCTAACACTGTCCGACACGAGGTAATACTGTCTTTCCCCACCCCTAACACTGTCCGACACGAGGTACTTAACCTTCCCCCACCCCTAACACTGTCCGACACGAGGTAATCCTGTCTTTCCCCACCCCTAACACTGTCCGACACGAGGTAATCCTGTCTTTCCCCACCTCTAACACGGTCCAACATGAGATACTCAGCTTTCCCCCACCCCTAACACTGTTCGACACGAGGTAATCCTGGTTTTCCCCCACCCCTAACACTGCCCGACACAAGGTACTTAGCCTTCCCCCACCCCTAACACTGTCCGACACGAGGTAATCCTGTCTTTCCCCCATCCCTAACACTGCCCAACATGAGATACTCTGGCCTTCCCCCACCCCTAACACTGTCCGACACGAGGTAATCCTGGCTTTCCCCACCCCTAACACTGTCCAACACGAGGTACTCAGCCTTTCTCCACCCCTAACACTGTCCGACACGAGGTAATCCTGGCTTTCCCCCAAGCCTAACACTGTCCGACACGAGGTTCTCATCCTCCCCCACCCCTAACACTGTCCGACATGAGGTAATCCTGTCTTTTCCCCACTCCTAACACTGTTAGACACGAGGTACTCACCCTTCCCCCATCCCCTAAAACTGTCCGACACGAGGTGATCCTGCCTTTCCCCCACCCTTAACACTGTACGACACAAGTTTTTCAGTCTTCCCACCCCTAACACTGTCTGACACGATGTAATCCTTTCTTTCCCCCACCCTAACACTGTTCGAAACGAGATACTCAGCCTTCCCCCACCCCTAACACTGTCCGACACGAGGTGATCCTGGCTTTCCACCATCCCTAGCACTGGCCGACACGAGGTTCTCGGCCTCCCCTCACCCCTAACACTGTCCGACACGAGGTAATCCTGTCTTTCCCCACCCCTAGCGCTGTCCGGCGTGGGGTGCTCAGCCTTCCCAACCCCTAGCACTGTCCGACACGAGGTAATCCTGGCTTTCCCCCACCCTAACAGTGTCCGACACGAGGTACTCAGCCTTCCCCAACCCCTAACACTGTCCGACACGAGGTAATCCTGGCTTTCCCTCACCCCTAATACTGTCCGACACGAGGTAATCCTGTCTTTCCCCACCCCTAGCGCTGTCCGGCGTGGGGTGCTCAGCCTTCCCCACCCCTTGCTCTGTCCGACACGATGTAATCCTGGCTTTCCCCCCACCCCTAACACTGTCCGACACGAGGTAATCCTGGCTTTCCCTCACCCCTAACACTGTCCGACACGAGGTAATCTTGGCTTTCCCTCACCCCTAACACTGACCGACACGAGATACTCAGCCTTCCCCAACCCCTAACACTGTCCGACACGAGGTGATCCTGGCTTTCCCCCCACCCCTAACAGTGTCCGACACGAGGTACTCAGCCTTCCCCAACCCCTAACACTGTCTGACACAATGTAATCCTGGCTGTTGAAAGTGTCGTTAAACTCCAATCAATAAAAAATAGATAATTAACCCTTATATATTTATCAGGTTCAGATCATTTATTTATCGCGATACAAACATATAACAGAATTTTATAGAAAATTATTAACCCTTTGCGACTGCGGTACGTAATATTACGTACGAAAATTGCCGTGCGTTGCGACTACGGTACGTAATATTACGTACTCCAACTTTGGACCCGAGCGGCTGCTTTTTCGTTCAGAAACATGATACTTCATAATTTCATTATAGTTGATGGATGCTAAGTGCATATGTGTGGTAGACCAATCAATATTTTCAACGTGCAGCCACAAGGCTGCACGTTGCAAATAGTAATTGGTCTACCCCCAAATAATGAATATGGACTCTTCCTGTTGCTGCCATTGAATTGATATGGACGATACTACCAGAACTCAAAGGGCTAACGACTGCGTTTGATGTCGCCAAAACTTGATTTTTCGTGACATTAAAACATCACGATAACCGTAGTCGGAAAGGGTTAGAACGTAGTGCTCATCGGTTCGAATCCTACCTTCAGCAACTGCTCTGTCAAATAAAATTGAATAAATTAAATTTCTAGTTGAATAATTAGTCAATATTCAGCCTCCTTCGAAGAAATATCAAACTCGATAAAAACTTCACATTGGAAGTGTTTAACCATCAATCATGTTGTCTTTGCTTATAGTATGAACTTTTGAAACTTACACTTTACCAATTTATATTGGTCTGAATGACCGCTATCAATGGATTACCTGTCGCTGGAATAAATTTCTGATCTTTTTATCCGAGTAAAATGACGTCGACTTGCTTCTGTGTATTAAATGAGTGATACATCGCGGTTGCAAGCAGAAATGAAATACCCATAACATACAGAGCGCGTTAATGTGCAGGAATACCAGCAACAATCTTCTCCACAGCAGTGATCTGTATCCATAACATTCTTTTCACCAGCACACATCCGTTTCCTATTTTCATATACCCATTCGAAGAAATATTCCCCATATTGACACATTGTGTTTATTGCACGACAGAAGTGGAGAATATATCGATAGGTGAATGTTTGCTCCATCTAATTTTGCAAGAAATCTGACATCACAATTGGAACCTATCCTACCTAATTTGCAAAAAGGTATTGAGGAACAAGGGTTTATCACTTAGAAATTTAGGTATTTTAGAAACTCCGTATGCAGTTGTATGGTGTGTTGGATCTTCAGAAAAGTGATGCTGGAGTTTTGGGGTCCGCGCACAAATGCGAACAAGTACTTTTAGTAGAACAAATCGCGAAATCTGGAGGATTATGGTGTAATGTTCGTGTGGAAATACTGAAGGGTTAATTTCATAATTTTGAGCTTCACTGTTGCACTATTACTATCAATTTGTTGTGGATACCATTGTCAGATTTCTTTCTATCACATCAGCTATTCACCTTTTAATTTTGAATTAGTTAACAACCTGTGTCGAGTTTGTATTAAATCAACAAAACATAGGGACCAAAGCAAAGTATATTCTTTATATTGGTGCGTCATATTGATACGTCATATACAATTATCTGGCATAGAATTTAACATAACAATATAAAGACATCGTGAAGCGTAAAAATAAGGCTATCTGTTCATTAGAACACACTGGAACTCAAGGGGCGAGTTGTAATACAAACGGAAGATCGATGAAAATAATTGATACCCGTAAAAACTGGATTTTCGATAATAAACCGAATTTCGGTGTCAAGAGGCTGAACATATTATAGCCTATTCTGAAATCTGTCGAAACATCTTGTTTGTCTTTTAGCCCCCACCCGACCCCGTCCCACCCCACACACTATCAGAATGATGCCTACATCCCTTGTTATGGCGTGTAATAATAATAAGGATAAGAGAAGAAATCTGAGAATCAACAACAATAACACCAATACTAGACTTAATGATTCCGGAGAATCATGGTTTTTCCAGACCAGATTCCGTGATTTTCATGACCCCACAGTGCCTAAAGATTTAGTGTAAACGGTATCACTAACGTACCCTTATTGGTGTCCTGGGGATATGGCTGTAGTAGTCTCAAATGACTCAATTTGATAAACAAAATTTAGGTTAAAACTATCATTATTGATGGAGAGGGTTAATATCAATATCTCCGTCCAACAAGTATAAACTCGACAAAAGGAGTTATGTTTGTTTGACACATGTATGCTTATTGTGTGTTGTGGCTATTTGAAGACAACCCATTTATCTCAAATCTATCTAAACTTTTGAAGTTTGGCAACTTGTGGAGGGTTAACAAACGTTTACCGAAATATATTTTCCATGCAACTTGTAATGTCACACAAAGACCTGGGAAGGACCAATTTCTCTTGAAAATCTACAAAATGTTTTTGGAGAAATACATGGAAAACCTGAATTGTTAAGCTTTTGATGGGTATCACTGTGTAACCAGCCCAAAAGGGGGATAAGGCTTGGTTTTTCGAATACCCTTATTACCAATAAAAGTTAACCCCGGTGAATTCCACTTCAAATAAAGGAAGTTATATTTATCTCTTATTTACATGTTGAGTGATGTGGGTGCCTGACAACAGCATGTTTTATGACAATTTCTATGTTTGAGATTCTGTAGAGGGTTAAAAATGATTGCTGCTATATTTTGTCCATGAAACTTGTAATATCACACCAGCTACGGCGAATGGCCAATTTTCTTTTGAAAGCCTACAAGATGTTTTAAGAGAAATCCGCGGAAAATATAATTTTTTTAACTTTTGGGGGTTATCACTCTTTAACCAGCCCAAAACGGGTTAACGCTTGGTTTTGTGAATTCCCGCATTACTTACAGAAAAAATCCTCTGTGAATTCCATTTCTAACAAAGGAAGTTATGTTTATCTTTCGGGTACACGCTGGATACTGTGGGTGCACGAAAAGAGCCCATTTTATCAAAATGTCAACGTCCGAGAGCCTGTGGAGGGTTAACACACGCTTACTGGAATACTTTGCCCATGCAACTTGTATTGTCACACCAAGACCTACGAATGGGCAATGTGTCTTGAAAATGTATATGATGAAGTGAGAGAAATTCACGGAAAACATGATTTTTTAGTCTTTTTAAGGGTATCGCTGTTCAAAAAGCCCAAAAATGGGTTAATGTTTGGTTTTTGGAAAACCCTTACAAAACAATGTTCTTCGGTAAATTCCGCCTCTATCAAAGGAAAGTTTGTTTACCCCTCTTGCACCCCTTTGGGCGCAATGGGTGCCCGAAAACAGCCCATTTCATCAAACTGTCGGCTGTTTGACAGCCTGTGGAGGATTAAAAAAAAACGCTTAGCCCAATATCTCTTGTGTATCAATTGTGGTGTCACGGTCTAACGGTGATGAATGTTTAAATAGAATCTACAAGACGTATTTTGTGAAAGTCTCAATAAACCTTAATTTTGACAGTTTTTTACATTTCGAAAATGGCTTCAGAATCGTGCGGACAAAATGTGTGGACAAAAAACTGAAAAAAATTAAATAATAATCCGTAGAAACAAATGTCTTTTCCAGAGTGAAAAGCCAAATAACTGTTCTGTAACTTAATATTAAAAAAAATATGAAAAGAAAATTTTACAATATTTTTTGCAATGTATGCTTCGGAGAAAAATAAAACAGAACTACTCATCAGTAAGCCCAAAACAGAGTTCAATAGAATCCAGTAAACAGTGATGAAGACAGTTTCCAGCCGATCATGTCCAAGTATGTGTCTGTAGAAACAGTATCCAATAATTCGTAATGAAATGTTCATTCAAAACTTCAGCAGTACCCAATAACTTTAAATAAAGCATTCAGAAAATTCAAAGGAAATTAACCCTTTGAACCCTAGCGGCCGTTTTTCTGGCCAGCAACATGATACGTCATAACGTCATAACGTCATTAACTAGGATGGCTACTCAGTAAATGTGTGGGGTAGACCAATCAATATTTTCAACGTGCAGCCCCGAGGCTGCACGTTGAAAATATTGATTGGTCTACCCCAAATAATGAATATGGATTCTTCCAAGAGCTTCCATTGAACTGGCATGGAAGATACCACCAGAGTTCAAAGGATTAATATCTTATTGGTATTGGCTCTCCTGGTAGTTTTAAAATGCTCCAGCAGAACTCTGAACCTTTCACAAAAGTAAATTCTGGTTCACAGGAACTATAAACTCTTTTCCAAAATTTGGAAATAATTTTCCAATACACGTAGATACACAGATCCCAAACAATATTCCGTAGAATATATATAATAAACTCAGCTACTGACTATAATAATGCACTGTCCTGTAATAATAATCTCCATTGTTTAATGAATGCTGAATAATTGTTACTTATCAATCAATTGAATGAGATGAATAAACGTCAGAAGTCTGTTAGCAGAGGTTATTTTATAATTTTCAAACAGAAAGTTCCAGAATGAGAAATTCCTCCAAGGTTCTTATATTTTACCGACTGCTGATTGGTTGAATTAAATCACCTCATTAAGTTTTTAGATGAGTCTGTCTTATTTCAAGTAACAAGTATGACTCAAATACACAATCAGTGAGCTAAACAGTGAGTAACAATATCAGGTAACATGTTGATAGGTACATCGAAAGGTCACTCAGAACAAATAAGTGATCACACAAGCCAGAGTCTGCTTAATCTAAGAAAACAAAAAATTTCGAATATATTAATTACGTATTATTAATAACCAAGAACATATCAATTCTGATATTATAATGGGAGGGCATAACACCCCTGTTACTGACACTCCTATCGCTGAGTTATATAATCCGTTAACATTGATTATTAGATTTAAACTCTTTATGCGTTATCAATTAAGGTGCTACATAAAAAAAAGGAAAATTAAATCTGGTTGGGGGGGGGGGGGGGGGGGGGGTCGGAAAAAAATTCCTGGAACATAGGCACAATTTTTTAATTCCACCCCCCCCCCCCACTCCACCCCTGTAAAAAGATTTTTGTAAGTTGTTTCCGCATAATTTTCTGACAACCACCCCCTCCCGTTATTTCAAGAAATATTTGAAGTAATCCCGTATATATTCACCACATCTCCTGACATTAGTACTATTTATGTGTTGTGTTTGTATATTCTGGTCACTTTTGAAGCCAAAAGGTTAATTACAAAACTCATAAACAATGTCCATTAATGGTCCGAGAATAGTTCTCTTGTATGCCATCATGAAGCAGGGTAGTTTAAGTTTCCAGCTTTACAGAAAGTGTTATGTGATGCACATTGGATAATGCTAAATCAAAGAGTTTATTTAATTAAGTTCAGTTATTTGTTGTATTTTATTTTGATTAAATTTGTTAAAATCACACAATTCTAATTTAATTTGAAAAATTAATGCACTCACTGGCGAAGTGAATGATTACAAATTTTCCCTTTTCTGTCGCTGTGAGCATGTGTCCATGAAAATCAACATATTATGACATATCCTGAAAATTCCCAAGCCATACCCCATTATATGGTACCCCACCATATACACATGCTCTCCATTCCAACTAGATCACAAATTGTAGCAAAAAACCTTGTGGATTTTTTTTCTTTCTTTTAGCTCATGGCAGAAGCTCATTTTTGAGCCGACGGACACCCATCCCACCCCCACCCACCCCCGCCTATGTTCCTGGAATTTTTATATTTCTTTCCGACCACCAACCCCCCCCCCCCCCCCTCCCGATTAGATTGCTGTTTAATTTGAATTCATGGAATATTAGAAGTGGGAATTTCAAAGTGAACTAATTTTCTTCACTACTACAGAACCTTAATGGAAGACTCCTATAGTGCCTATAATTTTATTGCATATGTCGGTTTCAGACAATCACCCAAACACATGTGTGTCTTGAGTGAAGCTGGCCAAAAAGTAAACATCATGGGGGTTCTGAACATGGGTCTTCGGTACCGACACGCCTAGCCGTGAACCTATCACCGTACCATCTTACCATCTGACATACATCCATAATAATACCCAGTATTACGGTTGACATTCAGAACTAACCCTATAGTCGGAGGGAGGGGGGGGGCATATGTATTCTACTTCATGTTTTTAACCGAATGTGATTTTTTGTTTAATATGCGTGTTGAGCTCACAAGAAGATAATATCAACTTATTGTCGAATTCTGGGAGACTGTCTTAGAGTTTTAGTGATCCCTTTCAAAATGGCGGCTAAAATGTCCAAATTCTACATACATTCGCCAATGTTGAACTATATCAAAGTTATTAATAGTTAATGTAAATGTAAGTTAATATCCATTTGAACATTTTCAAATACACACTGAACTTGTATGTGAATAAAAATACCAAAATCATAACCAAAATAGGCCAACAATCCGTGCAACGGTATTTCCGTGAAAACAAAATGTACTACATGATCGCCTGAATGTATGTAAATATTTCACAGGAGATGGTGTCTGACAAAAACTTTCTCAATTGGAGATTTTTTTTTTTTATTTATTTATTTTTTATTTGTGTTTAACGACACATTAACAGCCATGGTCATATCATGTCGGTGACAGTTCTACGGGTGGAGGAAGCCGGAGTACCCGGAGAGAACCACTGAACAACGAAGAACAGCTGTCAGTTACCCAACATCGTAACTCTGAACTCTGCACCGCGACACAGGCAGGGTTAGATTGGTTGAAGACATGTGCACCATCGACGTGCAGTACGCCTAAGTTCACAGAGTCATCGTGCCCCCATGTAGGCAAGCGGGGTGAAGTGTCTTGCCCAAGGACACAACGCGGTTGCCGTAGGTGGGATTCGAACCGAGAACCTCTCGGCTTGCAGCCTGCACCTCTACCTACTGAGCCACCGCGCCCCTACCTCCATTGGAGGTAACGCAGTAACCATCAATTTATTTATTGTGATTTAACGACAATTTCGGCAGTCAGGGTCACTTTGTGTCGGACAGTTTTATGGGTGGAGGAAACCGGAATACCTGAAAAGAACTACCCAGCAACTGTGAATAGCTACCAGACTCCCTAACGCACTAACGCCATACAAGCGGTGTTAGCCGTGGATGAAGACAAATGCATCATCAACGTACAGTACGCCTTAGTACACAGTGGGGCAATGTACCCACGCGAGCCATCAGGATGAAGTGAGTTACCATCAGTTAATCATTTATGAGATGTTGTAATATCATCTGTTGAAACAACCAGGTGGTTTTCACCATAAACCCTTTGAACTCTGGTGGTATCTTCCATGCAGTTCAGTGGCAGCAATTAGAAGAGTCCATATTCATTATTTGGGGTAGACAAATCAATATTTTCAACGTGCAGCCTCTGGGCTGCACGTTGAAAATATTGATTGGTCTACACCACACTGTCACTGAACAGCCGTCCTATTTAATGACGTTATTACGTATCATGTTGCTGGTCTACACCACACTGTTACTGAACAGCCGTCCTATTTAATGACGTTATTACGTATCACGTTGCTGGTCTACACAACACTGTTACTGAACAGCCGTCCTATTTAATGACGTTATTACGTATCATGTTGCTGGTCTACACCACACTGTTACTGAACAGCCGTCCTATTTAATGGCGTTATTACGTATCATGTTGCTGGTCTACACCACACTGTTACTGAACAGCCGTCCTATTTAATGACGTTATTACGTATCATGTTGCTGGTCTACACCACACTGTTACTGAACAGCCGTCCTATTTAATGGCGTTATTACGTATCATGTTGCTGGTCTACACCACACTGTTACTGAACAGCCGTCCTATTTAATGACGTTATTACGTATCATGTTGCTGGTCTACACCACACTATTACTGAACAGCCGTCCTATTTAATGACGTTATTACGTATCATGTTGCTGGTCTACACCACACTGTTACTGAACAGCCGTCCTATTTAATGACGTTATTACGTATCATGTTGCTGGTCTACACCACACTGTTACTGAACAGCCGTCCTATTTAATGACGTTATTACGTATCACGTTGCTGGTCTACACAACACTGTTACTGAACAGCCGTCCTATTTAATGACGTTATTACGTATCATGTTGCTGGTCTACACCACACTGTTACTGAACAGCCGTCCTATTTAATGGCGTTATTACGTATCATGTTGCTGGTCTACACCACACTGTTACTGAACAGCCGTCCTATTTAATGACGTTATTACGTATCATGTTGCTGGTCTACACCACACTGTTACTGAACAGCCGTCCTATTTAATGGCGTTATTACGTATCATGTTGCTGGTCTACACCACACTGTTACTGAACAGCCGTCCTATTTAATGACGTTATTACGTATCATGTTGCTGGTCTACACCACACTGTTACTGAATAGCCGTCCTATTTAATGACGTTATTACGTATCATGTTTCTGGTCTACACCACACTGTTACTGAATAGCCGTCCTATTTAATGACGTTATTACGTTATTACGTATCATGTTGCTGGTCTACACCACACTGTTACTGAACAGCCGTCCTATTTAATGACGTTATTACGTATCATGTTGCTGGTCTACACCACACTATTACTGAACAGCCGTCCTATTTAATGACGTTATTACGTATCATGTTGCTGGTCTACACCACACTATTACTGAACAGCCGTCCTATTTAATGACGTTATTACGTATCACGTTGCTGGTCTACACAACACTGTTACTGAACAGCCGTCCTATTTAATGACGTTATTACGTATCATGTTGCTGGTCTACACCACACTGTTACTGAACAGCCGTCCTATTTAATGACGTTATTACGTATCATGTTTCTGGTCTACACCACACTGGTACTGAACAGCCGTCATATTTAATGACGTTATTACGTATCATGTTGCTGGTCTACACCACACTGTTACTGAACAGCCGTCCTATTTAATGACGTTATTACGTATCATCTTGCTGGTCTACACCACACTGTTACTGAACAGCCGTCCTATTTAATGACGTTATTACGTATCATGTTGCTGGTCTACACCACACTGTTACTGAACAGCCGTCCTATTTAATGACGTTATTACGTATCATGTTGCTGGTCTACACCACACTGTTACTGAACAGCCGTCCTATTTAATGACGTTATTACGTATCATGTTGCTGGTCTACACCACACTGTTACTGAACAGCCGTCCTATTTAATGACGTTATTACGTATCATGTTGCTGGTCTACACCACACTGTTACTGAACAGCCGTCCTATTTAATGACGTTATTACGTATCATGTTGCTGGTCAGAAAAACGAACAGAACAATGCTCAATACACAATAATGTGAGCATGTTGTGGAACAAATCATTTATTGAAGTTAACAGTTGAATAACTTTTCAAAGTTCGAAACTTAAAATTTTCATAAATGGTCACTGGTCAATAAACTGAAACGAACTCTTGTAGCAGTAACAGCATTTGTAGCGATGTAGCTACAACTGTTATACAATTATAGCTACATGGCTACACATACCATTACCGCTACAAGTCAGTTACGATTCTACTTTAAACTGTCAAAAACTTATGACCGAAATATATTCGAAAATATTCGAATTTCCGATTTCGAATTGAATCGAATCGAATATTGACTTTTGAATCGAATTTCGAATATTCACAGGAGCCGACATGAGGGATATATCTCTCTTTCAGTGAGAATTGCAGTTCTTTTTAACCCTTTACCTAACGTAACGGCCAAAACCGGCCAGCGCTATTCTCAAAAATCGCCAATTAATTTTCATTATTTTTTTCTTTTTTTGTCTCAAAAACATAGGTTATGACCCCTCGTTGGAACGAGCTCGTCGAGCTCGTTCCAACGGGGGGTCATAACCTATGTTTTTGAGACAAAAAATGAAAAAAATTAGTTATTCAAGAATTATTTTTGCAAGTGTCGTCTGCTTTTCAGGTTAGGTAAAGGGTTAAAGGTGCCTTGTATTACCATCTCTAGCAGGAGCCTACATGAGGGATATATCTCTCTTTCAGTGAGAATTGCAATTCTGTTTAAATGTGCCTTGTATTACCGTTTCTAGCAGGAGCCGACATGAGGGATATATCTCTCTTTCAGTGAGAATTGCAATTCTTTTTAAAGGTTCCTTGTATTACCATCTCTAGCAGGAGCCGACATGAGGGATATATCTCTCTTTCAGTGAGAATTGCAATTCTTTTTAAAGGTGCCTTGTATTACCATTTCTAGCAGGAGCCGACATGAGGGATATATCTCTCTTTCAGTGAGAATTGCAATTCTTTTTAAAGGTGCCTTGTATTACCATTTCTAGCAGGAGCCTACATGAGAGATATATCTCTCTTTCAGTGAGAATTGCAATTCTGTTTAAATGTGCCCTGTATTACCATTTCTAGCAGGAGCCGACATGAGGGATATATCTCTCTTTCAGTGAGAATTGCAATTCTTTTTAAATGTGCCTTGTGTTACCATTTCTAGCAGGAGCCGACATGAGGGATATATCTCTCTTTCAGTGAGAATTGCAATTCTGTTTAAATGTGCCCTGTATTACCATTTCTAGCAGGAGCCGACATGAGGGATATATCTCTCTTTCAGTGAGAATTGCAATTCTGTTTAAATGCGCCTTGTATTACCATTTCTAGCAGGAGCCGACATGAGGGATATATCTCTCTTTCAGTGAGAAGTGCAATTCTTTTTAAAGGTGCCTTGTATTACCATTTCTAGCAGGAGCCGACATGAGGGATATATCTCTCTTTCAGTGAGAATTGCAATTCTTTTTAAAGGTGCCTTGTATTACCATTTCTAGCAGGAGCCGACATGAGGGATATATCTCTCTTTCAGTGAGAATTGCAATTCTTTTTAAAGGTGCCTTGTATTACCATTTCTAGCAGGAGCCGACATGAGGGATATATCTCTCTTTCAGTGAGAATTGCAATTCTTTTTAAAGGTGCCTTGTATTACCATTTCTAGCAGGAGCCGACATGAGGGATATATCTCTCTTTCAGTGAGAATTGCAATTCTGTTTAAAGGTGCCTTGTATTACCATTTCTAGCAGGAGCCGACATGAGGGATATATCTCTCTTTCAGTGAGAATTGCAATTCTGTTTAAATGTGCCTTGTATTACCGTTTCTAGCAGGAGCCGACATGAGGGATATATCTCTCTTTCAGTGAGAATTGCAATTCTGTTTAAAGGTGCCTTGTATTACCATTTCTAGCAGGAGCCGACATGAGAGATATATCTCTCTTTCAGTGAGAATTGCAATTCTGTTTAAATGTGCCTTGTGTTACCATTTCTAGCAGGAGCCGACATGAGGGATATATCTCTCTTTCAGTGAGAATTGCTATTCTTTTTAAAGGTGCCTTGTATTACCATTTCTAGCAGGAGCCGACATGAGGGATATATCTCTCTTTCAGTGAGAATTGCTATTCTTTTTAAATGTGCCTTGTGTTACCATCTCTAGCAGGAGCCGACATGAGGGATATATCTCTCTTTCAGTGAGAATTGCAATTCTTTTTAAAGGTGCCTTGTATTACCATTTCTAGCAATGGTAGAAGCAATAGGTAGCAAAAGCATCTCCCAACATTGCATAATATTCCCGGTAGGTTTTTCCGAATTATAGATAACTGTTGTTATCACCCAACCAGTAATATCGTACCGAACCCCGATTCAAACTTAATCTGTAGTTTAGTATGACTGATACACAAGGTACTGTGGTAGACAAAAATATCCAATCATACAGGTTCTCATAGTGGTCAACATCTGTGTCAAGTTTGAAAACGATTGGACAACAAATAGCTGAGAAACGCTCCGAACAAAAATGTGTTCACAGAATGTATAATTACTAACTCGATCTGTACCATAACTCTGGTTAAGTTAAAAAACTCAAAACCCCACGTGCACAGGCTCTCGTGATGGTTAAATTATGTGCCAAGTTTGAAAAGGGTCGGACATCAAATGACTCAGAAACGCTCCGGACGAAAAACAACTCGGATGGGTGCATGTACGGACGGACGGACGGACGGACGGACGGACGGACGGACGGACGGACGGACGGACGGACAACCCATTTACACAATACGATTTTTTTAACGGGCATAAACAATAAACAATTAGAACAGAAGCAGTTATTGCCCCTTATAATCACTTGGACTTTTAATACAAAATAGGGATCATGGATTCCTCTGGCTGGAAATTGGAAGGTGGAATAAACGTTAAGCTCAAAGTCCCCAATTGAATTTTCCACACTGGCGAACCTGAACACACAATAGGGGCCCTAAACTGTTGTGTAATAATCTGAAAAGTCAAAATGGTGAACCTTAAACACATTTTCAGCACGAATACATTAACTATTAACCAAAATACCCGTAACATCTATCTAGTTATCTCCATACAATTTGTAATGTTGGACCTCTTTTTAGCTCACCTTGACTAAGTCGATCTGAGTTTATCAAATCGCTCTTCGTCCGTCGTCCGTCAACGACATGTTTTGGGCAAATCCCCCCCCCCCCCTCCCCCCCCCCCAACCAAAAAAAACCCACTGAGCCAAATCAAGTGCGTGTTTGTGCGCGTGATGGTGTTGGGGGGGGGGGGTGCGGTTTTTTTTGTTCAACTCAATATACCTAGCTCCAAAGGGAGGGAGGGGGGGATACTCAAGTTTGTTCAAATTGGTTCACTGGGTTCATAATTGGGCTCCCTATGGTAGCCCAAATTTTAACTTGGTGCAATATAAGGAGATTTCTTTGAAAATCTTTTTCTTCAGCTCCACCAGTAACAATCCTTTCATATTTGGTATTCAGCACCTCTAGTTCACTACTCAGAACTCTTAGTCTGATTTTAACAAAATGTGATACGCATCATACGTGAGAAACAAATATTTGATTTATATGACAAAAATAGCCACGGCTATCGTGGGATTCAATGTATGCTAAATATAGAAACATGATTCCAAGTTAATTTTATGGAGAGCCATGTAGCTAAAGAATTAGAAACTTTCTATTAAGCACCCCCAAGAGGTGTGTAACTAAGATTAGCCCACATAGGTTGTATATTAAGGAGCTACATAGGGAAGCTCCACTTTTTGCATTATGATTAACTGGAGAAAAATCATGATGCTTGGACCATTTAGTCACTACTAAGGGGGTCAAGGATTCACAATGGATGCTATGGAGTTTGATTGCTTACTGTAGATTCCTTCGAGTCCTCGGTTTACATGGGGTTCTGTTCAAGGTGAGCGTTTCAGGCCCCGTGTGGCTTCTTGTTTAAAAGTGCCCTAATGGGAAAGAAAAAATACTTAGGAAATTGACAACAAGGTAAAACTGGCCGTTTGTGGTGTCATTACAGCAGAAAACATTTTAAAGCTGTGTAGTAGCCACTTTAAAGAAAACAATACCCCATTAAATTATTAAAAAAAGGTCCCCATAAAATCACTTTTGGGCCCTTAATATACATCAAGGGTTCTTAACTGTAGTCTGATACCCTGAGATGTCAAAATGGTGAAACTGCAATATTTCATATCACCTCGAATTTATTTAAGACGAGCTAAAATACTGATATTATCACTTTTTTTGTTTTTTCTGTACGGTTTTGGTCATTTTAGTTGACCCTTTAAGAGGACCATTATTGGGTTAAAATAGACACCAGGGATTTGACAAAAAGGTACAACTAATTGCTTGTTAGGTGACCAAGATAATTAAAGACAAAAAATGCTTTCGGTCAAACGTATGAAGTAGTCCTGATATCATGACAAATGCCGTCGACTACGAAGTCTGGTGTTCGGGAACTGATAATTACTGAATGTTGTCATTCATTGTGGCAATTTTTCTAAGACATCTCCTGCTTTATTTTAATAGTTTACGATATTTATTTATTTATCGACTTTTAGGGTCACTTTTGACATTCGTAGCTATATCATAGCTCAAAACAGCTATGAACTCAAGTTTAGCGGATAGTTTATACACAGAATACTTCCAACACAGATGTTGGTTAACGGGTTTAGTTTAGCTGTAAAAGGAAGGTATTTTCCACGAAGTGGTTAATTTTTTCTACGTATGTCTTGTGTTGTCGTAACTACAGCACATACAAGGGTAAATTATTTGTGTTAGGAATAAACTACTTGACGTTCTTTAGAAATACATAAACGAAATTAAATTGGTTTTACTATACATAGAATTCAAAAGATCAGATCACGTGACAAAGACGGATACATTTATTTTATCAGTGAATAGAACTTCGCTTAACGTTTGAAAAATATCAATGTCCTACATTACTTCGTGTTTGTTAGGCTGTCTAGCACAATAAAGGGAATTTTCGGGCTTGGCTGGCTTTTCACAATGTACATGTATGTATGTCGTGAATGAATGTATCCGCTACATTGTTGATCCTGAGGGCAGGCAGGAAAGTTTTTTTGAGCAAAAATAACTAGGGTGTTGGAGTCCAAAGCTTTTTTCAATGATTTCACTTTTCTGCCTTTTTCAGACTGATGTGTCTACATCTTGTGCAAAAACACCCTCACCTATATTTTGTGGTATTTTGGAAAAGGTCATAAAAGTTTGCTTGGACAGTGAACTGTGAAAATTCCTTTGGGTTCCTGTGTTCTAATTCCAGCTAACTCCTTCGAGGCCTCCGGGAATGGACCGAGTAGAATGGTATTGAGTCCAAATACGAAATGTCAAGCTATTCTGTTGGTTAATCCAATCCCCCACAGTGCACACTATTGACCCAGCCATAGCCGTTTTGGCTTGGCGAAAACCTTTAGAGATTGGCTGACAGCCCAAAATGTAAAAAATCACTTAGTGTTCAATGTTGAAGCAGTGAACCCCTGTAGTTTCTTATTGAGTAACCCATGATATATTATGGGTCAAGACCTCCTGGGGATATTCAAAGCCAAATTACTGATATTTGTCCCACACAGTTTAGAAAATATACAGATTAATAAATATTTACGATCGAGCTCCCATTTCATATTTTCAGCCTTCTAACTCGGAACGCTCTGACTTACAGTTAAAATAGAAGTCCTCTCACGAACTGTGCGCTTATCTAGGCTTAATTGCACGCAGGAATTGAGCGCAATTGCCATATCGAATGGCATCCACACCACGGCATATTCTCCTGGTTACTCATAGCAAACACAGGCGATGTTTCTGTCAATGGACCTCCGGGTTACCCGAGGGTCCATGGCTGAAACGTTGATTGTGCATAGGCCATAGGTACACAATTTGATAGCCGTACTACGTCTATAAAGCGTAGATTACGCGCAGATCGTCGTGCTATCTTTGCGCATTTCATGACATCACTACTACTTTTAACTGTACGGGGTGACCCCGTTCGTAACGGTCACCAGAACCGATCTTCCCTGTGAAAGTGAAATAGGTAAATTGAAGTTTCAGAGAGACTCTGGTTCGTGTTTTTTAAAGACTTCGTCTGTTGAGTATTGCTTATTACGAATAAGCTTATCAAAATCCAATCCGGTGAGAAGGTTGAAAGTATTGTGTTTGTACCCAATTATTATACACATTACAAGTAAGTTTGGGTTTGGTTGGTTGTTTCTACTTTTAGAGGTTCCGACGGGAGACAGAGTGTTAATGTGTCAAGTATGTGTTACCCAATAACACTGTTTACAAAATGTGATTCAAATCAAACTGGCAGACATATTATTAATACCTCTCCCAGGCAAACCACAAATACGGATCCATGAACTTAGCCTAAACAAATCTGAATTTAAACCTAAACACATATAAAATATAAAAGGTTTTGAGAGAGTGTTTTGGGAGAAGATTTGTTTAACCCTTTTTACAACACAGACAATAAACATTAGTTGTCAAAAGTAATAGGTTGAACAGTTTAAAGAGTTCATGTATTTATGTATTTCATGACAACTGTTTGTCTAGTTATTTATACAATCATTACGAAAGACGTGGTGCGCTTTTGGTTGACTGTTCTGTGTTCATCAGTATCCAGAGTCTGTATGAAAATGGAAGATATATATATAGAGGCAAGATACCTAAACTCAGAGATGACGTTAATAAGACCTACATTTAAATCCAGGCCACGGACGCTTTGAATCAATCAATCACTGTAAACCACTTGGAGAACATTCCAGTGTGTGGGGTGTGTGTGTGTGTATGTGTGTGTTGTGTGTGTGTGTGTGTTTTGAAATAACACAATCATGTTTTAGAGGAATTTTAAATGTTGGTTTCTGATCCCCCGCCGGGATTCGAACCCTCGGCAACACCGCTTGGCAATCAGGAGTCCAGCGTCCAAACCACTAGACCATTGCACACCGGCAAAAACGATGGCTGGAATCTAGCTTTTTAGATGAAGTCCTCATGATTACTTGGTTCATCTTCCTTTCGGCAGCAGCATGAAAGTATGGAACGCGCTGGCTACAGTACAGTGTGTGTGTGAGTGTGTGTGTGTGTGTGTGTGGGGGGGGGGGGGGGGAGTCAAATTTCCGTCAGAGCAAACAAATTTAAAATTGGGCAGTCACTATTCGATCCCCAACCCACCCCCTCCTCCTGGAACACAAAATTGGTTTGTTAGGACGGAGCCACGAAGTCCCCTCCATTTTGTAATATTTTACAAACAAGGCCCTTCAAAATGTTCCTATCGAACCAAAAGCTTTGCGAGGAGGTACACCACCCATCCCCAACACTCCATTTACGGAGTAGGCCCACCGCCCATCCCCACCACTCCATTTACGGAGTAGGGCCACCACCCATTCCCACCACAACATTTACGGTGTAGGGCTACCACCCATCCCCACCACTCCATTTACGGAGTAGGGCCACCACCCATCTCCACCACTCCATTTACGGAGTAGGGCCACCGCCCATCCCCACCACTCCATTTACGGAGTAGAGCAACCACCCATCCCCACCACTACATTTACGGTGTAGAGCTACCATCCATCCCAACCACACCATTTACGGAGTAGGGCCACCACCCATAGCCACCACTCCATTTACGGAGTAGGGCCACCGCCCATCCCCACCACTCCATTTACGGAGTAGGGCCACTGCCCATTCCCACCACTCCATTTACGGTGTAGGGCTACCACCTATCCCCACCACTCCATTTACGGAGTAGGACCACCACCCATCTCCACCATTCCATTTACGGAGTAGGGCCACCGCCCACCCCCACCACTCCATTTACGGAGTAGGGCCACCACGCATCCCCACCACTCAATTTTCGGAGTAGGGCCACCACCCATACCCACCACTACATTTACGGAGTAGGGAGATAACCGAAAGTCGATTTCCATGACGATTTTATTCAGGGATATTTGTCTATATTATTATGCAACTTACGTATGATCTCGAGTTTAGCGAATCGTTTATACGTATGCTGCCGTTTTCAGGGGATTTCCACCAGAGGTGTGGGTTTAATACTGTTGATGTGAACAGAGTTTGTTCACCATAGAATGGTTAATTCTTTCCATGTATTGCCCTAACTACCATACTAAAGAAGAATATATTGTTTATACCAGGGGTAAACTAAATGACGTCCTTTATAGAAATACTTTATTCAGAAATAAAAATCGTATTACAAAGACACATGTATTTATATAAAAATAAATAACACACTGTTCAAACCTTAAGCTGTAGTTAATTGATTCTTCTTTGTTAGTCTATTTACTACAATAAACAAAATATTCTCCGCTGTCTGGTGTCTCATAATACACAAAATTTAAACTTCTGAATGACATTGACGATCTGAAGGTCACTATATGTGCTGATAGGAAAGTCTTATTCAATAAAAATAAAATACGCGTTGACATTATAGTTTTAGTTATTGCACGTCTCTCTTTACCACAGTGGTGGCCACAGAATTTCCACGACAAGGGGGCGGTGGAAGGTTTGTGATCCCCGACACGGGGGCTCGGGTGTCCGACAATCACACACTAAAGGAGTCAGTTCCCCAGACGGGAAGGGGGGGGGGGGAGGTTAACACTTCACGATGGGGTAAGCTGTAACCCATCCTCTGTCCCCTCGTTGACACCACCCCTGTTTTACCGGAATCATGTATCAAAATCTCGTGAAAAGCCATCTTAGCTCCCTATTTACTTTTCTTGTTTTGGTATAGACGTAGCTGTTGAATGATAACTGTTTTGCTTTACCGTAAATAAACTTCCTACACTTATTGTCCTACGTGTGAATTCACTGTACCCGTTCCCAAAATGTAAAATGTACAACGAGGTACAGTAACTGTATACCGGGGGCGGAAGAGGGATGGGGTGGGGGTGGGGTCACCTGACACTAATAGTGTTGTCATGTCATCAAATGTTTATTTGTTTATTGTACATTAATATTGTCAACAGTCTGTTTCACGGATGGGGGAGCCGGAGTACATACAGTTAAAACTAGAAGTCCTGTCACGAACTGCGCGCTTATCTAGGCTTAATTGAGCGCAGGAATTGCAAGCAGTTGCCATATCGAATGGCATCCAAAGCATGCACGTTCTCCTGGTCACTCATAGCAGACGCAGACAATGTTTCTGCCAATGGACCTCCGGGTTAACCGGAGGTCCATTGGTCGAAACATTGCTTGTGCACAGGCCATGTGTACAGAATTTGATAGCCTTACTATGGTCATAACGCGTAGATTAACGCATAGATCGACGTGCTATTTGTGCGCATTTTCATGACAGGATTTCTAGTTTTAACTGTAACAAAGACGAGTAACTGCATAACAGGAGAATGAACAGTTGTTATCATCGATCGAAGGACTGTAAATGCTTTACGCCCTAACACATTGCGTTATCGTGCTCCCGCATTGACAATCGGGTTGACATGATTGTCTTCTTGCCCAAGGACACAACACTGACTCGTACAGTCGACCTTTCTATCTTAAATCTAATATGTTAACCAATGGGCCACCGTGCTCCACAGAGATCATCACACCAATTATGATTATGGAAAGCTATTGGCGTGTTTGTTGGGGGTGGGGGGTTGAATTGCCTTAATCACAAAGTGTGAAAACCCCATGGGTTCTGTGTATAATCTTCGTTGAAGTCCCCGAGAAGCAACCGAGAGGAACAGTTTGAAGAGATTAATATATTTAATTCATATTGAGTCTTATCAGAAAGATGCTGCTGGTTGCTTCAAGAAAATAAGATTTTTTCAAGATTTATTTGTTTCGACGCCCTTTTTATCCCCCTCCCCACACATTTGTCCCTATTGGCCAAGCCATATTCAATTTTCAGGAAATGATGACCATTGTTCAGTCTAGTTATCTAGAAATACCGTTTTGGCCTGCTGAAAGCCGTTTGAGGTTCACTGGCAGCCCAAGATATGAAAGTCACATATGGTTCAGTGTTGAAGTAGGTATCCCCTGTAGTGTCCTATTTCGAAACTAATAATATTTTTTATTCGACTCTTATCGAGAATACTTCACGCCAAGTAAAAAGGGGCTTAATGTTAACAAATTTAGAAGGAACATGACAAATATAAAAATATTCCGACTGGTGGAGGATCAAGAAGAATTTTAAACATACATCTCATATCGCTCCACGTTATAAATCGGGCTCCCGTATGATCATATGGATCCCGACTATGGATAGAATATTACATTATTTGTGACATTTTCACAGATTTAACCTCATATTAACACTTATAAAGGCACCTTGTGTTCCAGTTAACCTATTAGGGTTGATTTACAGCATTATCTCAGCGGTTTGGAACATAAAAAATGATACATTGCAGAAAATTATAAAAAAAATTGCATAATTTGAGAATGCACGTCTTTAGCGCACCTTTGAGACTCACCAGTGGTGTAAAATGTTCTCCTCCATCGCCCATAGTGTTAAAATGTTCTTCTCCATCGCCCATAGTGTTAAAATGTTCTCCATCGCCCATAGTGTTAAAATGTTCCCCTCCATCGCCCATAGTGTTAAAATGATCTCCTCCATCGCCCATAGTGTTAAAATGTTCTCTTCCACCGCCCATAGTGTTAAAATGTTCTCCATCGCCCATAGTGTTAAAATGTTCCCCTCCATCGCCCATAGTGTTAAAATGTTCTCCTCCATCGCCCACAGTGTTAAAATGTTCCCTTCCATCGCCCATAGTGTTAAAATGATCTCCTCCATCGCCCAAAGTGTTAAAATTTTCTCCTCCATCGTCCATAGTGTTAAAATGTTCTCCTCCATCGCCCATAGTGTTAAAATGTTCCCCTCCATCGCCCATAGTGTTAAATTGTTCTCCTCCATCGCCCATAGTGTTAAAATGTTCTCCATCGCCCATAGTGTTAAAATGTTCCCCTCCATCGCCCATAGTGTTAAAATGTTCCCCTCCATCGCCCATAGTGTTAAAATGATCTCCTCCATCGCCCATAGTGTTAAAATGTTCTCTTCCACCGCCCATAGTGTTAAAATGTTCTCCATCGCCCATAGTGTTAAAATGTTCCCCTCCATCGCCCATAGTGTTAAAATGTTCTCCTCCATCGCCCATAGTGTTAAAATGTTCCCCTCCATCGCCCATAGTGTTAAAATGATCTCCTCCATCGCCCAAAGTGTTAAAATTTTCTCCTCCATCGTCCATAGTGTTAAAATGTTCTCCTCCATCGCCCATAGTGTTAAAATGTTCCCCTCCATCGCCCATAGTGTTAAAATGTTCTCCTCCATCGCCCATAGTGTTAAAATGTTCCCCTCCATCGCCCATAGTGTTAAAATGTTCTCCTCCATCGCCCATAGTGTTAAAATGTTCCCCTCCATCGCCCATAGTGTTAAAATGATCTCCTCCATCGCCCATAGTGTTAAAATGTTCTCCTCCATCGTCCATAGTGTTAAAATGTTCCCCTCCATCGCCCATAGTGTTAAAATGATCTCCTCCACCGCCCAAAGTGTTAAAATTTTCTCCTCCATCGTCCATAGTGTTAAAATGTTCTCCTCCATCGCCCATAGTGTTAAAATGTTCTCCTCCATCGCCCATAGTGTTAAAATGTTCTCTTCCACCGCCCATAGTGTTAAAATGTTCTCCTCCATCGCCCATAGTGTTAAAATGTTCTCCTCCATCGCCCATAGTGTTAAAATGTTCTCTTCCATCGCCCATAGTGTTAAAATGTTCTCCTCCATCGCCCATAGTGTTAAAATGTTCTCCTCCATCGCCAGTAGTGTTAAAATGTTCTCCTCCATCGCTCATAGTGTTAAAATGTTCTCCTCCATCGCTCATAGTGTTAACATAAATAGTGTTAGCAATCTCTGGAGACATGTGAACAACCGACGTGCATTACGTCTTACTACACAACGCCACGTGCCTTCACATCATTGTAACTTGAATCTCAAGTTTAAGCTATAATCCTATACATGAATGAAAGTGTCAATGGCACTGTAGCTTAACTTGACTGTGTGTTGTGTTTGATGAAAATGATAATGTTCCATGTTAATAAAAGGATTATGAACTATAACAAGAATTGTGATAATTGAGAATATGTTAATTTTTGTTCCTTGTATGCTATGTTTTCAATAATCATAATTTGAGGTGTAGAGTGTACTAAAGAATTATTGAGGGGTGGGTTAATGTGGTTCGCAGGGTTAATGTATGTCAACCAAAGTTACCAAGTTAAAGTGAAATTATTCCAAAACGAATCATCATATCACGTTATACTGAAATCCCTTCATAAATACGACCTGCAGACTGTGCTAAAGGTTTCCGTGTTTTGGGCTCAGGCAGCCGCCACGGTCGAATGGTCGAATGGTCGAAACCAAAAGGGGACGTTCTCATCTAGACATTATCCGGAGTCATCAAGCTACACTGAAAACTATTCATAAATACGACATGTAGACTGTGCTAAAGGTTTTCGGGCTTCGGGCCTCTGTAGCCGTCACAGTAGACAGATTGCGACCAAAACATGACGTTCTCGTCTGGATATTATATGTTGTCATCCTACCAAGTAACAATGAAATTCCTCCATAAATACGACCTGTAGACTGTGCTGAAGGTTTTCGGGCTTCGGGCCTCTGTCACCGTCGCAGTTGACCCATAGTGACCAAAATATATTGTTTTCATCTGGACATTATATGGAGTCATCCTACTACCAACGTAACCATGAAATCCCTCCATAACTACGACCTGTAGATTGTGCTAAATGTTTTTGGGTTTGGGGCTCAGGAATCCACCCCGGTTGACCGATCGCGGCGAAAAGGGAACGTTCACGTCTAGATGTGACCTCAAACCTGCATGTGGAATTTTGTGACGATCGTACAAGAACTACGAGGTGTAGTCTGTGATAATTGAAAGTGTGAACAGACTAACAGACTTCCGCAAGCGTGATGACAATAGATTATTTTGACTTTGTTAACTCTTTACCCAACGTAACGGCCAAAACCGGCCAGCGCGATTCTCAAAAATCGCCAATTAATTTTCATTATTTTTTCATTTTTTCTCTCAAAAACATAGGTTATGACCCCTCGTTGGAACGAGCTCGTCGAGCTCGTTCCAACGAGGGGTCATAACCTATGTTTTTGAGACAAAAAATGAAAAAAATTAGTTATTCAAGAATTTTTTTTGCAAGTGTCGTCTGCTTTTCATGTTAGGTAAAGGGTTAAGTTAAGCTGAAAATAGGAATAATAATCGAAAATCTTGCTCCTGGAAAAAACACAAATGTTTATTTTATCGAATAACAACAATACTTGAGTGTAGAAAATCCATAAGTAAAGATTATTTTTCAATAAAGAGAAGATTAGATTCAGTCGTCCGACAAGTAAGAAAACAAATAACTCATCAATTTTCTGCTCTTTTCCTGTTCTGATAAGAAAGCTAAATAATTTGTTAGTGTGATACCATCGTTTTTATATTGATATAGATATAAGTAAAAGGGAAAATGAAATTATACTCACAATAAAACATACCTCATCACCACTCTAGATCGTCATAAAATGCAATAAATTGTATCTTAACGCAATATCACTTGCCCGAACGTGCTTGATTGAGGGGACCAACTGGGGGACTTAAGATGTGACTTTTGTGTTTGCCGCCATCTTGGTCTCGATGGTAGAACGTGGCTGTTATATGAGCCAGTGGCATACAATAGGAAGAGTGTGTGTTCTGAGGGTATGTTGATAGCCTACAATAGGAAAGGTGTGTGTTCTGGGGGTATGTTGATAGCCTACAATAGGAAGGGTGTGTGTTCTGAGGGTATGTTGATAGCCTACAATAAGAAGGGTGTGTGTTCTGAGGGTATGTTGATAGCCTACAGTAGGAAGGGTGTGTGTTCTGAGGGTATGTTGATAGCCTACAATAGGAAGTGTGTGTGTTCTGAGGGTATGTTGATAGCCTACAACAGGAAGGGTGTGTGTTCTGGGGTATGTTGATAGCCTACAATAGGAAGGGTGTGTGTTTTGAGGGTATGTTGATAGCCTACAATAGGAAGGGTGTGTGTTCTGGGGGTACGTTGATAGCCTTCAATAGGAAGGGTGTGTGTTCTGGGGGTACGTAGATAGCATACAATAAGAAGGGTGTGTGTTCTGGGGGTATGTTGATAGCCTACAATAGGAAGGGTTGTGTTCTGGGGGGTATGTTGATAGCCTACAATAGGAAGGGTGTGTGTTCTGAGGGTATGTTGATAGCCTACAATAGGAAGGGTGTGTGTTCTAAGGGTATGTTGATAGCCTTCAATAGGAAGGGTGTGTGTTCTGGGGGTACGTAGATAGCATACAATAGGAAGGGTGTGTGTTCTGGGGGTATGTTGATAGCCTACAATAGGAAGGGTTGTGTTCTGGGGGGTATGTTGATAGCCTACAATAGGAAGGGTGTGTGTTCTGGGTGTATGTTGATAGCCTACAATAGAAAGGATGTGTGTTCTGGGGGTTTGCTGGTAGCCTACAATAGGAAGGGTGTGTGTTCTGAGGGTATGTTGATAGCCTACAATAGGAAGGGTGTGTGTTTTGAGGGTATGTTGATAGCCTACAATAGGAAGGGTGTGTGTTTTGAGGGTATGTTGATAGCCTACAATAGGAAGGGTGTGTGTTCTGGGGATGTGTTGATAGCCTACAATAGGAAGGGTGTGTGTTCTGAGGGTATGTGGATAGCCTACAATAGGAAGGGTGTGTGTTTTGAGGGTATGTTGATAGCCTACAATAGGAAGGGTGTGTGTTCTGGGGGTATGTTGATAGCCTACAATAGGAAAGGTGTGTGTTCTGAGGGTATGTTGATAGCCTACAATAGGAAGGGTGTGTGTTCTGAGGGTATGTTGATAGCCTACAATAGGAAGGGTTATGTTCTGAGGGTATGTTGATAGCCTACAACAGGAAGGGTGTGTGATCTGATGGTTTATTGATAGCCTACTATAGGAAGGGTGTGTGTTCTGAGGGTATGTTGATAGCCTACAATAGGAAGGGTGTGTGTCCTGATGGTATGTTGGTAGCCTACAATAGGAAGGGTGTGTGTCCTGAGGGTATGTTGATAGCCTACAATAGGAAGGGGGTGTGTTCTGGGGATATTTTGATATCCTACATTAGGAAGGGTGAGTGTTCTGAGGGTATGTTGATAGCCTACAATAGGAAGGGTGTGTGCGCTGAGGGTATGTTGATAGCCTACAATAGGAAGGGTGTGTGTTCGGAAGGAATGTGGATAGCCTACAATAGGAAGGGTGTGTGTTCTGTGGGTATGTTGATAGCCTACAATAGGAAGAGTGTGTGTTCTGAGGGTATGTTGGTAGCCTACAATAGGAAGAGTGTGTGTTCTGAGAGTATGTTGATAGCCTACAATAGGAAGGGTGTGTGTTCTGAGTGTATGTTGATATCCTACAATAGGAAGGGTGTGTGTTCTGAGGGTATGTTGATAGCATACAATAGGAAGTGTATGTGTTCTGAGGGTATGTTGATAGCCTACAACAGGAATGGTGTGTGTTCTGGGGGTATGTTGATAGCCTACAATAGGAAGAGTGTGTGTACTGAGGGTATGTTGAGAGCCTACAATAGGAAGGGTGTGGGTTCTGGGGGTATATTGATAGCCTACAACAGGAAGGGTGTGTGTTCTGAGGGTATGTTGATAGCCTACAATAGGAAGGGTGTGTGTTCTGGGGCTAAGTTGATAGCCTACAACAGGAAGGATGTGTGTTCTGAGGGTATGTTGATAGCCTACAATAGGAAGGGTGTGGGTTCTGGGGGTATGTTGATAGCCTACAATAGGAAGGGTGTGTGTTCTGAGGGTAAGTTGATAGCCTACAATAGGAATGGTGTGTGTTCTGGGGGTATGTTGATAGCCTACAATAGGAAGGGTGTGTGTTCTGAGTGTATGTTGATAGCCTACAATAGGAAAGGTGTGTATTCTGAGGGTATGTTGATAGCCTACAATAGGAAGGGTGTGTGTTATGGGGGTATGTTGATAGTCTACAATCGAAAGGGTGTGTGTTCTGACGGTATGTTGATAGCATACAATAGGAAGGGTGTGTGCTCTGGGGGTATGTTGATACCCTACAATAGGAAGGGTGTGTGTTCTGGTGGTATGTTGATAGCCTACAACAGGAAGGGTGTGTGTACTGAGGGTTATTTTGATAGCCTACAATAGGAAGTGTGTGTGTTCTGAGGGTATGTTGATAGCCTACAACAGGAAGGGTGTGTGTTCTGGGGGGATGTTGATAGCCTACAATAGGAAGGGTGTGTGTTCTGAGGGTTTGTTGATAGCCTACAATAGGAAGGGTGTGTGTTCTGAGGGTATGTTGATAGCCTACAATAGGAAGGGTGTGTGTTCTGGGTGTATGTTGATAGCCTACAATAGGAAGGGTGTGTGTTCAGGGGGTATGTTGATACCCTACAATAGGAAGGGTGTGTGTTCTGGGGGTATCTTGGTAGTCTTCAATAGGAAGGGTGTGTGTTCTGAGGGTATGTTGATAGCCTACAATAGGAAGGGTGTGTGTTTTGGCGATATGTTGATAGCCTACAATAGGAAGGGTGTGTGTTCTGAGGGTATGTTGATAGCCTACAATAGGAAGGGTTGTGTTCTGAGGGTATGTTGATAGCCTACAACAGGAAGGGTGTGTGATCTGATGGTTTATTGATAGCCTACTATAGGAAGGGTGTGTGTTCTGAGAGTATGTTGATAGCCTACAATAGGAAGGGTGTGTGTCCTGATGGTATGTTGGTACCCTACAATAGGAAGGATGTGTGTTCTGAATGTATGTTGATAGCCTACAATAGGAAGGGTGAGTGTTCTGAGGGTATGCTGATAGCCTACAATAGGAAGGGTGTGTGCGCTGAAGGTATGTTGATAGCCTACAATAGGAAGGGTGTGTGTTCGGAGGGAATGTGGATAGCCTACAATAGGAAGGGTGTGTGTTCTGTGGGTATGTTGATAGCCTACAATAGGAAGAGTGTGTGTTCTGAAGGTATGTTGGTAGCCTACAATAGGAAGAGTGTGTGTTCTGAGGGTATATTGATAGCCTACAATAGGAAGAGTGTGTGTTCTGTGGGTATGTTGATAGCCTACAATAGGAAGGGTGTGTGTTCTGAGGGTATGTTGATAGCCTACAATAGGAAGTGTATGTGTTCTGATGGTATGTTGATAGCCTACAACAGGAATGGTGTGTGTTCTGGGGGTATGTTGAGAGCCTACAATAGGAAGGGTTGTGTTCTGGGGGGTATGTTGATAGCCTACAATAGGAAGGGTGTGTGTTCTGGGTGTATGTTGATAGCCTACAATAGAAAGGATGTGTGTTCTGGGGGTTTGCTGGTAGCCTACAATAGGAAGGGTGTGTGTTCTGAGGGTATGTTGATAGCCTACAATAGGAAGGGTGTGTGTTTTGAGGGTATGTTGATAGCCTACAATAGGAAGGGTGTGTGTTTTGAGGGTATGTTGATAGCCTACAATAGGAAGGGTGTGTGTTCTGGGGATGTGTTGATAGCCTACAATAGGAAGGGTGTGTGTTCTGAGGGTATGTTGGTAGCCTACAATAGGAAGGGTGTGTGTTCTGAGGGTATGTGGATAGCCTACAATAGGAAGGGTGTGTGTTTTGAGGGTATGTTGATAGCCTACAATAGGAAGGGTGTGTGTTCTGGGGGTATGTTAATAGCCTACAATAGGAAAGGTGTGTGTTCTGAGGGTATGTTGATAGCCTACAATAGGAAGGGTGTGTGTTCTGAGGGTATGTTGATAGCCTACAATAGGAAGGGTTATGTTCTGAGGGTATGTTGATAGCCTACAACAGGAAGGGTGTGTGATCTGATGGTTTATTGATAGCCTACTATAGGAAGGGTGTGTGTTCTGAGGGTATGTTGATAGCCTACAATAGGAAGGGTGTGTGTCCTGATGGTATGTTGGTAGCCTACAATAGGAAGGGTGTGTGTCCTGAGGGTATGTTGATAGCCTACAATAGGAAGGGGGTGTGTTCTGGGGATATTTTGATATCCTACATTAGGAAGGGTGAGTGTTCTGAGGGTATGTTGATAGCCTACAATAGGAAGGGTGTGTGCGCTGAGGGTATGTTGATAGCCTACAATAGGAAGGGTGTGTGGTCGGAGGGAATGTGGATAGCCTACAATAGGAAGGGTGTGTGTTCTGTGGGTATGTTGATAGCCTACAATAGGAAGAGTGTGTGTTCTGAGGGTATGTTGGTAGCCTACAATAGGAAGAGTGTGTGTTCTGAGAGTATGTTGATAGCCTACAATAGGAAGGGTGTGTGTTCTGAGTGTATGTTGATATCCTACAATAGGAAGGGTGTGTGTTCTGAGGGTATGTTGATAGCATACAATAGGAAGTGTATGTGTTCTGAGGGTATGTTGATAGCCTACAACAGGAATGGTGTGTGTTCTGGGGATATGTTGATAGCCTACAATAGGAAGGGTGTGTGTACTGAGGGTATGTTGAGAGCCTACAGTAGGAAGGGTGTGGGTTCTGGGGGTATATTGATAGCCTACAACAGGAAGGGTGTGTGTTCTGAGGGTATGTTGATAGCCTACAATAGGAAGGGTGTGTGTTCTGGGGCTATGTTGATAGCCTACAACAGGAAGGATGTGTGTTCTGAGGGTATGTTGATAGCCTACAATAGGAAGGGTGTGGGTTCTGGGGGTATGTTGATAGCCTACAATAGGAAGGGTGTGTGTTCTGAGGGTAAGTTGATAGCCTACAATAGGAATGGTGTGTGTTCTGGGGGTATGTTGATAGCCTACAATAGGAAGGGTGTGTGTTCTGAGTGTATGTTGATAGCCTACAATAGGAAAGGTGTGTATTCTGAGGGTATGTTGATAGCCTACAATAGGAAGGGTGTGTGTTATGGGGGTATGTTGATAGTCTACAATCGAAAGGGTGTGTGTTCTGACGGTATGTTGATAGCATACAATAGGAAGGGTGTGTGCTCTGGGGGTATGTTGATACCCTACAATAGGAAGGGTGTGTGTTCTGGTGGTATGTTGATAGCCTACAACAGGAAGGGTGTGTGTACTGAGGGTTATTTTGATAGCCTACAATAGGAAGTGTGTGTGTTCTGAGGGTATGTTGATAGCCTACAACAGGAAGGGTGTGTGTTCTGGGGGGATGTTGATAGCCTACAATAGGAAGGGTGTGTGTTCTGAGGGTTTGTTGATAGCCTACAATAGGAAGGGTGTGTGTTCTGAGGGTATGTTGATAGCCTACAATAGGAAGGGTGTGTGTTCTGGGTGTATGTTGATAGCCTACAATAGGAAGGGTGTGTGTTCAGGGGGTATGTTGATACCCTACAATAGGAAGGGTGTGTGTTCTGGGGGTATCTTGGTAGTCTTCAATAGGAAGGGTGTGTGTTCTGAGGGTATGTTGATAGCCTACAATAGGAAGGGTGTGTGTTTTGGCGATATGTTGATAGCCTACAATAGGAAGGGTGTGTGTTCTGAGGGTATGTTGATAGCCTACAATAGGAAGGGTTGTGTTCTGAGGGTATGTTGATAGCCTACAACAGGAAGGGTGTGTGATCTGATGGTTTATTGATAGCCTACTATAGGAAGGGTGTGTGTTCTGAGGGTATGTTGATAGCCTACAATAGGAAGGGTGTGTGTCCTGATGGTATGTTGGTACCCTACAATAGGAAGGATGTGTGTTCTGAATGTATGTTGATAGCCTACAATAGGAAGGGTGAGTGTTCTGAGGGTATGCTGATAGCCTACAATAGGAAGGGTGTGTGCGCTGAAGGTATGTTGATAGCCTACAATAGGAAGGGTGTGTGTTCGGAGGGAATGTGGATAGCCTACAATAGGAAGGGTGTGTGTTCTGTGGGTATGTTGATAGCCTACAATAGGAAGAGTGTGTGTTCTGAAGGTATGTTGGTAGCCTACAATAGGAAGAGTGTGTGTTCTGAGGGTATATTGATAGCCTACAATAGGAAGAGTGTGTGTTCTGTGGGTATGTTGATAGCCTACAATAGGAAGGGTGTGTGTTCTGAGGGTATGTTGATAGCCTACAATAGGAAGTGTATGTGTTCTGATGGTATGTTGATAGCCTACAACAGGAATGGTGTGTGTTCTGGGGGTATGTTGAGAGCCTACAATTGGAAGGGTGTGTGTACTGAGGGTATGTTGATAGCCTACAACAGGAAGGGTGTGTGTTCTGAGGGAATGTTGACAGCCTACAATAGGAAGGGTGTGGGTTCTGGGGGTATGTTGATAGCCTACAATAGGAAGGGTGTGTGTTCTGAGGGTAAGTTGATAGCCTGCAATAGGAAGGGTGTGTGTCCTGATGGTATGTTGGTATCCTACAATAGGAAGGGTGTGTGTTCTGGGGGTATGTTGATAGCCTACAATAAGAAGGGGGTGTGTTCTGGGGGTATGTTGATATCCTACATTAGGATGGGTGAATGTTCTGAGGGTATGTTGATAGCCTACAATAGGAAGGGTGTGTGCGCTGAAGGTATGTTCATAGCCTACAATAGGAAGGGTGTGTGTTCGGAGGGAATGTGGATAGCCTACAATAGGAAGGGTGTGTGCTCTGTGGGTATGTTGATAGCCTACAATAGGAAGAGTGTGTGTTCTGAAGGTATGTTGGTAGCCTACAATAGGAAGAATGTGTGTTCTGAGGGTATGTTGATAGCCTACAATAGGAAGAGTGTGTGTTCTGTGGGTATGTTGATAGCCTACAAAAGGAAGGGTGTGTGTTCTGAGGGTATGTTGACAGCCTACAATAGGAAGTGTATGTGTTCTGATGGTATGTTGATAGCCTACAACAGGAATGGTGTGTGTTCTGGGGGTATGTTGAGAGCCTACAATTGGAAGGTTGTGTGTACTGAGGGTATGTTGATAGCCTACAACAGGAAGGGTGTGTGTTCTGAGGGTATGTTGACAGCCTACAATAGGAAGGGTGTGGGTTCTGGGGGTATGTTGATAGCCTACAATAGGAACGGTGTGTGTTCTGAGGGTAAGTTGATAGCCTGCAATAGGAAGGGTGTGTGTTCTGAGGGTATGTTGACAGCCTACAATAGGAAGGGTGTGGGTTCTGGGGGTATGTTGATAGCCTACAATAGGAACGGTGTGTGTTCTGAGGGTAAGTTGATAGCCTGCAATAGGAAGGGTGTGTGTTCTGAGTGTATGTTGATAGCCTACAATAGGAAGGGTGTGTGTTCTGGGGGTATGTTGATAGCCTACAATAGGAAGGGTGTGTGATCTGAGGGTATGTTGGTAGCCTACAATAGGAAGGGTGTGTGTTCTGAGGATATGTTGATAGCCCACAATAGGAAGGGTGTGTGTTCTGGGGGTATGTTGATAGCCTACAATAGGAAGGGTGTGTGTTCTGGGGGTATGTTGATAGCCTACAATAGGAAGGGTGTGTGTTCTGAGGGTATGTTGGTAGCCTACAATAGGAAGGGTGTGTGTTCTGAGGATATGTTGATAGCCCACAATAGGAAGGGTGTGTGTTCTGGGGGTATGTTGATAGCCTACAATAGGAAGGGTGTGTGTT
Source organism: Pictodentalium vernedei (assembly GCA_031216915.1). NCBI lineage: Eukaryota > Metazoa > Mollusca > Scaphopoda > Dentaliida > Dentaliidae > Pictodentalium > Pictodentalium vernedei. The sequence continues at coordinate 4,090,955 of CM062294.1, read as the reverse complement.
CTGGGTGTATGTTGATAGCCTACATTAGGAAGGGTGTGTGTTATGAGGGTATGTTGATAGCCTACAATTGGAAGAGTGTGTGTTCTGAATGTATGTTGATAGCCTACAATATGAAGGGTGTGTGTTCTGGGGGTATGTGATAGCCTACAATAGGAAGGGTGTGTGTTCTGGGGGTATGTTGATAGTCTACAATAGGAAGGGTGTGTGTTCTGACGGTATGTTGATAGCATACAATAGGAAGGGTGTGTGCTCTGGGGGTATGTTGATACCCTACAATAGGAAGGGTGTGTGTTCTGAGGATATGTTGATAGCCCACAATAGGAAGGGTGTGTGTCCTGATGGTATGTTGGTATCCTACAATAGGAAGGGTGTGTGTTCTGGGCGTATGTTGATAGCCTACAATAGGAAGGGGGTGTGTTCTGGGGGTATGTTGATATCCTACATTAGGATGGGTGAGTGTTCTGAGGGTATGTTGATAGCCTACAATAGGAAGGGTGTGTGCGCTGAAGGTATGTTCATAGCCTACAATAGGAAGGGTGTGTGTTCGGAGGGAATGTGGATAGCCTACAATAGGAAGGGTGTGTGCTCTGTGGGTATGTTGATAGCCTACAATAGGAAGAGTGTGTGTTCTGAAGGTATGTTGGTAGCCTACAATAGGAAGAGTGTGTGTTCTGAGGGTATGTTGATAGCCTACAATAGGAAGAGTGTGTGTTCTGTGGGTATGTTGATAGCCTACAAAAGGAAGGGTGTGTGTTCTGAGGGTATGTTGACAGCCTACAATAGGAAGTGTATGTGTTCTGATGGTATGTTGATAGCCTACAACAGGAATGGTGTGTGTTCTGGGGGTATGTTGAGAGCCTACAATTGGAATGGTGTGTGTACTGAGGGTATGTTGATAGCCTACAACAGGTAGGGTGTGGGTTCTGAGGGTATGTTGACAGCCTACAATAGGAAGGGTGTGGGTTCTGGGGGTATGTTGATAGCCTACAATAGGAACGGTGTGTGTTCTGAGGGTAAGTTGATAGCCTGCAATAGGAAGGGTGTGTGTTCTGAGGGTATGTTGATAGCCTACAATAGGAAGGGTGTGTGTTCTGGGGGTATGTTGATAGCCTACAATAGGAAGGGTGTGTGTTCTGAGTGTATGTTGATAGCCTACAATAGGAAAGGTGTGTATTCTGAGGGTATTTTGATAGCCTACAATAGGAAGGGTGTGTGATCTGAGGGTATGTTGGTAGCCTACAATAGGAAGGGTGTGTGTTCTGAGGATATGTTGATAGCCCACAATAGGAAGGGTGTGTGTTCTGGGGGTATGTTGATAGCCTACAATAGGAAGGGTGTGTGATCTGAGGGTATGTTGGTAGCCTACAATAGGAAGGGTGTGTGTTCTGAGGGTATGTTGATAGCCTACAATAGGAAGGGTGTGTGTTCTGGGGGTATGTTGATAGCCTACAATAGGAAGGGTGTGTGATCTGAGGGTATGTTGGTAGCCTACAATAGGAAGGGTGTGTGTTCTGAGGATATGTTGATAGCCCACAATAGGAAGGGTGTGTGTTCTGGGGGTATGTTGATAGCCTACAATAGGAAGGGTGTGTGTTCTGGGTGTATGTTGATAGCCTACATTAGGAAGGGTGTGTGTTATGAGGGTATGTTGATAGCCTACAATAGGAAGAGTGTGTGTTCTGAATGTATGTTGATAGCCTACAATATGAAGGGTGTGTGTTCTGGGGGTATGTGATAGCCTACAATAGGAAGGGTGTGTGTTCTGGGGGTATGCTGATAGTCTACAATAGGAAGGGTGTGTGTTCTGACGGTATGTTGATAGCATACAATAGGAAGGGTGTGTGCTCTGGGGGTATGTTGATACCCTACAATAGGAAGGGTGTGTGTTCTGGTGGTATGTTGATAGCCTACAATAGGAAGGGTGTGTGTACTGAGGGTATGTTGATAGCCTACAATAGGAAGTGTGTGTGTTCTGAGGGTATGTTGATAGCCTACAACAGGAAGGGTGTGTGTTCTGGGGGGATGTTGATAGCCTGCAATATGAAGGGTGTGTGTTCTGAGGGATTTTTGATAGCCTACAATAGGAAGGGTGTGTGTTCTGAGGGTATGTTGATAGCCTACAATAGGAAGGGTGTGTGTTCTGGGTGTATGTTGATAGCCTACAATAGGAAGGGTGTGTGTTCTTGGGGTATGTTGATACCCTACAATAGGAAGGGTGTGTGTTCTGAGGGTATGTTGATAGCCTACAATAGGAAGGGTGTGTGTTTTGGCGATATGTTGATAGCCTACAATAGGAATGATGTGTGTTCTGAGGGTATGTTGATAGCCTACAATAGGAAGGGTGTGTGTTCTGAGGGTATGTGGATAGCCTACTATAGGAAGGGTGTGTGCGCTAAGGGTATGTTGATAGCCTACAATAGGAAGGGTATGTGTTCTGAGGGTATGTTGATAGCCTACAATAGGAAGGGTGTGTGCGCGGAGGGTATGGTGATAGCCTACAATAGGAAGGGTGTGTGCGCTAAGGGTATGTTGATAGCCTACAATAGGAAGAGTGTGTGTTCTGAGGGTATGTTGATAGCCTACAATAGGAAGAGTGTGTGTTCTGAGGGTATGTTGATAGCCTACAATAGGAAGGGTGTGTGTTCTGAGTGTTTGTTGATATCCTACAATAGGAAGGGTGTGTGTTCTGAGGGTATGTTGATAGCCTACAATAGCAAGTGTATGTGTTCTGAGGGTATGTTGATAGCCTACAACAGGAATGGTGTGTGTTCTGGGGGTATGTTGATAGCCTACAATTGGAAGGGTGTGTCTACTGAGGGTATGTTGATAGCCTACAATAGGAAGGGTGTGGGTTCTGGGGGTATGTTGATAGCCTACAACAGGAGGGGTGTGTGTTCTGAGGGTATGTTGATAGTCTACAATAGGAAGGGTGTGTGTCCTGGGGCTATGTTGATAGCCTACAACAGGAAGGGTGTGTGTTCTGAGGATATGTTGATAGCCCACAATAGGAAGGGTGTGTGTTCTGGGGGTATGTTGATAGCCTGCAATAGGAAGGGTGTGTGTTCTGAGGGTATGTTGGTAGTCTACAATAGGAAGGGTGTGTGTTCTGAGGATATGTTGATAGCCCACAATAGGAAGGGTGTGTGTTCTGGGGGTATGTTGATAGCCTACAATAGGAAGGGTGTGTGTTCTGGGTGTATGTTGATAGCTTACATTAGGAAGGGTGTGTGTTATGAGGGTATGTTGATAGCCTACAATAGGAAGAGTGTGTGTTCTGAATGTATGTTGATAGCCTACAATATGAAGGGTGTGTGTTCTGGGGGTATGTGATAGCCTACAATAGGAAGGGTGTGTATTCTGGGGGTATGTTGATAGTCTACAATAGAAAGGGTGTGTGTTCTGACGGTATGTTGATAGCATACAATAGGAAGGGTGTCTGCTCTGGGGGTATGTTGATACCCTACAATAGGAAGGGTGTGTGTTCTGGTGGTATGTTGATAGCCTACAATAGGAAGGGTGTGTGTACTGAGGGTATGTTGATAGCCTACAATAGGAAGTGTGTGTGTTCTGAGGGTATGTTGATAGCCTACAACAGGAAGGGTGTGTGTTCTGGGGGGGATGTTGATAGCCTACAATAGGAAGGGTGTGTGTTCTGAGGGATTGTTGATAGACTACAATAGGAAGGGTGTGTGTTCTGAGGGTGTGTTGATAGCCTACAATAGGAAGGGTGTGTGTTCTGGGTGTATGTTGATAGCCTACAATAGGAAGGGTGTGTGTTCCTGGGGTATGTTGATACCCTACAATAGGAAGGGTGTGTGTTCTGAGGGTATGTTGATAGCCTACAATAGGAAGGGTGTGTGTTTTGGCGATATGTTGATAGCCTACAAGAGGAATGGTGTGAGTTCCGAGGGTATGTTGATAGCCTACAATAGGAATGGTGTGTGTTCTGAGGGTATGTGGATAGCCTACTATAGGAAGGGTGTGTGCTCTGAAGGTATGTTGATAGCCTACAATAGGAAGGGTGTGTGTTCTGATGGTATGTTGATAGCCTACAATAGGAAGGGTGTGTGTTCTGAGAGTATGTTGATAGCCTACAATAGGAAGGGTGTGTGTTCTGGGGGTATGTTGATAGCCTACAATAGGAAGGGTGTGTGTTCTGAGGGTATGTTGATAGCCTACAATAGGAAGGGTGTGTGCACTCAGGGTATGTTGATAGCCTACAATAGGAAGGGTGTGTGTTCTGAGGGTATGTTGATAGCCTACAATAGGAAGGGTGTGTGCGCGGAGGGTATGTTGATAGCCTACAATAGGAAGGGTGTGTGCGCTAAGGGTATGTTGATAGCCTACAATAGGAAGGGTGTGCGTTCTGAGGGAATGTGGATAGCCTACAAGAGGAAGGATGTGTTTTCTGTGGGTATGTTGATAGCCTACAATAGGAAGAGTGTGTGTTCTGAGGGTATGTTGATAGCCTACAATAGGAAGAGTGCGTGTTCTGAGGGTATGTTGATAGCCTACAATAGGAAGGGTGTGTGTTCTGAGTGTTTGTTGATATCCTACAATAGGAAGGGTGTGTGTTCTGAGGGTATGTTGATAGCCTACAATAGGAAGTGTATGTGTTCTGAGGGTATGTTGATAGCCTACAACAGGAATGGTGTGTGTTCTGGGGGTATGTTGATAGCCTACAATTGGAAGGGTGTGTCTACTGAGGGTATGTTGAAGCCTACAATAGGAAGGGTGTGGGTTCTGGGGGTACGTTGATAGCCTACAACAGGAGGGGTGTGTGTTCTGAGGGTATGTTGATAGCCTACAATAGGAAGGGTGGGTGTCCTGGGGCTATGTTGATAGCCTACAACAGGAAGGGTGTGTGTTCTGAGGGTATGTTGACAGCCTACAATAGGAAGGGTGTGTGCGCTGAAGGTATGTTGATAGCCTACAATAGGAAGGGTGTGTGTTCGGAGGGAATGTGGATAGCCTACAATAGGAAGGGTGTGTGCTCTGTGGGTATGTTGATAGCCTACAATAGGAAGAGTGTGTGTTCTGAAGGTATGTTGGTAGCCTACAATAGGAAGAGTGTGTGTTCTGAGGGTATGTTGATAGCCTACAATAGGAAGAGTGAGTGTTCTGTGGGTATGTTGATAGCCTACAAAAGGAAGGGTGTGTGTTCTGAGGGTATGTTGACAGCCTACAATAGGAAGTGTATGTGTTCTGATGGTATGTTGATAGCCTACAACAGGAATGGTGTGTGTTCTGGGGGTATGTTGAGAGCCTACAATTGGAAGGGTGTGTGTACTGAGGGTATGTTGATAGCCTACAACAGGAAGGGTGTGTGTTCTGAGGGTATGTTGACAGCCTACAATAGGAAGGGTGTGGGTTCTGGGGGTATGTTGATAGCCTACAATAGGAACATTGTGTGTTCTGAGGGTAAGTTGATAGCCTGCAATAGGAAGGGTGTGTGTTCTGAGGGTATGTTGATAGCCTACAATAGGAAGGATGTGTGTTCTGGGGGTATGTTGATAGCCTACAGTAGGAAGGGTGTGTGTTCTGAGTGTATGTTGATAGCCTACAATAGGAAAGGTGTGTATTCTGAGGGTATGTTGATAGCCTACAATAGGAAGGGTGTGTGTTCTGGGGGTATGTTGATAGCCTACAATAGGAAGTGTGTGTGTTCTGAGGGTATGTTGGTAGCCTACAATAGGAAGGGTGTGTGTTCTGAGGATATGTTGATAGCCCACAATAGGAAGGGTGTGTGTTCTGGGGGTATGTTGATAGCCTACAATAGGAAGGGTGTGTGTTCTTGGTGTATGTTGATAGCCTACAATAGGAAGGGTGTGTGTTCTTGGTGTATGTTGATAGCCTACATTAGGAAGGGTGTGTGTTATGAGGGTATGTTGATAGCCTACAATAGGAAGAGTGTGTGTTCTGAATGTATGTTGATAGCCTACAATATGAAGGGTGTGTGTTCTGGGGGTATGTGATAGCCTACAATAGGAGGGGTGTGTGTTCTGGGGGTATGTTGATAGTCTACAATAGGAAGGGTGTGTGTTCTGACGGTATGTTGGTAGCATATAATAGGAAGGGTGTGTGCTCTGGGGGTATGTTGATACCCTACAATAGGAAGGGTGTGTGTTCTGGTGGTATGTTGATAGCCTACAATAGGAAGGGTGTGTGTACTGAGGGTATGTTGATAGCCTACAATAGGAAGTGTGTGTGTTCTGAGGGTATGTTGATAGCCTACAACAGGAAGGGTGTGTGTTCTGGGGGGATGTTGATAGCCTACAATAGGAAGGGTGTGTGTTCTGAGGGATTTTTGATAGCCTACAATAGGAAGGGTGTGTGTTCTGAGAGTATGTTGATAGCCTACAATAGGAAGGGTGTGTGTTCTGGGTGTATGTTGATAGCCTACAATAGGAAGGGTGTGTGTTCTTGGGGTATGTTGATACCCTACAATAGGAAGGGTGTGTGTTCTGAGGGTATGTTGATAGCCTACAATAGGAAGGGTGTGTGTTTTGGCGATATGTTGATAGCCTACAATAGGAATGGTGTGTGTTATGAGGGTATGTTGATAGCCTACAATAGGAAGGGTGTGTGTTCTGAGGGTATGTGGATAGCCTACTATAGGAAGGGTGTGTGCTCTGAAGGTATGTTGATAGCCTACAATAGGAAGGGTGTGTGTTCTGATGGTATGTTGATAGCCTACAATAGGAAGGGTGTGTGTTCTGAGAGTATGTTGATAGCCTACAATAGGAAGGGTGTGTGTTCTGGGGGTATGTTGATAGCCTACAATAGGAAGGGTGTGTGTTCTGAGGGTATGTTGATAGCCTACAATAGGAAGGGTGTGTGCACTGAGGGTATGTTGATAGCCTACAATAGGAAGGGTGTGTGCGCTTAAGGTATGTTGATAGCCTACAATAGGAAGGGTATGTGTTCTGAGGGTATGTTGATAGCCTACAATAGGAAGGGTGTGTGCGCGGAGGGTATGTTGATAGCCTACAATAGGAAGGGTGTGTGCGCTAAGGGTGTGTTGATAGCCTACAATAGGAAGGGTGTGTGTTCTGAGGGAATGTGGATAGCCTGCAAGAGGAAGGATGTGTGTTCTGTGGGTATGTTGATAGCCTACAATAGGAAGAGTGTGTGTTCTGAGGGTATGTTGATAGCCTACAATAGGAAGAGTGTGTGTTCTGAGGGTATGTTGATAGCCTACAATAGGAAGGGTGTGTGTTCTGAGTGTTTGTTGATATCCTACAATAGGAAGGGTGTGTGTTCTGAGGGTATGTTGATAGCCTACAATAGGAAGTGTATGTGTTCTGAGGGTATGTTGATAGCCTACAACAGGAATGATGTGTGTTCTGGGGGTATGTTGATAGCCTACAACTGGAAGGGTGTGTCTACTGAGGGTATGTTGATAGCCTACAATAGGAAGGGTGTGGGTTCTGGGGGTATGTTGATAGCCTACAACAGGAGTGGTGTGTGTTCTGAGGGTATGTTGATAGCCTACAATAGGAAGGGTGTGTGTCCTGGGGCTATGTTGATAGCCTACAACAGGAAGGGTGTGTGTTCTGAGGATATGTTGATAGCCCACAATAGGAAGGGTGTGTGTTCTGGGGGTATGTTGATAGCCTACAATAGGAAGGGTGTGTGTTCTGAGGGTATGTTGGTAGCCTACAAAAGGAAGGGTGTGTGTTCTGAGGATATGTTGATAGTCCACAATAGGAAGGGTGTGTGTTCTGGGGGTATGTTGATAGCCTACAATAGGAAGGGTGTGTGTTCTGGTTGTATGTTGATAGCCTACATTAGGAAGGGTGTGTGTTATGAGGGTATGTTGATAGCCTACAATAGGAAGAGTGTGTGTTCTGAATGTATGTTGATAGCCTACAATATGAAGGGTGTGTGTTCTGGGGGTATGTGATAGCCTACAATAGGAAGGGTGTGTGTTCTGGGGGTATGTTGATAGTCTACAATAGAAAGGGTGTGTGTTCTGACGGTATGTTGATAGCATACAATAGGAAGGGTGTCTGCTCTGGGGGTATGTTGATACCCTACAATAGGAAGGGTGTGTGTTCTGGTGGTATGTTGATAGCCTACAATAGGAAGGGTGTGTGTACTGAGGGTATGTTGATAGCCTACAATAGAAAGTGTGTGTGTTCTGAGTGTATGTTGATAGCCTACAACAGGAAGGGTGTGTGTTCTGGGGGGATGTTGATAGCCTACAATAGGAAGGGTGTGTGTTCTGAGGGATTGTTGATAGCCTACAATAGGAAGGGTGTGTGTTCTGAGGGTATGTTGATAGCCTACAATAGGAAGGGTGTGTGTTCTGGGTGTATGTTGATAGCCTACAATAGGAAGGGTGTGTGTTCCTGGGGTATGTTGATACCCTACAATAGGAAGGGTGTGTGTTCTGAGGGTATGTTGATAGCCTACAATAGGAAGGGTGTGTGTTTTGGCGATATGTTGATAGCCTACAATAGGAATGGTGTGTGTTCTGAGGGTATGTTGATAGCCTACAATAGGAAGGGTGTGTGTTCTGAGGGTATGTTGATAGCCTACTATAGGAAGGGTGTGTGCTCTGAAGGTATGTTGATAGCCTACAATAGGAAGGGTGTGTGTTCTGATGATATGTTGATAGCCTACAATAGGAAGGGTGTGTGTTCTGAGAGTATGTTGATAGCCTACAATAGGAAGGGTGTGTGTTCTGGGGGTATGTTGATAGCCTACAATAGGAAGGGTGTGTGTTCTGAGGGTATGTTGATAGCCTACAATAGGAAGGGTGTGTGCACTGAAGGTATGTTGATAGCCTACAATAGGAAGGGTGTGTGTTCTGAGGGTATGTTGATAGCCTACAATAGGAAGGGTGTGTGCGCGGAGGGTATGTTGATAGCCTACAATAGGAAGGGTGTGTGCGCTAAGGGTATGTTGATAGCCTACAATAGGAAGGGTGTGCGTTCTGAGGGAATGTGGATAGCCTACAAGAGGAAGGATGTGTGTTCTGTGGGTATGTTGATAGCCTACAATAGGAAGAGTGTGTGTTCTGAGGGTATGTTGATAGCCTACAATAGGAAGAGTGCGTGTTCTGAGGGTATGTTGATAGCCTACAATAGGAAGTGTATGTGTTCTGAGGGTATGTTGATAGCCTACAACAGGAATGGTGTGTGTGCTGGGGGTATTTTGATAGCCTACAATTGGAAGGGTGTGTCTACTGAGGGTATGTTGATAGCCTACAATAGGAAGGGTGTGAGTTCTGGGGGTATGTTGATAGCCTACAACAGGAGGGGTGTGTGTTCTGAGGGTATGTTGATAGCCTACAATAGGAAGGGTGTGTGTCCTTGGGCTATGTTGATAGCCTACAACAGGAAGGGTGTGTTCTGAGGGTATGTTGACAGCCTACAATAGGAAGGGTGTGGGTTCTGGGGGTATGTTGAGAGCCTACAATAGGAAGGGTGTGTGTTCTGAGGGTAAGTTGATAGCCTGCAATAGGAAGGGTGTGTGTTCTGAGGGTATGTTGATAGCCTACAATAGGAAGGGTGTGTGTTCTTGGGGTATGTTGATAGCTTACAATAGGAAGGGTGTGTGTTCTGAGTGTATGTTTATAGTCTACAATAGGAAGGGTATGTGTTCTGGGGGTATGTTGATAGCCTTCAATAGGAAGGGTGTGTGTTCTGAGGGTATGTTGGTAGCCTACAATAGGAAGGGTGTGTGTTCTGAGGGTATGTTGATAGCCCACAGTAGGAAGGGTGTGTGTTCTGGGGGTATGTTGATAGCCTACAATAGGAAGGGTGTGTGTTCTGGGTGTATGTTGATAGCCTACATTAGGAAGGGTGTGTGTTATGAGGGTATGTTGATAGCCTACAATAGGAAGAGTGTGTGTTCTGAATGTATGTTGATAGCCTACAATAGGAAGGGTGTGTGTTCTGGGGGTATGTTGATAGCCTACAATAGGAAGGGTGTGTGTTCTGGGGGTATGTTGATAGTCTACAATCGAAAGGGTGTGTGTTCTGACGGTATGTTGTTAGCCTACAATAGGAAGGGTGTGTGCTCTGGGGGTATGTTGATACCCTACAATAGGAAGGGTGTGTGTTCTGGTGGTATGTTGACAGCCTACAATGGGAAGGGTGTGTGTACTGAGGGTATGTTGATAGCCTACAATAGGAAGTGTGTGTGTTCTGAGGGTATGTTGATAGCCTACAACAGGAAGGGTGTGTGTTCTGGGGGGATGTTGATAGCCTACAATAGGAAGGGTGTGTTTTCTGAGGGTATGTTGATAGCCTACAATAGGAAGGGTGTGTGTTCTGAGGGTATGTTGATAGCGTACAATAGGAAGGGTGTATGTTCTGGGTGTATGTTGATAGCCTACAATAGGAAGGGTGTGTGTTCTGGGGGTATGTTGATTCCCTACAATAGGAAGGGTGTGTGTTCTGGGGGTATCTTGGTAGTCTTCAATAGGAAGGGTGTGTGTTCTGAGGGTATGTTGATAGCCTACAATAGGAAGGCTGTGTGTTCTGGGGATAGGTTGATAGCCTACAATAGGAATGGTGTGTGTTCTGAGGGTATGTTGATAGCCTACAATAGGAAGTGTGTGTGTTCTGAGGGTATGTGGATAGCCTACTATAGGAAGGGTGTGCGCTCTGAGGGTATGTTGATGGCCTACAATAGGAAGGGTGTGTGTTCTGACGGTATGTTGATAGCCTACAATAGGAAGGGTGTGTTTTCTGAGGGTATGTTGATAGCCTACAATAGGAAGGGTGTGTGTTCTTGGGGTATGTTGATAGCCTACAATAGGAAGAGTGTGTGTTCTGAGGGTATGTTGATAGCCTACAATAGGAAGGGTGTGTGTGCTGAGGGTATGTTGATAGCCTACAACAGGAAGGGTGTGTGTTCTCGGGGTATGTTCATAGCCTACAATACAAAGGGTGTGTGTTCTGGGGTATGTTGATAGCCTACAACAGGAAGTGTGTGTGTTCTGAGAGTATGTTGATAGCCTACAATAGGAAGGATGTGTGTTCTGAGGGTATGTTGATAGCCTACAATAGGAATGGTGTGTGTTCTGAGGGTATGTTGATAGCCTACAATAGGAAGTGCATGTGTTCTGAGGGTATGTTGATAGCCCACAATAGGAAGGGTGTGTGTCCTGAGTGTATGTTGATAGCCTACAATAGGAAGGGTGTGTGTTCTGGGGGTAAGTTGATAGCCTGCAATAGGAAGGGTGTGTGTTCTGAGGGTATGTTGATAGCCTACAATAGGAAGGGTGTGTGTTCTTGGGGTATGTTGATAGCCTACAATAGGAAGGGTGTGTGTTCTGAGTGTATGTATTGTAGGCTATCAACATACCCCCAGAACTACAATAGGAAGGGAGTGTGTTCTGGTGGTATGTTGATAGCCTACAATAGGAAGGGTGTGTGTTCTGAGTGTATGTCGAAAGCCTACAATAGGAAGGGTGTGTGTTCTGAGGGTATCTTGATAGCCTACAATAGGAAGGGTGTGTGCTCTGGGGGTATGTTGATAGTCTCCAGTAGGAAAGGTGTGTGTTCTGGTGGTATGTTGATAGCCTTCAATAGGAAGGGTGTGTGTTCTGGGGGTATGTTGATAGCCTACGAAAAGGAAGTGTGTGTGTTCTGAGGGTATGTTGATAACCTACAAAAGGAAGTGTGTGTGTTCTGGGGGTATGTTGATAGCCTACAATAGGAAGGGTGTGTGTTCTGGGGGTATGTTGATAGCCTACAATAGTAAGGGTGTGTGTTCTGAGGGTATGTTGATAGCCTACAAAAGGAAGGATGTGTGTTCTGGCGGTATGTTGATAGCCTACAATAGGAAGGGTGTGTGTTCTGAGGGTATGTTGATAGCCTACAAAAGGAAGGGTGTGTGTTCTGGGTGTATGTTGATAGCCTACAATAAGAAGGGTGTGTGTTCTGGGGGTATGTTGATACCCTACAATAGGAAGGGTGTGTGTTCTGGGGGTATCTTGGTAGTCTTCAATAGGAAGGGTGTGTGTTCTGAGGGTATGTTGATAGCCTACAATAGGAAGGGTGTGTGTTTTGGCGATATGTTGATAGCCTACAATAGGAAGGGTGTGTGTTCTGAAGGTATGTGGATAGCCTACTATAGGAAGGGTGTGTGCTCTGAAGGTACGTTGATAGCCTACAATAGGAAGGGTGTGTGTTCTGATGGTATGTTGATAGCCTACAATAGGAAGGGTGTGTGTTCTGAGAGTATGTTGATAGCCTACAATTGGAAGGGTGTGTGTTCTGGGGGTATGTTGATAGCCTACAATAGGAAGGGTGTGTGTCCTGAGGGTATGTTGATAGCCTACAATAGGAAGGGTGTTTGCGCTGAGGGTATGTTGATATCCTACAATAGGAAGGGTGTGTGCGCTAAGGGTATGTTGATAGCCTACAATAGGAAGGGTGTGTGTTCTGAGGGAATGTGGATAGCCTACAATAGGAAGGGTGTGTGTTCTGAGGGTATGTTGATAGCCTACAATAGGAAGGGTGTGTGTTCTGAAGGTATGTTGATAGCCTACAATAGGAAGAGTGTGTGTTCTGAGGGTATGTTGATAGCCTACAATAGGAAGAGTGTGTGTTCTGAGGGTATGTTGATAGCCTACAATAGGAAGGGTGTGTTTTCTGAGTGTTTGTTGGTATCCTACAATAGGAAGGGTGTGTATTCTGAGGGTATGTTGATAGCCTACAATAGGAAGTGTATGTGTTCTGAGGGTATGTTGATAGCCTACAACAGGAATGGTGTGTGTTCTGGGGGTATGTTGATAGCCTACAATTGGAAGGGTGTGTGTTCTGAGGGTATGTTGATAGCCTACAATAGGAAGGGTGTGGACTCTGGGGGTATGTTGATAGCCTACAACAGGAAGGGTGTATGTTGATAGCCTACAATAGGAAGGGTGTGTGTTCTGGGGCTATGTTGATAGCCTACAACAGGAAGGGTGTGTGTTCTGAGGGTATGTTGTTAGCCTACAATAGGAAGGGTGTGTGTTCTGAGGGTATGTTGATAGCCTACAATAGGAAGGGTGTGTGTTCTGGGTGTATGTTGATAGCCTACATTAGGAAGGGTGTGTGTTATGAGGGTATGTTGATAGCCCACAATAGGAAGAGTGTGTGTTCTGAATGTATGTTGATAGCCTACAATAGGAAGGGTGTGTGTTCTGGGAGTATGTTGACAGCCTACAATAGGAAGGGTGTGGGTTCTGGGAGTATGTTGATAGCCTACAATAGGAAGGGTGTGTGTGCTGAGGGTAAGTTGATAGCCTGCAATAGGAAGGGTGTGTGTTCTGAGGGTATGTTGATAGCCTACAATAGGATGGGTGTGTGTTCTTGGGGTATGTTGATAGCCTACAATAGGAAGGGTGTGTGTTCTGAGTGTATGTTGATAGCCTACAATAGGAAAGGTGTGTGTTCTGGGGGTATGTTGATACCCTACAATAGGAAGGGTGTGTTTACTGAGGGTATGTTGATAGCCTACAAAAGGAAGTGTGTGTGTTCTGAGGGTATGTTGATAGCCTACAATAGGAAGGGTGTGTGTACTGAGGGTATGTTGATAGCCTACAAAAGGAAGTGTGTGTGTTCTGAGGGCATGTTGATAGCCTACAACAGGAAGGGTGTGTGTTCTGGGGGTAAGTTGATAGCCTACAATAGTAAGGGTGTGTGTTCTGAGGGTATGTTGCTAGCCTACAATAGGAAGGGTGTGTGTTCTGGTGGTACGTTGATAGCCTACAATAGGAAGGGTGTGTGTTCTGAGGGTATGTTGATAGCCTTCAATAGGAAGGGTGTGTGTTCTGAGGGTATGTTGATAGCCCACAATAGGAAGGGTGTGTGTTCTGGGGGTATGTTGATAGCCTACAATAGGAAGGGTGTGTGTTCTGGGTGTATGTTGATAGCCTACATTAGGAAGGGTGTAGGCTGGTGGTATGTTGACAGCCTACAATAGGAAGAATGTGTGTACTGAGGGTATGTTGATAGCCTACAACAGGAAGTGTGTGTGTTCTGAGGGTATGTTGATAGCCTACAACAGGAAGGGTGTGTGTTCTGGGGGGATGTTGATAGCCTACAATAGGAAGGGTGTGTTTTCTGAGGGTTTGTTGATAGCCTACAATAGGAAGGGTGTGTGTTCTGAGGGTTTGTTGATAGCCTGCAATAGGAAGGGTGTGTGTTCTGAAGGTATGTTGATAGCCTACAATAGGAAGGGTGTGCGTTCTGGGGGTATGTTGTTAGCCTACAATAGGAAGGGTGTGTGTTCTGGGGGTATGTTGATACCCTACAATAGGGAGGGTGTGTGTTCTGGGGGTATCTTGGTAGTCTCCAATAGGAAGGGTGTGTGTTCTGAGGGTATGTTGATAGCCTACAATATGAAGGGTGTGTGTTCTGGGGATATGTTGATAGCCTACAATAGGAATGGTGTGTGTTCTGAGGGTATGTTGATAGCCTACAATAGGAAGTGTGTGTGTTCTGGGGGTATGTTGATAGCCTACAATAGGAAGGGTGTGTGTTCTGGGGGTATGTTGATAGCCTACAATAGTAAGGGTGTGTGTTCTGAGGGTATGTTGATAGCCTACAAAAGGAAGGATGTGTGTTCTGGCGGTATGTTGATAGCCTACAATAGGAAGGGTGTGTGTTCTGAGGGTATGTTGATAGCCTACAAAAGGAAGGGTGTGTGTTCTGGGTGTATGTTGATAGCCTACAATAAGAAGGGTGTGTGTTCTGGGGGTATGTTGATACCCTACAATAGGAAGGGTGTGTGTTCTGGGGGTATCTTGGTAGTCTTCAATAGGAAGGGTGTGTGTTCTGAGGGTATGTTGATAGCCTACAATAGGAAGGGTGTGTGTTTTGGCGATATGTTGATAGCCTACAATAGGAATGGTGCGTGTTTTGAGGGTATGTTGATAGCCTACAATAGGAAGGGTGTGTGTTCTGAAGGTATGTGGATAGCCTACTATAGGAAGGGTGTGTGCTCTGAAGGTACGTTGATAGCCTACAATAGGAAGGGTGTGTGTTCTGATGGTATGTTGATAGCCTACAATAGGAAGGGTGTGTGTTCTGAGAGTATCTTGATAGCCTACAATTGGAAGGGTGTGTGTTCTGGGGGTATGTTGATAGCCTACAATAGGAAGGGTGTGTGTTCTGAGGGTATGTTGATAGCCTACAATAGGAAGGGTGTTTGCGCTGAGGGTATGTTGATATCCTACAATAGGAAGGGTGTGTGCGCTAAGGGTATGTTGATAGCCTACAATAGGAAGGGTGTGTGTTCTGAGGGAATGTGGATAGCCTACAATAGGAAGGGTGTGTGTTCTGAGGGTATGTTGATAGCCTACAATAGGAAGGGTGTGTGTTCTGAAGGTATGTTGATAGCCTACAATAGGAAGAGTGTGTGTTCTGAGGGTATGTTGATAGCCTACAATAGGAAGAGTGTGTGTTCTGAGGGTATGTTGATAGCCTACAATAGGAAGGGTGTGTTTTCTGAGTGTTTGTTGGTATCCTACAATAGGAAGGGTGTGTATTCTGAGGGTATGTTGATAGCCTACAATAGGAAGTGTATGTGTTCTGAGGGTATGTTGATAGCCTACAACAGGAATGGTGTGTGTTCTGGGGGTATGTTGATAGCCTACAATTGGAAGGGTGTGTGTTCTGAGGGTATGTTGATAGCCTACAATAGGAAGGGTGTGGACTCTGGGGGTATGTTGATAGCCTACAACAGGAAGGGTGTATGTTGATAGCCTACAATAGGAAGGGTGTGTGTTCTGGGGCTATGTTGATAGCCTACAACAGGAAGGGTGTGTGTTCTGAGGGTATGTTGTTAGCCTACAATAGGAAGGGTGTGTGTTCTGAGGGTATGTTGATAGCCTACAATAGGAAGGGTGTGTGTTCTGGGTGTATGTTGATAGCCTACATTAGGAAGGGTGTGTGTTATGAGGGTATGTTGATAGCCCACAATAGGAAGAGTGTGTGTTCTGAATGTATGTTGATAGCCTACAATAGGAAGGGTGTGTGTTCTGGGAGTATGTTGACAGCCTACAATAGGAAGGGTGTGGGTTCTGGGAGTATGTTGATAGCCTACAATAGGAAGGGTGTGTGTGCTGAGGGTAAGTTGATAGCCTGCAATAGGAAGGGTGTGTGTTCTGAGGGTATGTTGATAGCCTACAATAGGATGGGTGTGTGTTCTTGGGGTATGTTGATAGCCTACAATAGGAAGGGTGTGTGTTCTGAGTGTATGTTGATAGCCTACAATAGGAAAGGTGTGTGTTCTGGGGGTATGTCGATACCCTACAATAGGAAGGGTGTGTTTACTGAGGGTATGTTGATAGCCTACAAAAGGAAGTGTGTGTGTTCTGAGGGTATGTTGATAGCCTACAATAGGAAGGGTGTGTGTACTGAGGGTATGTTGATAGCCTACAAAAGGAAGTGTGTGTGTTCTGAGGGCATGTTGATAGCCTACAACAGGACAGGAAGGGTGTGTGTTCTGGGGGTAAGTTGATAGCCTACAATAGTAAGGGTGTGTGTTCTGAGGGTATGTTGCTAGCCTACAATAGGAAGGGTGTGTGTTCTGGTGGTACGTTGATAGCCTACAATAGGAAGGGTGTGTGTTCTGAGGGTATGTTGATAGCCTTCAATAGGAAGGGTGTGTGTTCTGAGGGTATGTTGATAGCCCACAATAGGAAGGGTGTGTGTTCTGGGGGTATGTTGATAGCCTACAATAGGAAGGGTGTGTGTTCTGGGTGTATGTTGATAGCCTACATTAGGAAGGGTGTAGGCTGG
Source organism: Pictodentalium vernedei (assembly GCA_031216915.1). Lineage (NCBI taxonomy): Eukaryota > Metazoa > Mollusca > Scaphopoda > Dentaliida > Dentaliidae > Pictodentalium > Pictodentalium vernedei. The sequence goes on along the minus strand of CM062294.1, from coordinate 4,074,204 downwards.
TGGTATGTTGACAGCCTACAATAGGAAGAATGTGTGTACTGAGGGTATGTTGATAGCCTACAACAGGAAGTGTGTGTGTTCTGAGGGTATGTTGATAGCCTACAACAGGAAGGGTGTGTGTTCTGGGGGGATGTTGATAGCCTACAATAGGAAGGGTGTGTTTTCTGAGGGTATGTTGATAGCCTACAATAGGAAGGGTGTGTGTTCTGAGGGTTTGTTGATAGCCTGCAATAGGAAGGGTGTGTGTTCTGAAGGTATGTTGATACCCTACAATAGGAAATGTGTGCGTTCTGGGGGTATGTTGTTAGCCTACAATAGGAAGGGTGTGTGTTCTGGGGGTATGTTGATACCCTACAATAGGGAGGGTGTGTGTTCTGGGGGTATCTTGGTAGTCTCCAATAGGAAGGGTGTGTGTTCTGAGGGTATGTTGATAGCCTACAATATGAAGGGTGTGTGTTCTGGGGATATGTTGATAGCCTACAATAGGAATGGTGTGTGTTCTGAGGGTATGTTGATAGCCTACAATAGGAAGGGTGTGTGTTCTGAGGGTATGTGGATAGCCTACTATAGGAAGGGTGTGGGCTCCGAGGGTATGTTGATGGCCTACAATAGGAAGGGTGTGTGTTCTGATGGTATGTTGATAGCCTACAATAGGAAGGGTGTGTGTACTGAGGGTATGTTGATAGCCTACAATAGGAAGGGTGTGTGTTCTTGGGGTATGTTGATAGCCTACAATAGGAAGAGTGTGTGTTCTGAGGGTATGTTGATAGCCTACAATAGGAAGGGTGTGTGTTCTGAGGGTATGTTGATAGCCTACAACAGGAAGGGTGTGTGTTCTCGGGGTATGTTCATAGCCTACAATACAAAGGGTGTGTGTTCTGGGGTATGTTGATAGCCTACAATAGGAAGGGTGTGTGTTCTGAGAGTATGTTGATAGCCTATAATAGGAAGGGTGTGTGTTCTGAGGGTATGTTGATTTCCTACAATAGGAAGGGTGTGTGTTCTGAGGGTATGTTGATAGCCTACAATAGGAAGTGCGTGTGTTCTGAGGGTATGTTGATAGCCCACAATAGGAAGGGTGTGTGTTCTGAGGGTATGTTGATAGCCTACAATAGGAAGGGTGTGTGTTCTGGGTGTTTGTTGATAGCCTACAATAGGAAGGGTGTGTGTTCTGAGGGTATGTTGATAGCCTACAATAGGAAGGGTGTGTGTTCTGAGGGCATGTTGATAGCCTACAAAAGGAAGTGTGTGTGTTCTGAGGGCCTGTTGATAGCCTACTACAGGAAGGGGGTGTGTTCTGGGGGTAAGATGATAGCCTACAATAGCAAGGGTGTGTGTTCTGAGGGTATGTTGATAGACTACAATAGGAAGGGTGTGTGTTCTGGTGGTATGTTTCTAGCCTACAATAGTAAGGGTGTGTGTTCTGATGGTATGTTGCTAGCCTACAATAGGAAGGGTGTGTGTTCTGGTGGTATGTTTCTAGCCTACAATAGGAAGGGTGTGTGTTCTGGGGGTATGTTGATAGCCTACAATAGGAAGGGTGTGTGTTCTGAGTGTATGTTGGTAGCCTACAATAGGAAGGGTGTGTGTTCTGAGGGTATGTTGATTGCCCACAGTAGGAGGGGTGTGTGTTCTGGGGGTATGTTGATAGCCTACAATAGGAAGGGTGTGTGTTCTAAGGGTATGTTGATAGCCTACAATAGGAAAGGTGTGTATTCTGAGGGTATGTTGATAGCCTACATTAGGAACGGTGTGTGTTATGAGGGTATGTTGATAGCCTACAATAGGAAGAGTGTGTGTTCTGAGTGTATGTTGATAGCCTACAATCGGAAGGGTGTGTGTTCTGGGGGTATGTTGATAGCCTACAATAGGAAGGGTGTGTGTTCTGTGGGTATGTTGATAGTCTTCAATCGAAAGGGTGTGTGTTCTGGGGGTATGTTGATAGCCTACAATAGTAAGGGTGTGTGTTCTGGCGGTATTTTGATAACCTACAATAGGAAGGGTGTGAGTTCTGAGGGTATGTTGACAGCCTACAATAGGAAGGGTGTGTGTTCTGAGGGTATGTTGATACCCTACAATAGGAAGGGTGTGTGTTCTGAGGGTATGTTGATAGCCTACAATAGGAAGTGCGTGTGTTCTGAGGGTATTTTGATAGCCCACAATAGGAAAGGTGTGTGTTCTGAGGGTATGTTGATAGCCTACAATAGGAAGGGTGTGTGTTCTGGGTGTTTGTTGATAGCCTACAATAGGAAGGGTGTGTGTTCTGAGGGTATGTTGATAGCCTACAATAGGAAAGGTGTGTGTTCTGGGGGTATGTTGGTAGCCTACAATAGGAAGGGTGTGTGTTCTGAGGGTATGTTCATAGCCTACAATAGGAAGGGTGTGTGTTCTGGGGTATGTTGTTAGCGTACAATAGGAAGGGTGTGTGTTCTGAGGGTATGTTGATAGCCTACGATAGGAAGGGTGTGTGTTCTAAGGGTATGTTGATAGCCTACAATAGGAAGGGTGTGTGTTCTGAGGGTATGTTGATAGCCTACAATAGGAAAGGTGAGTGTTCTGAGGGTATGTTGATAGCCTACATTAGGAAGGGTGTGTGTTCCGAGGGTATGTTGAGAGCCTACAATAGGAAGGGTGTGTGTTCTGGGGGTATGTTGATAGCCTACAATACGAAGGGTGCGTGTTCTGAGGGTATGTTGATAGCCTACAATAGGAAGGGTGTGTGTTCTGAGGGTAAGTTGATAGCCTACAATAGGAAGGGTGTGTGTTCTGAGGGTATGTTGATAGACTACAATAGGAAGGGTGTGTGTTCTGGTGGTATGTTGCTAGCCTACAATAGTAAGGGTGTGTGTTCTGAGGGTATGTTGCTAGCCTACAATAGGAAGGGTGTGTGTTCTGGTGGTATGTTGCTAGCCTACAATAGGAAGGGTGTGTGTTCTGGGGGTATGTTGATAGCCTACAATAGGAAGGGTGTGTGTTCTGAGTGTATGTTGGTAGCCTACAATAGGAAGGGTGTGTGTTCTGAGGGTATGTTGATTGCCCACAGTAGGAAGGGTGTGTGTTCTGGGGGTATGTTGATAGCCTACAATAGGAAGGGTGTGTGTTCTAAGGGTATGTTGATAGCCTACAATAGGAAAGGTGTGTATTCTGAGGGTATGTTGATAGCCTACGTTAGGAACGGTGTGTGTTATGAGGGTATGTTGATAGCCTACAATAGGAAGAGTGTGTGTTCTGAGTGTATGTGTTGATAGCCTACAATAGGAAGAGTGTGTGTTCTGAGTGTATGTTGATAGCCTACAATCGGAAGGGTGTGTGTTCTGGGGGTATGTTGATAGCCTATAATAGGAAGGGTGTGTGTTCTGTGGGTATGTTGATAGTCTTCAATCGAAAGGGTGTGTGTTCTGGGGGTATGTTGATAGCCTACAATAGTAAGGGTGTGTGTTCTGGCGATATTTTGATAACCTACAATAGGAAGGGTGTGTGTTCTGAGGGTATGTTGATAGCCTACAATAGGAAGGGTGTGTGTTCTGAGGGTATGTTGATAGCCTACAATAGGAAGGGTGTGTGTTCTGAGGGTATGTTGATAGCCTACAATAGGAAGTGCGTGTGTTCTGAGGGTATTTTGATAGCCCACAATAGGAAAGGTGTGTGTTCTGAGGGTATGTTGATAGCCTACAATAGGAAGGGTGTGTGTTCTGGGTGTTTGTTGATAGCCTACAATAGGAAGGGTGTGTGTTCTGAGGGTATGTTGATAGCCTACAATAGGAAGGGTGTGTGTTCTGAGGGTATGTTGATAGCCTACAATAGGAAAGGTGTGTGTTCTGGGGGTATGTTGGTAGCCTACAATAGGAAGGGTGTGTGTTCTGAGGGTATGTTCATAGCCTACAATAGGAAGGGTGTGTGTTCTGGGGGTATGTTGATAGCATGCAATAGGAAGGGTGTGTGTTCTGAGGGTATGTTGATAGCCTACGATAGGAAGGGTGTGTGTTCTAAGGGTATGTTGATAGCCTACAATAGGAAGGGTGTGTGTTCTGAGGATATGTTGATAGCCTACAATAGGAAAGGTGTGTGTTCTGAGGGTATGTTGATAGCCTACAATAGGAAGGGTGTGTGTTCCGAGGGTATGTTGATAGCCTACAATAGGAAGGGTGTGTGTTCTGGGGGTATGTTGATAGCCTACAATACGAAGGGTGTGTGTTCTGAGGGTATGTTGATAGCCTACAATAGGAAGGGTGTGTGTTCTGAGGGTAAGTTGATAGCCTACAATAGGAAGGGTGTGTGTTCTGGGGGTATGTTGATAGCCTACAATAGGAAGGGTGTGTGTTCTGAGGGTATGTTGATAGCCTACAATACGAAGGTTGTGTGTTCTGAGGGTATGTTGATAGCCTACAATACGAAGGATGTGTGTTCTGAGGGTATGTTGATAGCCTACAATAGGAAGGGTGTGTGTTCTGGGGGTATGTTGATAGCCTACAATAGGAAGGGTGTGTGTTCTGAGGGTATGTTGATAGCCTACAATACGAAGGTTGTGTGTTCTGAGGGTATGTTGATAGCCTACAATAGGAAGGGTGTGTGTTCTGAGGGTATGTTGATAGCCTACAATAGGAAGGGTGTGTGTTCTGAGGGTATGTTGATAGCCTACAATAGGAAGGGTGTGTGTGTTCTGAAGGTATGTTGATAGTCTACAATAGGAAGTGTGTGTGTGTGCTGAAGGTATGTTGATAGCCTACTATAGGAAGGGTGTGTGTTCTGGGGGTACGTTGGTAGCCTACAATAGGAAGGGTGTGTGTTCTGAGGGTATGTTGATAGTCTACAATACGAAGGGTGTGTGTTCTGAGGGTATGTTGGTAGCCTACAATGGGAAGGGTGTGTGTTCTGAGGGTATGTTGATAGCCTACAATAGGTAGGGTGTGTGTTCTGAGGGTATGTTGATAACCTACAATAGGAAGGGTGTGTGTTCTGAGGGCATGCTGATAGCCTACAATACGAAGGGAGTGTGTTCTGAGGGTATGTTGATAGCCTGCAATAGGAAGAATGTGTGTTCTGAGGGTGTGTTGATAGCCTGCAACAGGAAGGGTGTGTGTTCTGGTGGTATGTTGATAGCCTACAATAGGAAGGGTGTGTGTTCTGAGGGTATGTTGGTAGCCTGCAATCGGAAGAATGTGTGTTCTGAGGGTATGTTGATAGCCTGCAACAGGAAGGGTGAGTGTTCTGGGGGTATGTTGATAGCCTACAATAGGAAGGGTTGTGTTCTGAGGGTATGTTGATAGCCTACAATAGGAAGGGTGTGTGTTCTGAGGGTATGTTGATAGCCTATAATAGGAAGGGTGTGTGTTCTGAGGGTATGTTGATAACCTACAATAGGAAGGGTGTGTTTTCTGAGGGTATGTTGATAGCCTACAATAGGAAGTGCGTGTGTTCTGAGGGTATGTTGATAGCCCACAATAGGAAGGGTGTGTGTTGTGAGGGTATGTTGATAGCCTACAATAGGAAGGGTGTGTGTTCTGGGTGTTTGTTGATAGCCTACAATAGGAAGGGTGTGTGTTCTGAGGGTATGTTGATAGCCTACAATAGGAAGGGTGTGTGTTCTGAGGGTATGTTGATAGCCTACAAAAGGAAGTGTATGTGTTCTGAGGGCCTGTTGATAGCCTACAACAGGAATGGGGTGTGTTCTGGGGGTAAGATGATAGCCTACAATAGTAAGGGTGTGTGTTCTGAGGGTATGTTGATAGCCTACAATAGGAAGGGTGTGTGTTCTGGTGGTATGTTGCTAGCCTACAATAGGAAGGGTGTGTGTTCTGGGGGTATGTTGATAGCCTACAATAGGAAGGGTGTGTGTTCTGAGTATATGTTGGTAGCCTACAATAGGAAGGGTGTGTGTTCTGAGGGTATGTTGATTGCCCACAGTAGGAAAGGTGTGTGTTCTGGGGGTATGATGATAGCCTACAATAGGAAGGGTGTGTGTTCTGAGGGTATGTTCATAGCCTACAATAGGAAGGGTGTGTGTTCTGGGGTATGTTGTTAGCGTACAATAGGAAGGGTGTGTGTTCTGAGGGTATGTTGATAGCCTACGATAGGAAGGGTGTGTGTTCTAAGGGTATGTTGATAGCCTACAATAGGAAGGGTGTGTGTTCTGAGGGTATGTTGAGAGCCTACAATAGGAAGGGTGTGTGTTCTGGGGGTATGTTGATAGCCTACAATACGAAGGGTGTGTGTTCTGAGGGTATGTTGATAGCCTACAATAGGAAGGGTGTGTGTTCTGAGGGTAAGTTGATAGCCTACAATAGGAATGGTTTGTGTTCTGAGGGTATGTTGATAGACTACAATAGGAAGGGTGTGTGTACTGGTGGTATGTTGCTAGCCTACAATAGTAAGGGTGTGTGTTCTGAGGGTATGTTGCTAGCCTACAATAGGAAGGGTGTGTGTTCTGGTGGTATGTTGCTAGCCTACAATAGGAAGGGTGTGTGTTCTGGGGGTATGTTGATAGCCTACAATAGGAAGGGTGTGTGTTCTGAGTGTATGTTGGTAGCCTACAATAGGAAGGGTGTGTGTTCTGAGGGTATGTTGATTGCCCACAGTAGGAAGGGTGTGTGTTCTGGGGGTATGTTGATAGCCTACAATAGGAAGGGTGTGTGTTCTAAGGGTACGTTGATAGCCTACAATAGGAAAGGTGTGTATTCTGAGGGTATGTTGATAGCCTACATTAGGAACGGTGTGTGTTATGAGGGTATGTTGATAGCCTACAATAGGAAGAGTGTGTGTTCTGAGTGTATGTGTTGATAGCCTACAATAGGAAGAGTGTGTGTTCTGAGTGTATGTTGAGAGCCTACAATCGGAAGGGTGTGTGTTCTGGGGGTATGTTGATAGCCTACAATAGGAAGGGTGTGTGTTCTGTGGGTATGTTGATAGTCTTCAATCGAAAGGGTGTGTGTTCTGGGGGTATGTTGATAGCCTACAATAGTAAGGGTGTGTGTTCTGGCGGTATTTTGATAACCTACAATAGGAAGGGTGTGTGTTCTGAGGGTATGTTGATAGCCTACAATAGGAAGGGTGTGTGTTCTGAGGGTATGTTGATAGCCTTCAATAGGAAGGGTGTGTGTTCTGAGGGTATGTTGATAGCCTACAATAGGAAGTACGTGTGTTCTGAGGGTATTTTGATAGCCCACAATAGGAAAGGTGTGTGTTCTGAGGGTATGTTGATAGCCTACAATAGGAAGGGTGTGTGTTCTGGGTGTTTGTTGATAGCCTACAATAGGAAGGGTGTGTGTTCTGAGGGTATGTTGATAGCCTACAATAGGAAGGGTGTGTGTTCTGAGGGTATGTTGATAGCCTACAATAGGAAAGGTGTGTGTTCTGGGGGTATGTTGGTAGCCTACAATAGGAAGGGTGTGTGTTCTGAGGGTATGTTCATAGCCTACAATAGGAAGGGTGTGTGTTCTGGGGGTATGTTGATAGCGTACAATAGGAAGGGTGTGTGTTCTGAGGGTATGTTGATAGCCTACGATAGGAAGGGTGTGTGTTCTAAGGGTATGTTGATAGCCTACAATAGGAAGGGTGTGTGTTCTGAGGGTATGTTGATAGCCTACAATAGGAAAGGTGTGTGTTCTGAGGGTATGTTGATAGCCTACAATAGGAAGTGTGTGTGTTCCGAGGGTATGTTGATAGCCTACAATAGGAAGGGTGTGTGTTCTGGGGGTATGTTGATAGCCTACAATACGAAGGGTGTGTGTTCTGAGGGTATGTTGATAGCCTACAATAGGAAGGGTGTGTGTTCTGAGGGTAAGTTGATAGCCTACAATAGGAAGGGTGTGTGTTCTGGGGGGATGTTGATAGCCTACAATAGGAAGGGTGTGTGTTCTGAGGGTATGTTGATAGCCTACAATACGAAGGTTGTGTGTTCTGAGGGTATGTTGATAGCCTACAATACGAAGGATGTGTGTTCTGAGGGTATGTTGATAGCCTACAATAGGAAGGGTGTGTGTTCTGGGGGTATGTTGATAGCCTACAATAGGAAGGGTGTGTGTTCTGAGGGTATGTTGATAGCCTACAATACGAAGGTTGTGTGTTCTGAGGGTATGTTGATAGCCTACAATAGGAAGGGTGTGTGTTCTGAGGGTATGTTGATAGCCTACAATAGGAAGGGTGTGTGTTCTGAGGGTATGTTGATAGCCTACAATTGGAATGGTGTGTGTGTTCTGAAGGTATGATGATAGTCTACAATAGGAAGTGTGTGTGTGTGCTGAAGGTATGTTGATAGCCTACTATAGGAAGGGTGTGTGTTCTGGGGGTACGTTGGTAGCCTACAATAGGAAGGGTGTGTGTTCTGAGGGTATGTTGATAGTCTACAATACGAAGGGTGTGTGTTCTGAGGGTATGTTGGTAGCCTACAATGGGAAGGGTGTGTGTTCTGAGGGTATGTTGATAGCCTACAATAGGTAGGGTGTGTGTTCTGAGGGTATGATGATAACCTACAATAGGAAGGGTGTGTGTTCTGAGGGCATGCTGATAGCCTACAATACGAAGGGAGTGTGTTCTGAGGGTATGTTGATAGCCTGCAATAGGAAGAATGTGTGTTCTGAGGGTATGTTGATAGCCTGCAACAGGAAGGGTGTGTGTTCTGGTGGTATGTTGATAGCCTACAATAGGAAGGGTGTGTGTTCTGAGGGTATGTTGGTAGCCTGCAATCGGAAGAATGTGTGTTCTGAGGGTATGTTGATAGCCTGCAACAGGAAGGGTGTGTGTTCTGGGGGTATGTTGATAGCCTACAATAGGAAGGGTTGTGTTCTGAGGGTATGTTGATAGCCTACAATAGGAAGGGTGTGTGTTCTGAGGGTATGTTGATAGCCTATAATAGGAAGGGTGTGTGTTCTGAGGGTATGTTGATAACCTTCAATAGGAAGGGTGTGTGTTCTGAGGGTATGTTGATAGCCTACAATAGGAAGTGCGTGTGTTCTGATGGTATGTTGATAGCCCACAATAGGAAGGGTGTGTGTTGTGAGGGTATGTTGATAGCCTACAATAGGAAGGGTGTGTGTTCTGGGTGTTTGTTGACAGCCTACAATAGGAAGGGTGTGTGTTCTGAGGGTATGTTGATAGCCTACAATAGGAAGGGTGTGTGTTCTGAGGGTATGTTGATAGCCTACAAAAGGAAGTGTATGTGTTCTGAGGGCCTGTTGATAGCCTACAACAGGAATGGGGTGTGTTCTGGGGGTAAGATGATAGCCTACAATAGTAAGGGTGTGTGTTCTGAGGGTATGTTGATAGCCTACAATAGGAAGGGTGTGTGTTCTGGTGGTATGTTGCTAGCCTACAATAGGAAGGGTGTGTGTTCTGGGGGTATGTTGATAGCCTACAATAGGAAGGGTGTGTGTTCTGAGTATATGTTGGTAGCCTACAATAGGAAGGGTGTGTGTTCTGAAGGTATGTTGATTGCCCACAGTAGGAAAGGTGTGTGTTCTGGGGGTATGATGATAGCCTACAATAGGAAGGGTGTGTGTTCTAAGGGTATGTTGATAGCCTACAATAGGAAAGGTGTGTATTCTGAGGGTATGTTGATAGCCTACATTAGGAACGGTGTGTGTTATGAGGGTATGTCAATAGCTTACAATAGGAAGAGTGTGTGTTCTGAGTGTATGTTGATAGCCTACAATCGGAAGGGTGTGTGTTCTAGGGGTATGTTGATAGCCTACAATAGGAAGGGTGTGTGTTCTGTGGGTATGTTGATAGTCTTCAATCGAAAGGGTGTGTGTTCTGGGGGTATGTTGATACCCTACAATAGTAAGGGTGTGTGTTCTGGTGGTATTTTGATAACCTACAATAGGAAGGGTGTGTGTTCTGAGGGTATGTTGATAGCCTACAATAGGAAGGGTGTGTGTTTTGAGGGTATGTTGATAGCCTACAATAGGAAGGGTGTTTGTTCTGAGGGTATGTTGATAGCCTGCAATAGGAAGTGCGTGTGTTCTGAGGGTATGTTGATAGCCCACAATAGGAAGGGTGTGTGTTCTGAGGGTATGTTGATAGCCTACAATAGGAAGGGTGTGTGTTCTGGGTGTTTGTTGATAGCCTACAATAGGAAGGGTGTGTGTTCTGAGGGTATGTTGATAGCCTACAATAGGAAGGGTGTGTGTTCTGAGGGTATGTTGATAGCCTACAATAGGAAAGGTGTGTGTTCTGGAGGTATGTTGGTAGCCTACAATAGGAAGGGTGTGTGTTCTGAGGGTATGTTCATAGCCTACAATAGGAAGGGTGTGTGTTCTGGGGGTATGTTGATAGCGTACGATAGGAAGGGTGTGTGTTCTGAGGGTATGTTGATAGCCTACGATAGGAAGGGTGTGTGCTCTAAGGGTATGTTGATAGCCTACAATAGGAAAGGTGTGTGTACTGGGGGTATGTTGGTAGCCTACAATAGGAAGGGTGTGTGTTCTGAGGGTATGTTCATAGCCTACAATAGGAAGGGTGTGTGTTCTGGCGGTATGTTGATAGCGTACGATAGGAAGGGTGTGTGTTCTGAGGGTATGTTGATAGCCTACAATAGGAAGGGTGTGTGTTCTGAGGGTATGTTGATAGCCTACAATACGAAGGGTGTGTGTTCTGAGGGTATGTTGATAGCCTACAATAGGAAGGGTGTGTGTTCTGGGGGTATGTTGATAGCCTACAATAGGAAGGGTGTGTGTTCTGAGGGTATGTTGATAGCCTACAATACGAAGGTTGTGTGTTCTGAGGGTATGTTGATAGCCTACAATAGGAAGGGTGTGTGTTCTGAGGGTATGTTGATAGCCTACAATAGGAAGGGTGTGTCTTCTGAGGGTATGTTGATAGCCTACAATAGGAAGGGTGTGTGTGTTCTGAAGGTATGTTGATAGCCTACAATAGGAAGGGTGTGTGTGTTCTGAAGGTATGTTGATAGCCTACTATAGGAAGGGTGTGTGTTCTGGGGGTACGTTGGTAGCCTACAATAGGAAGGGTGTGTGTTTTGAGGGTATGTTGATAGCCTACAATAGGAAGGGTGTGTGTTCTGAGAGTATGTTGATAGTCTACAATACGAAGGGTGTGTGTTCTGAGGCTATGTTGGTAGCCTACAATGGGAAGGGTGTGTGTTCTGAGGGTATGTTGATAGCCTACAATAGGAAGGGTGTGTGTTCTGAGGGTATGTTGATAACCTACAATAGGAAGGGTGTGTGTTCTGAGGGCATGTTGAAAGCCTACAATACGAAGGGTGTGTGTTCTGAGGGTATGTTGATAGCCTGCAATAGGAAGAATGTGTGTTCTGAGGGTATGTTGATAGCCTGCAACAGGAAGGGTTGTGTTCTGGTGGTATGTTGATAGCCTACAATAGGAAGGGTGTGTGTTCTGAGGGTATGTTGATAGCCTGCAATCGGAAGAATGTGTGTTCTGAGGGTATGTTGATAGCCTGCAACAGGAAGGGTGTGTGTTCTGGGGGTATGTTGATAGCCTACAATAGGAAGGGTTGTGTTCTGAGGGTATGTTGATAGCCTACAATAGGAAGGGTGTGTGTTCTGAGGGTATGTTGATAGCCTACAACAGGAAGGGTTTGTGTTTTGAGGGCATGTTGATAGCCTACTGTAGGAAGGGTGTGTGTTCTGGGGATATGTTGATAGCCTACAATAGGAAGGTGGTGTGTTCTGGGGGTATGTTGAATTGGATAAGAGTTAATCTCATCACCCAGAATCCTCTTTTTAAAATAACACGCGTGTTCCTTTATGTAATAGATCATAATAACCCACCCTAATCACCCTGTTTAGATTTACTCATATACAAAGTTATACAAAGGAAGGTGCCTACTATTTGTATAATAGATCATACTAACCCACCCTAATCACCATAATTAGATTTACTTGTATACAAAGTTATACAAAGGAAGGCGCCTACTATTTGTATAATAGATCATACTAACCCACCCTAATCACCCTAATTAGATATACTCGTATACAAAGTTATACAAAGGAAGGCGCCTACTATTTGTATAATAGATCATACTAACCCACCCTAATCACCCTGTTTAGATTTACTCGTATACAAAGTTATACAAAGGAAGGTGCCTACTATTTGTATAATAGATCATACTAACCCACCCTAATCACCATTATTAGATTTACTCATACACAAAGTTATACAAAGGAAGGTGCCTACTATTTGTATAATAGATCACACCCTCCCACCCTAATTAGATTTACTCGTATACAAAGTTATACAAAGGAAGGTGCCTACTATTTGTATAATTGATCACATTAACCCACCGTAATCACCCTGTTTAGATTTACTCGTATACAAAGTTATACAAAGGAAGGTTCCTACTATTTGTATAATAGGTCATACTAACCCACCCTAATCACCCTGTTTAGATTTACTCATATACAAAGTTATACAAAGGAAGGCGCCTACTATTTGTATAACATATCAGACTAACCCACCCTAATCACCCTAATTAGATTTACTCGTATACAAAGTTATACAAAGGAAGGCGCCTACTATTTGTATAATAGATTATACAAACCCACTCTAATCACCCTGATTAGATTTACTCGTATACAAGGTTATACAAAGGAAGGTGCCTTCTATTTGTATAATAGATCATACTAACCCACCCTAATCACCCTAATTAGATATACTCGTATACAAAGTTATACAAAGGAAGGTGCCTTCTATTTGTATAATAGATCGTACGAACCCACCCTAATCACCCTAATTAGGTTTACTCGTATACAAAGTTATACAAAGGAAGGTGACTTCTATTTGTATAATAGATCATAGGAACCCACCCTAATCACCCTAATTATATTTACTCGTATACAAAGTTATACAAAGGAAGGTGCCTACTATTTGTATAATAGATCATACAAACCCACTCTAATCACCCTAATTAGATTTACTCATATACAAGGTTATTCAAAGGAAGGTGCCTTCTATTTGTATAATAGATCATACTAACCCACCCTAATCACCCTAATTAGATATACTCGTATACAAAGTTATACAAAGGAAGGTGCCTACTATTTGTATAATAGATCAGACTAACCCACCCTAATCACCCTAATTAGATTTACTCGTATACAAAGTTATACAAAGGAAGGTGCCTTCTATTTGTATAATAGATCATACGAACCCACCCTAATCACCCTAATTAGATTTACTCGTATACAAAGTTATACAAAGGAAGGTGCCTTCTATTTGTATAATAGATCATACGAACCCACCCTAATCACCCTAATTAGATTTACTCGTATACAAAGTTATACAAAGGAAGGTGTCTACTATTTGTATAATAGATCATACTAACCCACCCTAATCACCCTAATTAGATTTGCTCGTATACAAAGTTGTACAAAGGAAGGCGCCTACTATTTGTATAATAGATCATACTAACCCACCCTAATCACCCTAATTAGATTTACTCGTATACGAAGTTATACAAAAGAAGGTGCCTACTATTTGTATAATAGATCATAATAACCCACCCTAATCACCCTAATTAGATTTACTCGTACACAAGGTAATACAAAAGAAGGTGCGTACTATTTGTATAATAGATCACACCCACCTACCCTAATTAGATTTACTCGTATACAAAGTTATACAAAGGAAGGCGCCTACTATTTGTACAATAGATCATACTAACCCACCCTAATCACCCTAATTAGATTTACTCGTATACAAAGTTATACAAAGGAAGGTGCTACTATTTGAAAAGGGAGTATTAACAGTAGCGAAATTCACTGTGAAATCCCAAAGAGGCCGGGAAAAGAAAAACAGTACTTAGCTAAATGCGCTGTCCCAAACAAAAACCTTTATATCTGCCATGTTTTATACTTGCCATTCCCATGCCTGGTTAAAAGCGTGCTAAGCCTGATAAAATCTGGAATCCGTATCAAATAAAGTCAATTTCGGTAGTTTGGGGTGGATTTTGATGATTTGGTCGGATTGTCGGGTGGTTTTTGGTAATTGTGCGAATCGGGAAATTACTCCTGTACAAAGGAACCCACCGTTCGACCATACCCCTGCCCTGTAAGAAGGTTGTGGGTCACTTAGCTACCACGTGCTACCATAGAAGCCAAGATGGTGTCCTCCAGTATACAAATTGGCCTAAGGGAACACGTGTCATTCTAACAACACGAGCTGCGCATGCTCACTAGGACCACGCATCACCATGGGGATGATGTCACAAGATGGCCGCTGACGTGGATTACCATGACAACACAAGATGGCGCCACTAAGTCACGTAACATGACGTCACTTCCTATGTCCTACACTAGGTCCTGCCAATGTGGGCCGTCCGAGTACATGGTATACTACGCTGGAGTCTTCATAACGATAGCCACAACGACATTCAGGATTATCCCCAATAAATGTGTCAAACCTGTGACCATTTAGTTCGCTACAGTTTAAACGCAGTCTGCAATGGACAATCTGTTCTTTTCTTTTCTCGGCATATTTAGAGACGTCATCAATTGCTGGGGGCTTTTTCAGGACATTTACTGTCTCACTGTTTTTGAGGTTCTCGTGTAGGCTATTCCAGAGCCTCTTCGCAGATGGCAAGAATGAGTTTTAGAACCCTGCGTGTTGCATTTAATTTCCTGTAATAAATTGGTTGTCCTTAGGGAATAAGGAGTTACTTCTAAAACTGAAGGAGGGATCAGTAATCTCATACAATTAGGAACGAAGAAGTAAAGTACTGGACGGGCTTTTTCGGAGGTCTCATCGTTCTTTTCGTATAAACTCGTTGATCAACAGTTTCTGGTCGAAACGTAACTTTTGAAGTATGCGAAGACGGACACGTGACGAACGTCATGCTACTGTCAGGCAGGCAATGTTGATGACAGACGTCGGCCAGGTCGTCCAATGGCGGAAACTGCTAACCAGGACCGTTTCATCCGAACCATAGCATTATGTAACCGCCATCAAAATGCCTCAGAAATTGGACAGAAGCTGCACCGAGAGACAGATGTGCGAGTAAGTGGTCACACTATCCGAAATCGCCTACACAGTTAGAATATGTACCTCAACGACCTCGAATAATTCCACGTTTGACTGAACGTCACATCTCAGCAAGGCGTAATTGGTGTGGAGCACGACAGCGCTGGGACAATCAATGGTGGAGAAACGTCATGTTTCCCGATGAATCAAGGTTCACTCTCGACTTCCACGACAGGCGAAACAGGGTGTGGCGGTGGCGGAACGAACGATAACCTGACGTAACCGTTAGGTAGCACGATCGTTTTGGTGGTGGATCGGTTTGGGTGTGGGGAGCCATAATTATGACAAGCAGAACAGCATTACATGTCATCCTGCTTATCACAGGGCAGTACGACCGTAACAACATGTTAGCAGCACATGTGGTGCCATTTGCGAGACGTCACGGCCGTCGATTCATTTTCCAGGATGACAATGCAAGACCTCACAGGGCCCCTGTCGCTACAGTGTTCCTCCAGGAGCAGAACATCTTCACACTGCCTTGGCCAGCACTAAGTCCAGACCTTTCACCAATCGAGCACGCCTGAGATATGATTGGCAGGCGCGTACGGCAACGACAACAGCCCCCTGCCTATGTTAAGGAACTCTCCGTTACACAGCAGGAAGAATGGAATACCATCAGTAAAGCTTATATTGGACGTTTGGTGAGGAGTATGCCACCACCGCCTTTTGGGCTATCATAGTGAGCCCAGATATTAACCTAGGAACCCGAGTTGAGCAAATGTGAATCTGACTCCCCTAGAAATGTTGTACACCAAATATGACTGCATTTTCGCTTGTGGGTGTGACGAAGAAGATTTTAAAAAATTATTCCCGATATTGCACTAATTTAAAATTTGGGCTTCCATGGGAAGCCCAAATATTACTCTAGGGTCTTGGTTTTGAAAAATATTGAATCAGTCCCTCATAATAACGAAGCATTAACAGTTTCTGACTGGTGGCTGGGAAGAATATTTTTAAAGAGTATTCCCCATATTGCCCAAAGTTAAAAATTTGGGCTCCTGTATTGAACCCAAATATGGACCAATAGGGCTTCATTTTACCAAACTTGTATCTGACCCTCCTGTATACGAAATATCAAAAGATTTCTGATTATTAGTTTGATGAAAAATTATTTTTTGGAATTTTTACAAATATGCTGACTCGGCATATTTTCGTTGTCCTCCCCCCCCCCCCCCCCTTAAAACACCCTGATATAACCGATGACCATTTTGTTCACCATTCAATTCAACTGGTCCTAAGTTTGTTTTGTACCGGATAACAGTTCTCTGTTTCGTGTGGTTTGGGAAAAATGGGCGATTGCAAATATTTCTATTTCTAGATCTCAGGGAATTTTTTTTGTTTTGCATGAATTAAGTACTTATGACACAATAACACCACATTCCAAATTTGGTTCAAACCGGACAATCGGTTCAGAAAAGAGAAATTTGGGTCGGGGCCAAAAATCTTCGTTTGACACAAACTTCTTGATTCTACACCTCATAAGAAAGCTCGATAGAAAATATAAAGTCACTATGCCCACTGGTTCATGAGAAAATGATTTTAAAAATATTTTGAAGCCTTGTACCCCACCCCATCCCTATGGGGTTGGGCATGTTGACTTGAACAAAAATGCAATGCCCTTTCGGGACCATTACCCACAGAAATTTTCAATTGCATAGGCCTAGCGGTTTTGAAGAAGACCAAATAATGGTGTTCGCGGACGGACGGACGGAGAGCGGTTAGATAAGCACAGAATGACCTCGTCAAGGAGAGCTAAAAACAATGCACAGAAATGAAAATAAACCAAACACCAATATGAAACACGATAACTAGAGGCTCTAAAGAGTCTGTAATCGCTCACCTGGAACTAAATATAAAAACCAATATAAATTACGATAACTAGAGGCTCTAAAGAGTCTGTAACCGCTCACCTGGAACTACATATAAAAACCAATATAAAGGGGAATTCAAAGGAACGATAACTAGAGGCTCGAAAGAGGCTATAATCTCTCATCTGGAACTACTTATAAAAGGCTCGAAAGAGTCTGTAATCGCTCACCTGGAACTACATATAAAAACGAACATAAAGTACGATAACTAGAGGCTCTAAAGAGTCTGTAATCTCTCACCTGGAACTACATATAAAAACCAATATAAAGGGGAATTCAAAAGTACGATAACTAAAGGCTCTAAAGAGTCTGTAATCGCTCACCTGGAACTACATATAAAAACCAATATAAAGGGGAATTCAAAAGTACGATAACTAAAGGCTCTAAAGAGTCTGTAATCGCTCACCTGGAACTACATATAAAAACCAATATAAAGGGGAATTCAAAAGTACGATAACTAAAGGCTCTAAAGAGTCTGTAATCGCTCACCTGGAACTACATATAAAAGCCAATATAAAGGGGAATTCAAAAGTACGATAGCTAGAGGCTCTAAAGAGTCTGTAATCTCTCACCTGGAACTACATATAAAAACCAATATAAAGGGGAATTCAAAAGTACGATAACTAAAGGCTCTAAAGAGTCTGTAATCGCTCACCTGGAACTACATATATAAACCAATATAAAGGGGAATTCAAAAGTATGATAACTAGAGGCTCTAAAGAGTCTGTAATCGCTCACCTGGAACTACATATAAAAACCAATATAAAGGGGAATTCAAAAGTACGATAACTAAAGGCTCTAAACAGTCTGTAATCGCTCACCTGGAACTACATATAAAAACCAATATAAAGGGGAATTCAAAAGTACGATAACTAGAGGCTCTAAAGAGTCTGTAATCGCTCACCTGGAACTACATATAAAAACCAATATAAAGTACGATAACTAGAGGCTCTAAAGAGTTTGTAATCTCTCACCTGGAACTACATATAAAAACCAATATAAAGGGGAATTCAAAAGTATGATAACTAGAAGCTCTAAAGAGCCTGTAATCGCTCACCTGGAACTACATATAAAAACCAATATAAAGGGGAAATCAAAAGTACGATAACTAGAGGCTCTAAAGAGTCTGTAATCGCTCACCTGGAATTACATATAAAAAACAATATAAAGTACGATAACTAGAAGCTCTAAAGAGTCTGTAATCTCTCATCTGGAACTACATATAAAAACCAATATAAAGGGGAATTCAACAGCACGATAACTAGAGGCTCTAAAGAGCCTGTAATTTCTCATCTGGAACTACATATAAAAACCAGTATAAAGGGGAATTCAAAGGTACGATAACTAGAGGCTCTAAAGAGCCTGTAATCGCTCACCTGGAATTACATATAAAAACAATATAAAGGAGAATTCAAAAGTACGATAACTAGAGGCTATAAAGAGGCTGTAATCGCTCAACTGGAACTACATATAAAAACCAATATAAAGTACAATAACTAGAGGCTCTAAAGAGGCTGTAATCGCTCAACTGGAACTACATATAAAAAACAATATAAAGTGTGATAACTAGAGGCTCTAAAGAGTCTGTGATCGCTCACCTGGAACTACATATAAAAACCAATATAAAGTACAATAACTAGAGGGTCTAAAGAGTCTGTAATCTCTCACCTGGAACTACTTATGAAAACCAATATAAGGAGATTTCAAAAGTACGATAAGTAGAGGATCTAAAGAGGCTGTAATCGCTCAACTGGAACTACATATAAAAACCAATATAAAGTGCGATAACTAGAGGCTCTAAAGAGTCTGTAATCGCTCACCTGGAACTACATATAACAAACAATATAAAGGACGATAACTAGAGGCTCTAAAGAGTCTGTAATCTCTCACCTGGAACTACATATAAAAACCAATATAAAGGGGAATTCAAAAGTACGATAACTAGAGGCTCTAAAGAGTCTGTAATCGCTCACCTGGAACTACATATAAAAACCAATATAAAGTACGATAACTGGAGGCTCTAAAGAGTCTGTAATCTCTCACCTGGAACTACATATAAAAACCAATATAAAGGGGAATTCAAAAGTACGATAACTAGAGGCTCTAAAGAGTCTGTGATCGCTCACCTGGAACTACATATAACAAACAATATAAAGGACGATAACTAGAGGCTCTAAAGAGTCTGTAATCTCTCACCTGGAACTACATATAAAAACCAATATAAAGGGGAATTCAAAAGTACGATAACTAGAGGCTCTAAAGAGTGTGTAATCGCTCACCTGGAACTACATATAAAAACCAATATAAAGTACGATAACTGGAGGCTCTAAAGAGTCTGTAATCTCTCACCTGGAACTACATATAAAAACCAATATAAAGGGGAATTCAAAAGTACGATAACTAGAGGCTCTAAAGAGTCTGTAATCGCTCACCTGGAACTACATATAAAAACCAATATAAAGGGGAATTCAAAAGTACGATAACTACAGGCTCTAAAGAGTCTGTGATCGCTCACCTGGAACTACATATAACAAACAATATGAAGGACGATAACTAGAGGCTCTAAAGAGTCTGTAATCTCTCACCTGGAACTACATATAAAAACCAATATAAAGGGGAATTCAAAAGTACGATAACTAGAGGCTCTAAAGAGTCTGTAATCGCTCACCTGGAACTACATATAAAAACCAATATAAAGGGGAATTCAAAAGTACGATAACTAGAGGCTCTAAAGAGTCTGTAATCGCTCACCTGGAACTACATATAAAAACCAATATAAAGGGAAATTCAAAAGTACGATAACTAGAGGCTCTAAAGAGTCTGTAATCGCTCACCTGGAACTACATATAAAAACCAATATAAAGGGGAATTCAAAAGTACGATAACTAGAGGCTCTAAAGAGTCTGTAATCGCTCACCTGGAACTACATATAAAGACCAATATAAAGGGGAATTCAAAAGTACGATAACTAGAGGCTCTAAAGAGTCTGTAATCTCTCACCTGGAACTACATATAAAAACCAACATAAAGGGGAATTCAAAAGTACGATAACTAAAGGCTCTAAAGAGTCTGTAATCTCTCACCTGGAACTACATATAAAAACCAATATAAAGGGGAATTCAAAAGTACGATAACTAGAGGCTCTAAAGAGTCTGTAATCTCTCACCTGGAACTACATATAAAAACCAATATAAAGGGGAATTCAAAAGTACGATAACTAGAGGCTCTAAAGAGTCTGTAATCGCTCACCTGGAACTACATATAAAAACCAATATAAAGGGGAATTCAAAAGTACGATAACTAGAGGCTCTAAAGAGTCTGTAATCTCTCACCTGGAACTACATATAAAAACCAATATAAAGGGGAATTCAAAAGTACGATAACTAGAGGCTCTAAAGAGTCTGTAATCGCTCACCTGGAACTACATATAAAAACCAATATAAAGGGGAATTCAAAAGTACGATAACTGGAGGCTCTAAAGAGTCTGTAATCGCTCACCTGGAACTACATATAAAAATCAATATAAAGTACGATAACGAGAGGCCCTAAAGATTCTGTAATCTCTCACCTGGAACTACATATAAAAACCAATATAAAGAGGAATTCAGAAGTACGATAACTAGAGGCTCTAAAGAGTCTGTAATCGCTCACCTGGAACTACATATAAAAACCAATATAAAGGGGAATTCAAAAGTACGATAACTAGAGGCTCTAAAGAGTCTGTAATCTCTCACCTGGAACTACATATAAAAACCAACATAAAGGGGAATTCAAAAGTACGATAACTGGAGGCTCTAAAGAGTCTGTAATCGCTCACCTGGAACTACATATAAAAACCAATATAAAGTACGATAACTAGAGGCTCTAAAGAGTCTGTAATCTCTCACCTGGAACTACATATAAAAACCAATATAAAGGGGAATTCAAAAGTACGATAACTGGAGGCTCTAAAGAGTCTGTAATCGCTCACCTGGAACTACATATAAAAACCAATATAAAGTACGATAACTAGAGGCTCTAAAGAGTCTGTAATCGCTCACCTGGAACTACATATAAAAACCAATATAAAGGGGAATTCAAAAGTACGATAACTAGAGGCTCTAAAGAGTCTGTAATCGCTCACCTGGAACTACATATAAAAACCAATATAAAGTACGATAACTAGAGGCTCTAAAGAGTCTGTAATCGCTCACCTGGAACTACATATAAAAACCAATATAAAGGGGAATTCAAAAGTACGATAACTAGAGGCTCTAAAGAGTCTGTAATCGCTCACCTGGAACTACATATAAAAACCAATATAAAGGGGAATTCAAAGGAACGATAACTAGAGGCTCTAAAGAGTCTGTAATCGCTCACCTGGAACTACATATAAAAACCAATATAAAGTACGATAACTAGAGGCTCTAAAGAGTCTGTAATCGCTCACCTGGAACTACATATAAAAACCAATATAAAGGGGAATTCAAAAGTACGATAACTAGAGGCTCTAAAGAGTCTGTAATCTCTCACCTGGAACTACATATAAAAACCAATATAAAGTACGATAACTAGAGGCTCTAAAGAGTCTGTAACCGCTCACCTGGAACTACATATAAAAACCAATATAAAGGGGAATTCAAAAGTACGATAACTAGAGGCTCTAAAGAGTCTGTAATCTCTCATCTGGAACTACATATAAAAACCAATATAAAGGGGAATTCAAAAGTACGATAACTAGAGGATCTAAAGAGTCTGTAATCGCTCACCTGGAACTACATATAAAAACCAATATAAAGGGGTATTCAACAGCACGATAACTAAAGGCTCTAAAGAGTCTGTAATCTCTCACCTGGAACTACATATAAAAACCAATATAAAGGGGAAATCAAAAGTACGATAACTAGAGGCTCTAAAGAGTCTGTAATCGCTCACCTGGAACTACATATAAAAACCAATATAAAGTACGATAACTAGAGGCTCTAAAGAGTCTGTAATCGCTCACCTGGAACTACATATAAAAACCAATATAAAGGGGAATTCAAAAGTACGATAACTAGAGGCTCTAAAGAGTCTGTAATCGCTCACCTGGAACTACATATAAAAACCAATATAAAGGGGAATTCAAAAGTACGATAACTAGAGGCTCTAAAGAGTCTGTAATCTCTCATCTGGAACTACATATACAAACCAATATAAAGGGGTATTCAACAGCACGATAACTAAAGGCTCTAAAGAGTCTGTAATCTCTCACCTGAAACTACATATAAAAACCAATATAAAGGGGAATTCAAAAGTACGATAACTAGAGGCTCTAAAGAGTCTGTAATCGCTCACCTGGAACTACATATAAAAACCAATATAAAGGGGAATTCAAAAGTACGATAACTAAAGGCTCTAAAGAGTCTGTAATCGCTCACCTGGAACTACATATAAAAACCAATATAAAGGGGAATTCGAAAGTACGATAACTAGAGGCTCTAAAGAGTCTGTAATCGCTAACATGGAACTACATATAAAAACCTATATAAAGTACTATAACGAGAGGCCCTAAAGATTCTGTAATCTCTCACCTGGAACTACATATAAAAACCAATATAAAGGGGAATTCAAAAGTACGATAACTAGAGGCCCTAAAGAGTCTGTAATCGCTCACCTGGAACTACATATAAAAACCAATATAAAGGGGAATTCAAAAGTACGATAACTAGAGGCTCTAAAGAGTCTGTAATCGCTCACCTGGAACTACATATAAAAACCAATATAAAGGGGAATTCAAAAGTACGATAACTAGAGGCTCTAAAGAGTCTGTAATCGCTCACCTGGAATTACATATAAAAACCAATATAAAGTGGAATTCAAAAGTACGATAACTAGAGGCCCTAAAGAGTTTGTAATCGCTCACCTGGAACTACATATAAAAACCAATATAAAGTACGGTAACTGGAGGCTCTAAAGAGTCTGTAATCTCTCACCTGGAACTACATATAAAAACCAATATAAAGTACGATAACTAGAGGCTCTAAAGAGTCTGTAATCGCTCACCTGGAACTACATATAAAACCAATATAAAGGGGAATTCAAAAGTACGATAACTAGAGGCTCTAAAGAGTCTGTAATCTCTCACCTGGAACTACATATAAAAACCAATATAAAGGGGAATTCAAAAGTACGATAACTAGAGGCTCTAAAGAGTCTGTAATCTCTCACCTGGAACTACATATAAAAACCAATATAAAGGGGAATTCAAAAGTACGATAACTAGAGGCTCTAAAGAGTCTGTAATCTCTCACCTGGAACTACATATAAAAACCAATATAAAGGGGAATTCTAAAGTATGATAACTAGAGGCTCTAAAGAGTCTGTAATCTCTCACCTGGAACTACATATAAAAACCAATATAAAGGGGAATTCAAAAGTACGATAACTAAAGGCTCTAAACAGTCTGTAATCGCTCACCTGGAACTACATATAAAAACCAATATAAAGGGGAATTCAAAAGTACGATAACTAAAGGCTCTAAACAGTCTGTAATCGCTCACCTGGAACTACATATAAAAACCAATATAAAGGGGAATTCAAAAGTACGATAACTAAAGGCTCTAAACAGTCTGTAATCGTTCACCTGGAACTACATATAAAAACCAATATAAAGGGGAATTCAAAAGTACGATAACTAGAGGATCTAAAGAGCCTGTAATGTCTCACCTGGAACTACATATAAAAGCCAATATAAAGGGGAATTCAAAGGAACGATAACTAGAGGCTCGAAAGAGGCTATAATCTCTCACCTGGAACTACATATAAAAACCAATATAAAGGGGAATTCAAAAGTACGATAACTAGAGGCTCTAAAGAGTCTGTAATCTCTCACCTGGAACTACATATAAAAACCAATATAAAGTATGATAACTAGAGGCACTAAAGAGTCTGTAATCTCTCACCTGGAACTACATATAAAAACCAATATAAAGGGGAATTCAAAAGTACGATAACTAGAGGCTCTAAAGAGTCTGTAATCTCTCACCTGGAACTACATATAAAAACCAATATAAAGGGGAATTCAAAGGAACGATAACTAGAGGCTCGAAAGAGGCTATAATCTCTCACCTGGAACTACATATAAAAACCAATATAAAGGGGAATTCAAAAGTACGATAACTAGAGGCTCTAAAGAGTCTGTAATCTCTCACCTGGAACTACATATAAAAACCAATATAAAGGGGAATTCAAAGGAACGATAACTAGAGGCTCGAAAGAGGCTATAATCTCTCACCTGGAACTACATATAAAAACCAATATAAAGGACGATAACTAGAGGCAGTAAAGAGTCTGTAATCTCTCACCTGGAACTACATATAAAAACCAATATAAAGGGGAATTCAAAAGTACGATAACTAGAGGATCTAAAGAGTCTGTAATCTCTCACCTGGAACTACATATAAAAACCAATATAAAGGGGAATTCAAAAGTACGATAACTAGAGGCTCTAAAGAGTCTGTAATCTCTCACCTGGAACTACATATAAAAACCAATATAAAGGGGAATTCAAAAGTACGATAACTAGAGGCTCTAAAGAGTCTGTAATCGCTCACCTGGAACTACATATAAAAACCAATATAAAGGGGAATTCAAAAGTACGATAACTAAAGGCTCTAAACAGTCTGTAATCGCTCACCTGGAACTACATATAAAAACCAATATAAAGGGGAATTCAAAAGTACGATAACTAGAGGCTCTAAAGAGTCTGTAATCGCTCACCTGGAACTACATATAAAAACCAGTATAAAGGGGAATTCAAAAGTACGATAACTAGAGGCTCTAAAGAGTCTGTAATCGCTCATCTGGAACTACATATAAAAACCAATATAAAGTACGATAACGAGAGGCCCTAAAGAGTCTGTAATCTCTCACCTGGAACTACATATAAAAACCAATATAAAGGGGAATTCAAAAGTACGATAACTAGAGGCTCTAAAGAGTCTGTAATCGCTCACCTGGAACTACATATAAAAACCAATATAAAAGGGAATTCAAAAGTACGATAACTAGAGGCTCTAAAGAGTCTGTAATCTCTCACCTGGAACTACATATAAAAACCTATATAAAGGGGAATTCAAAAGTACGATAACTAGAGGATCTAAAGAGGCTGTAATCGCTCACCTGGAACTACATATAAAAGCCAATATAAAGGGGAATTCAAAAGTACGATAACTAGAGGCTCTAAAGAGTCTGTAATCGCTCACCTGGAACTACATATAAAAACCAATATAAAGGGGAATTCAAAGGAACGATAACTAGAGGCTCGAAAGAGGCTATAATCTCTCACCTGGAACTACATATAAAAACCAATATAAAGGGGAATTCAAAAGTACGATAACTAGAGGCTCTAAACAATCTGTAATCGCTCACTTGGAACTACATATAAAAACCAATATGAAGGACGATAACTAGAGGCTCTAAAGAGTCTGTAATCTCTCATCTGGAACTACATATAAAAACCAATATAAAGGGGAATTCAAAAGTACGATAACTAAAGGCTCTAAAGAGTCTGTAATCTCTCATCTGGAACTACATATAAAAACCAATATAAAGGGGAATTCAACAGCACGATAACTAAAGGCTCTAAAGAGTCTGTAATCTCTCACCTGGAACTACATATAAAAACCAATATAAAGTACGATAACTAGAGGCTCTAAAGAGTCTGTAATCGCTCACCTGGAACTACAAATAAAAACCAATATAAAGGGGAATTCAAAAGTACGATAACTAGAGGCTCTAAAGAGTCTGTAATCGCTCACCTGGAACTACATATAAAAACCAATATAAAGTACGATAACTAGAGGCTCTAAAGAGTCTGTAATCGCTCACCTGGAACTACATATAAAAACCAATATAAAGGGGAATTCGAAAGTACGATAACTAGAGGCTCTAAAGAGTCTGTAAGCTCTCACCTGGAACTACATATAAAAACCAATATAAAGTACGATAACTAGAGGCTCTAAAGAGTCTGTAATCGCTCACCTGGAACTACATATAAAAACCAATATAAAGGGGAATTCAAAAGTACGATAACTAGAGGCTCTAAAGAGTCTGTAATCTCTCATCTGGAACTACATATAAAAACCAATATAAAGGGGAATTCAAAAGTACGATAACTAGAGGATCTAAAGAGTCTGTAATCGCTCACCTGGAACTACATATAAAAACCAATATAAAGGGGTATTCAACAGCACGATAACTAAAGGCTCTAAAGAGTCTGTAATCTCTCACCTGGAACTACATATAAAAACCAATATAAAGGGGAATTCAAAAGTACGATAACTAGAGGCTCTAAAGAGTCTGTAATCGCTCACCTGGAACTACATATAAAAACCAATATAAAGTACGATAACTAGAGGCTCTAAAGAGTCTGTAATCGCTCACCTGGAACTACATATAAAAACCAATATAAAGGGGAATTCAAAAGTACGATAACTAGAGGCTCTAAAGAGTCTGTAATCGCTCACCTGGAACTGCATATAAAAACCAATATAAAGGGGAATTCAAAAGTACGATAACTAGAGGCTCTAAAGAGTCTGTAATCTCTCATCTGGAACTACATATACAAACCAATATAAAGGGGTATTCAACAGCACGATAACTAAAGGCTCTAAAGAGTCTGTAATCTCTCACCTGGAACTACATATAAAAACCAATATAAAGGGGAATTCAAAAGTACGATAACTAGAGGCTCTAAAGAGTCTGTAATCGCTCACCTGGAACTACATATAAAAACCAATATAAAGGGGAATTCAAAAGTACGATAACTAAAGGCTCTAAAGAGTCTGTAATCGCTCACCTGGAACTACATATAAAAACCAATATAAAGGGGAATTCGAAAGTACGATAACTAGAGGCTCTAAAGAGTCTGTAATCGCTAACATGGAACTACATATAAAAACCAATATAAAGTACTATAACGAGAGGCCCTAAAGATTCTGTAATCTCTCACCTGGAACTACATATAAAAACCAATATAAAGGGGAATTCAAAAGTACGATAACTAGAGGCCCTAAAGAGTCTGTAATCGCTCACCTGGAACTACATATAAAAACCAATATAAAGGGGAATTCAAAAGTACGATAACTAGAGGCTCTAAAGAGTCTGTAATCGCTCACCTGGAACTACATATAAAAACCAATATAAAGGGGAATTCAAAAGTACGATAACTAGAGGCTCTAAAGAGTCTGTAATCGCTCACCTGGAATTACATATAAAAACCAATATAAAGTGGAATTCAAAAGTACGATAACTAGAGGCCCTAAAGAGTTTGTAATCGCTCACCTGGAACTACATATAAAAACCAATATAAAGTACGGTAACTGGAGGCTCTAAAGAGTCTGTAATCTCTCACCTGGAACTACATATAAAAGCCAATATAAAGTACGATAACTAGAGGCTCTAAAGAGTCTGTAATCGCTCACCTGGAACTACATATAAAACCAATATAAAGGGGAATTCAAAAGTACGATAACTAGAGGCTCTAAAGAGTCTGTAATCTCTCACCTGGAACTACATATAAAAACCAATATAAAGGGGAATTCAAAAGTACGATAACCAGAGGCTCTAAAGAGTCTGTAATCTCTCACCTGGAACTACATATAAAAACCAATATAAAGGGGAATTCAAAAGTACGATAACTAGAGGCTCTAAAGAGTCTGTAATCTCTCACCTGGAACTACATATAAAAACCAATATAAAGGGGAATTCTAAAGTATGATAACTAGAGGCTCTAAAGAGTCTGTAATCTCTCACCTGGAACTACATATAAAAACCAATATAAAGGGGAATTCAAAAGTACGATAACTAAAGGCTCTAAACAGTCTGTAATCGCTCACCTGGAACTACATATAAAAACCAATATAAAGGGGAATTCAAAAGTACGATAACTAAAGGCTCTAAACAGTCTGTAATCGCTCACCTGGAACTACATATAAAAACCAATATAAAGGGGAATTCAAAAGTACGATAACTAAAGGCTCTAAACAGTCTGTAATCGCTCACCTGGAACTACATATAAAAACCAATATAAAGGGGAATTCAAAAGTACGATAACTAGAGGATCTAAAGAGCCTGTAATCTCTCACCTGGAACTACATATAAAAACCAATATAAAGGGGAATTCAAAGGAACGATAACTAGAGGCTCGAAAGAGGCTATAATCTCTCACCTGGAACTACATATAAAAACCAATATAAAGGGGAATTCAAAAGTACGATAACTAGAGGCTCTAAAGAGTCTGTAATCTCTCACCTGGAACTACATATAAAAACCAATATAAAGTACGATAACTAGAGGCTCTAAAGAGTCTGTAATCTCTCACCTGGAACTACATATAAAAACCAATATAAAGGGGAATTCAAAAGTACGATAACTAGAGGCTCTGAAGAGTCTGTAATCTCTCACCTGGAACTACATATAAAAACCAATATAAAGTACGATAACTAGAGGCTCTAAAGAGTCTGTAATCTCTCACCTGGAACTACATATATAAACCAATATAAAGGGGAATTCAAAAGTACGATAACTAGAGGCTCTAAAGAGTCTGTAATCGCTCACCTGGAACTACATATAAAAACCAATATAAAGTATGATAACTAGAGGCACTAAAGAGTCTGTAATCTCTCACCTGGAACTACATATAAAAACCAATATAAAGGGGAATTCAAAAGTACGATAACTAGAGGCTCTAAAGAGTCTGTAATCTCTCACCTGGAGCTACATATAAAAACCAATATAAAGGGGAATTCAAAGGAACGATAACTAGAGGCTCGAAAGAGGCTATAATCTCTCACCTGGAACTACATATAAAAACCAATATAAAGGGGAATTCAAAAGTACGATAACTAGAGGCTCTAAAGAGTCTGTAATCTCTCACCTGGAACTACATATAAAAACCAATATAAAGGGGAATTCAAAGGAACGATAACTAGAGGCTCGAAAGAGGCTATAATCTCTCACCTGGAACTACATATAAAAACCAATATAAAGGACGATAACTAGAGGCACTAAAGAGTCTGTAATCTCTCACCTGGAACTACATATAAAAACCAATATAAAGGGGAATTCAAAAGTACGATAACTAGAGGATCTAAAGAGTCTGTAATCTCTCACCTGGAACTACATATAAAAACCAATATAAAGGGGAATTCAAAAGTACGATAACTAGAAGCTCTAAAGAGTCTGTAATCTCTCACCTGGAACTACATATAAAAACCAATATAAAGGGGAATTCAAAAGTACGATAACTAGAGGCTCTAAAGAGTCTGTAATCGCTCACCTGGAACTACATATAAAAACCAATATAAAGGGGAATTCAAAAGTACGATAACTAAAGGCTCTAAACAGTCTGTAATCGCTCACCTGGAACTACATATAAAAACCAATATAAAGGGGAATTCAAAAGTACGATAACTAGAGGCTCTAAAGAGTCTGTAATCGCTCACCTGGAACTACATATAAAAACCAGTATAAAGGGGAATTCAAAAGTACGATAACTAGAGGCTCTAAAGAGTCTGTAATCGCTCATCTGGAACTACATATAAAAACCAATATAAAGTACGATAACGAGAGGCCCTAAAGAGTCTGTAATCTCTCACCTGGAACTACATATAAAAACCAATATAAAGGGGAATTCAAAAGTACGATAACTAGAGGCTCTAAAGAGTCTGTAATCGCTCACCTGGAACTACATATAAAAACCAATATAAAGGGGAATTCAAAAGTACGATAACTAGAGGCTCTAAAGAGTCTGTAATCTCTCACCTGGAACTACATATAAAAACCAATATAAAGGGGAATTCAAAAGTACGATAACTAGAGGATCTAAAGAGGCTGTAATCGCTCACCTGGAACTACATATAAAAACCAATATAAAGGGGAATTCAAAAGTACGATAACTAGAGGCTCTAAAGAGTCTGTAATCGCTCACCTGGAACTACATATAAAAACCAATATAAAGGGGAATTCAAAGGAACGATAACTAGAGGCTCGAAAGAGGCTATAATCTCTCACCTGGAACTACATATAAAAACCAATATAAAGGGGAATTCAAAAGTACGATAACTAGAGGCTCTAAACAGTCTGTAATCGCTCACTTGGAACTACATATAAAAACCAATATGAAGGACGATAACTAGAGGCTCTAAAGAGTCTGTAATCTCTCATCTGGAACTACATATAAAAACCAATATAAAGGGGAATTCAAAAGTACGATAACTAAAGGCTCTAAAGAGTCTGTAATCTCTCATCTGGAACTACATATAAAAACCAATATAAAGCGGAATTCAACAGCACGATAACTAAAGGCTCTAAAGAGTCTGTAATCTCTCACCTGGAACTACATATAAAAACCAATATAAAGGGGAATTCAAAAGTATGATAACTAGAGGCTCTAAACAGTCTGTAATCGCTCACTTGGAACTACATATAAAAAACAATATGAAGGACGATAACTAGAGGCTCTAAAGAGTCTGTAATCTCTCATCTGGAACTACATATAAAAACCAATATAAAGGGGAATTCAAAAGTACGATAACTAGAGGCTCTAAACAGTCTGTAATCGCTCACTTGGAACTACATATAAAAACCAATATAAAGGGGAATTCAAAAGTACGATAACTAGAGGCTCTAAATAGTCTGTAATCGCTCACCTGGAACTACATATAAAAACCAATATAAAGGGGAATTCGAAAGTACGATAACTAGAGGCTCTAAAGAGTCTGTAATCGCTCACCTGGAACTACATATAAAAACCAATATAAAGGGGAATTCGAAAGTACGATAACTAGAGGCTCTAAAGAGTCTGTAATCGCTCACCTGGAACTGCATATTAAAACCAATATAAAGGGGAATTCAAACGTACGATAACTAGAGGCTCTAAAGAGTCTGTAATCTCTCACCTGGAACTACATATAAAAACCAATATAAAGGGGAATTCAAAAGTACGATAACTAGAGGCTCTAAACAGTCTGTAATCGCTCACCTGGAACTACATATAAAAACCAATATAAAGGGGAATTCGAAAGTACGATAACTAGAGGCTCTAAAGAGTCTGTAATCTCTCACCTGGAACTACATATAAAAACCAATATAAAGGGGAATTCGAAAGTACGATAACTAGAGGCTCTAAAGAGTCTGTAATCTCTCATCTGGAACTACATATAAAAACCAATATAAAGGGGAATTCAAAAGTACGATAACTAGAGGATCTAAAGAGTCTGTAATCGCTCACCTGGAACTACATATAAAAACCAATATAAAGGGGTATTCAACAGCACGATAACTAAAGGCTCTAAAGAGTCTGTAATCTCTCACCTGGAACTACATATAAAAACCAATATAAAGGGGAATTCAAAAGTACGATAACTAGAGGCTCTAAAGAGTCTGTAATCGCTCACCTGGAACTACATATAAAAACCAATATAAAGTACGATAACTAGAGGCTCTAAAGAGTCTGTAATCGCTCACCTGGAACTACATATAAAAACCAATATAAAGGGGAATTCAAAAGTACGATAACTAGAGGCTCTAAAGAGTCTGTAATCGCTCACCTGGAACTGCATATAAAAACCAATATAAAGGGGAATTCAAAAGTACGATAACTAGTGGCTCTAAAGAGTCTGTAATCTCTCATCTGGAACTACATATACAAACCAATATAAAGGGGTATTCAACAGCACGATAACTAAAGGCTCTAAAGAGTCTGTAATCTCTCACCTGGAACTACATATAAAAACCAATATAAAGGGGAATTCAAAAGTACGATAACTAGAGGCTCTAAAGAGTCTGTAATCGCTCACCTGGAACTACATATAAAAACCAATATAAAGGGGAATTCAAAAGTACGATAACTAAAGGCTCTAAAGAGTCTGTAATCGCTCACCTGGAACTACATATAAAAACCAATATAAAGGGGAATTCGAAAGTACGATAACTAGAGGCTCTAAAGAGTCTGTAATCGCTAACATGGAACTACATATAAAAACCAATATAAAGTACTATAACGAGAGGCCCTAAAGATTCTGTAATCTCTCACCTGGAACTACATATAAAAACCAATATAAAGGGGAATTCAAAAGTACGATAACTAGAGGCCCTAAAGAGTCTGTAATCGCTCACCTGGAACTACATATAAAAACCAATATAAAGGGGAATTCAAAAGTACGATAACTAGAGGCTCTAAAGAGTCTGTAATCGCTCACCTGGAACTACATATAAAAACCAATATAAAGGGGAATTCAAAAGTACGATAACTAGAGGCTCTAAAGAGTCTGTAATCGCTCACCTGGAATTACATATAAAAACCAATATAAAGTGGAATTCAAAAGTACGATAACTAGAGGCCCTAAAGAGTTTGTAATCGCTCACCTGGAACTACATATAAAAACCAATATAAAGTACGGTAACTGGAGGCTCTAAAGAGTCTGTAATCTCTCACCTGGAACTACATATAAAAACCAATATAAAGTACGATAACTAGAGGCTCTAAAGAGTCTGTAATCGCTCACCTGGAACTACATATAAAACCAATATAAAGGGGAATTCAAAAGTACGATAACTAGAGGCTCTAAAGAGTCTGTAATATCTCACCTGGAACTACATATAAAAACCAATATAAACGGGAATTCAAAAGTACGATAACCAGAGGCTCTAAAGAGTCTGTAATCTCTCACCTGGAACTACATATAAAAACCAATATAAAGGGGAATTCAAAAGTACGATAACTAGAGGCTCTAAAGAGTCTGTAATCTCTCACCTGGAACTACATATAAAAACCAATATAAAGGGGAATTCTAAAGTATGATAACTAGAGGCTCTAAAGAGTCTGTAATCTCTCACCTGGAACTACATATAAAAACCAATATAAAGGGGAATTCAAAAGTACGATAACTAAAGGCTCTAAACAGTCTGTAATCGCTCACCTGGAACTACATATAAAAACCAATATAAAGGGGAATTCAAAAGTACGATAACTAAAGGCTCTAAACAGTCTGTAATCGCTCACCTGGAACTACATATAAAAACCAATATAAAGGGGAATTCAAAAGTACGATAACTAAAGGCTCTAAACAGTCTGTAATCGCTCACCTGGAACTACATATAAAAACCAATATAAAGGGGAATTCAAAAGTACGATAACTAGAGGATCTAAAGAGCCTGTAATCTCTCACCTGGAACTACATATAAAAACCAATATAAAGGGGAATTCAAAGGAACGATAACTAGAGGCTCGAAAGAGGCTATAATCTCTCACCTGGAACTACATATAAAAACCAATATAAAGAGGAATTCAAAAGTATGATAACTAGAGGCTCTAAAGAGTCTGTAATCTCTCACCTGGAACTACATATAAAAACCAATATAAAGTACGATAACTAGAGGCTCTAAAGAGTCTGTAATCTCTCACCTGGAACTACATATAAAAACCAATATAAAGGGGAATTCAAAAGTACGATAACTAGAGGCTCTAAAGAGTCTGTAATCTCTCACCTGGAACTACATATAAAAACCAATATAAAGTACGATAACTAGAGGCTCTAAAGAGTCTGTAATCTCTCACCTGGAACTACATATAAAAACCAATATAAAGGGGAATTCAAAAGTACGATAACTAGAGGCTCTAAAGAGTCTGTAATCGCTCACCTGGAACTACATATAAAAACCAATATAAAGTATGATAACTAGAGGCACTAAAGAGTCTGTAATCTCTCACCTGGAACTACATATAAAAACCAATATAAAGGGGAATTCAAAAGTACGATAACTAGAGGCTCTAAAGAGTCTGTAATCTCTCACCTGGAACTACATATAAAAACCAATATAAAGGGGAATTCAAAGGAACGATAACTAGAGGCTCGAAAGAGGCTATAATCTCTCACCTGGAACTACATATAAAAACCAATATAAAGGGGAATTCAAAAGTACGATAACTAGAGGCTCTAAAGAGTCTGTAATCTCTCACCTGGAACTACATATAAAAACCAATATAAAGGGGAATTCAAAGGAACGATAACTAGAGGCTCGAAAGAGGCTATAATCTCTCACCTGGAACTACATATAAAAACCAATATAAAGGACGATAACTAGAGGCACTAAAGAGTCTGTAATCTCTCACCTGGAACTACATATAAAAACTAATATAAAGGGGAATTCAAAAGTACGATAACTAGAGGATCTAAAGAGTCTGTAATCTCTCACCTGGAACTACATATAAAAACCAATATAAAGGGGAATTCAAAAGTACGATAACTAGAGGCTCTAAAGAGTCTGTAATCGCTCACCTGGAACTACATATAAAAACCAATATAAAGGGGAATTCAAAAGTACGATAACTAAAGGCTCTAAACAGTCTGTAATCGCTCACCTGGAACTACATATAAAAACCAATATAAAGGGGAATTCAAAAGTACGATAACTAGAGGCTCTAAAGAGTCTGTAATCGCTCACCTGGAACTAAATATAAAAACCAGTATAAAGGGGAATTCAAAAGTACGATAACTAGAGGCTCTAAAGAGTCTGTAATCGCTCATCTGGAACTACATATAAAAACCAATATAAAGTACGATAACGAGAGGCCCTAAAGAGTCTGTAATCTCTCACCTGGAACTACATATAAAAACCAATATAAAGGGGAATTCAAAAGTACGATAACTAGAGGCTCTAAAGAGTCTGTAATCGCTCACCTGGAACTACATATAAAAACCAATATAAAGGGGAATTCAAAAGTACGATAACTAGAGGCTCTAAAGAGTCTGTAATCTCTCACCTGGAACTACATATAAAAACCAATATAAAGGGGAATTCAAAAGTACGATAACTAGAGGATCTAAAGAGGCTGTAATCGCTCACCTGGAACTACATATAAAAACCAATATAAAGGGGAATTCAAAAGTACGATAACTAGAGGCTCTAAAGAGTCTGTAATCGCTCACCTGGAACTACATATAAAAACCAATATAAAGGGGAATTCAAAGGAACGATAACTAGAGGCTCGAAAGAGGCTATAATCTCTCACCTGGAACTACATATAAAAACCAATATAAAGGGGAATTCAAAAGTACGATAACTAGAGGCTCTAAACAGTCTGTAATCGCTCACTTGGAACTACATATAAAAAACAATATGAAGGACGATAACTAGAGGCTCTAAAGAGTCTGTAATCTCTCATCTGGAACTACATATAAAAACCAATATAAAGGGGAATTCAAAAGTACGATAACTAGAGGCTCTAAACAGTCTGTAATCGCTCACTTGGAACTACATATAAAAACCAATATAAAGGGGAATTCAAAAGTACGATAACTAGAGGCTCTAAATAGTCTGTAATCGCTCACCTGGAACTACATATAAAAACCAATATAAAGGGGAATTCGAAAGTACGATAACTAGAGGCTCTAAAGAGTCTGTAATCGCTCACCTGGAACCACATATAAAAACCAATATAAAGGGGAATTCGAAAGTACGATAACTAGAGGCTCTAAAGAGTCTGTAATCGCTCACCTGGAACTGCATATTAAAACCAATATAAAGGGGAATTCAAACGTACGCTAACTAGAGGCTCTAAAGAGTCTGTAATCTCTCACCTGGAACTACATATAAAAACCAATATAAAGGGGAATTCAAAAGTACGATAACTAGAGGCTCTAAACAGTCTGTAATCGCTCACCTGGAACTACATATAAAAACCAATATAAAGGGGAATTCGAAAGTACGATAACTAGAGGCTCTAAAGAGTCTGTAATCTCTCACCTGGAACTACATATAAAAACCAATATAAAGGGGAATTCGAAAGTACGATAACTAGAGGCTCTAAAGAGTCTGTAATCGCTCACCTGGAACTACATATAAAAACCAATATAAAGGGGAATTCGAAAGTACGATAACTAGAGGCTCTAAAGAGTCTGTAATCTCTCACCTGGAACTACATATAAAAACCAATATAAAGGGGAATTCGAAAGTACGATAACTAGAGGCTCTAAAGAGTCTGTAATCGCTCACCTGGAACTACATATAAAAACCAATATAAAGGGGAATTCGAAAGTACGATAACTAGAGGCTCTAAAGAGTCTGTAATCGCTCACCTGGAACTGCATATTAAAACCAATATAAAGGGGAATTCAAACGTACGATAACTAGAGGCTCTAAAGAGTCTGTAATCTCTCACCTGGAACTACATATTAAAACCAATATAAAGGGGAATTCAAAAGTATGATAACTAGAAGCTCTAAAGAGCCTGTAATCGCTCATCTGGAACAACATATCGAAATGTGATTTCCCAATAGGCTTTTCCATGGTAAATATGAGCTGCAGTTGTGGCCATGTTTGCAACATTACATCAACATTACACGAGGGTCATTGGTAGAAGGTGTCTCAATCCGTCAATCAGAATCAAAGAATACCTCTGGCGGCCATGTTTTTAAACCCATGGAAACAAAATGAGGATGGTTTGTAGAGGACAAAGTGAGGATCGTTTGTAGAGGACAAAGTGAGGATCGTTTGTACAGGACCTCCCACAGACAATCCCTGCCAGGTTTGGTTCACGTCGGCTCAGTCGTTCCAGAGAAGATGAAAATGTGATTTCCCATTGGGTTTCTATAGAAACTATAAGCCACAATTGCAGCCACGCTTGAAACCCGATCAACATTACACGAGTATCGTTGGTAGAGGAGTCTCAGTCATCAACCATACACAGTTTCAAAACGGCAGTTTCAGTGAAGATTACTGAAAATCCAACCAGAATCAAAACATTTGGCCCTGTGGTTTCAGATGAGAATATGTTTCAAAATCCACCAATCAGAATCACAAAATGCTTCTGGCAGCCATGTTTTTTGTTGCACAGAAACAAAAATGAGGAGCATTTGTAGAAGACCTTCCATAGACTATCCCGCCAGGTTTGGTTCACGTCGGCTCAGTAGTTCCAAAGAAGAAGATGAAAACGTGATTTCCCATAGGGTTTCTATAGTAACTGTAAGCTGCAATTGAAGTCATGTTTGTAACCTCATCAACATTAAATGAGGATCGTTGGTAAAGGGGGTCCCAGTCATCAATCATGCACAGTTTCAAAACGGTGGTTTCAATGGAGAAGATTTTTGAAAATCGAACCAGAATTAAAGAATGCCTCTGGAAGCCATGTTTTTCATCTGTCGGGAACAAAATGAGGATTGTTTGTAGGCGATCGCCCATAGACCATTCCTGCCAAGTTTGGTCCACATCGGCTCAGCGGTTACAGAGAAGAAGATGAGGATTATTGGTTGATGGTGTCCCAGTCATCAATCATGTGAAGTTTCAAAACAGTTGGCCTTGCAGTTTCAGAGGAGATTTTTCAAAATGGACCAATCAAGCAGGCAGGCAGGCAGGCAGGCAGGCAGCAGGCAGGCAGGCAGCAGGCAGGCAGGCAGGCAGGCAGCAGGCAGGCAGGCAGGCAGGCAGGCAGGCAGGCAGGCAGCAGGCAGGCAGGCAGGCAGGCAGGCAGGCAGGCAGGCAGGCAGCAGGCAGGCAGGCAGGCAGGCAGGCAGGCAGGCAGGCAGGCAGGCAGGCAGGCAGGCAGGCAGGCAGGCAGGCAGGCAGGCAGGCAGGCAGGCAGGCAGCAGGCAGGCAGGCAGGCAGGCAGGCAGGCAGGCAGGCAGGCAGGCAGGCAGGCAGGCAGGCAGGCAGGCAGGCAGGCAGGCAGGCATGCAGCAGGCAGGCAGCAGGCAGCGGGCAGGCAGGCAGGCAGGCAGGCAGGCAGGCAGGCAGGCAGCAGGCAGGCGTATATATATCTACTTCTCTGAAACCATATGTGCAGGGTTAAGATAAAAATCAACAATATCATAGCAATACTGTTTACCAAATAGTGTCAGCACACATTTACGGATTCTCTTTCAATAATGAAAGTGTAAATGACACAATAGCTAAACTTGTATGGTGCACCATAAGCCAAATGTTAGCAATTGTTTTGGTCTGTTTGATTCAAACCCTTCTAATGTTGATTCAAACTAATTAATAAGTAGTTGCCCAGTCCTTCTTAAAATATAGGTATTGGAATTTTTTATATTTTGCTCATAGTTTTCCCACGGGTGAAGAGGTTTTATTTTTCGCACTGGAAATAGAAAATCGGGTTGTCTTAATGATGTCTACCCTCCCCCAAACAGCACGAAATATTAACACAGGAATTTGGCTTCAACGCATTTGAATATACACATACTGTGGATGCTGAAGTCAAGAAACATAATGTTTGTAAAATTTTGGAAAAGATTTTTAATCATCTCCCTTTTTGAGTCCCCGAGTGGGTCAGACTGAACCCACAAATATTTGTTCTCATACCACAGTGATAACGAAGGCATCCAATAAATTTATAGCAAACTTTACTGGCATAAAAAATCTTCTTTACAGGTTCTGTACAAAAAAATGTAATACACACAATCACGGTAAATGTGACTGCCGACAGGCACATAATTTCGATATAAAATGGCCAGTAGCTGCCATCTTGAATTTTGAACCGCGTCCGATAACACTCGTTCTCGTCCCAATGTGATAACAAAGGTACCCAAGAAGTTTCGTGAAGATCGGTTCATAAATACAGCCCCTAGCCCGAGCCGTATTGACATGTGCACTTACTGTGTAAAAGTAGAACTGAATAAATCAAAGTTCCTCTAATTTCGAAAAATTCTGCACGAGAAAAAACCCGTATTATATGTGATGTATTCCATGTTACTAAACATTCATATAAAATTTTTCAAATTAAAACTTTCAAACAGATGTTCTGTTAAAAAATCTGATTGCACTAATTTCGGTACAAAAGTGGCCATCTTGAATTTCGGACCGCATCCAGAAACACTCGTTCTTGTCCCACGGTGATAACAAAGGTACCCAAGGGGTTTCGTAAAGATTGGTTCTTAAATATGTCCTCTAGTCCGAGCCGTATCGACATATGCACTTACTGTTTGAGTAGCACTGAATCAATCAAAGTGCATCTAATTTGCATAATTTCTGCACGAAAAAAAAACGTGTTATATGCGATGTATTCCATATTACTAAACATTCATTCAAAAATGTATTCAAATCAGAACCTTCATATAGAAGTTCTGTACAAAAAAGTGATTGTACCTAATTTCGGTACAAAATGGCCGCCGGCAGCCATCTTGAATTTCGGACCGCACCCCAAAACACTCGTCCTCGTCCCAAGGTGATAACAAATGTACCCAAAACGTTTCGCGAAGATAGTGGTGGTGGTGGCGGCACCAACATCTATGCGATCAAACTCCGATAATAGCTTATCAGAACTCGGTTTTGAGTCTGTACCCAACAAATAACCGACAGGAGATTCCCGAATGAAGACAAGCTTCTTTCCAAACGGAACAAAGGTTGCAATTGCAGAGTTCTCGAAGTTGTGGAACCTGTGATTTTGCACGAGCATAATGTAGGGTTGGACTACCTTGAAAATACCTTGAGAGCGGCTAGCGTCCCAGTCCCTGCAGCGTCCTGTGTGGCCTCCTTTCTCAGATACCTCCCATCCGCGAAACAGAATGCGTATAGCTTGTCTTCCACCCCTGGTCCCCAAAACCCAAAGTATCCCCGTGTTCGTCTATCTTCCACCCCTGGTCCCCAAACCCCAAAGTATCCCCGTGATCGTCTATCTTCCACCCCTGGTCCCCAAAACCCAAAGTATCCCCGTGATCGTCTATCTTCCACCCCTGGTCCCCAAAACCCAAAGTATCCCCGTGATCGTCTATCTTCCACCCCTGGTCCCCAAAACCCAAAGTATCCCCGTGATCGTCTATATGACTTCATACCATGTGTACCTAGTCCTCCACTATCTACCATGCGGACGAACGTGTGACGTCACTGAGATATACAGTGTCAAAAAGGAAAGTATAATAGAAACAAATGTGAAAAATAGCATAAAGTATGAAATATAATAGTTCTAATGTTGCATATTTGTGGACAAGAAGTCGTGCAAAGAGTTTAATGACATGTTGTTGTTGTCCGCCCAACCGAATACAGTTTTGCTACGGATTTCAAAATAGTACGTGCTACCCGAGAAAATCAAATTGAATGGGTGACCGACGAGTTTCTCTGTGATATGTTGTGCTAGAGAGCCTGGGTTATTCAGAAAACACGCTAGTTTTTGTCTTCCGACATTTTAAAAAATGCCAAAGTATCGAAAATCAGAGGTTGCGTGCCATTGGTTTGCACGAGGCTGGGATACCTCCAGATGAGCTCGCTGCTGAGTTCCGAGTCACTGTGGCCACTATTTGCCGTCTTATTAGAAGGTATAGAACCACTGTATCTATACTGCCGATCGACCGCGTTCAGGTGGACCAAGAGTTACGACCCCTGCACGAGACCGACACATCAGGACGTTTCACTTGCAGGATCGCTTCCTTCCGGCGGCGAGCACAGTAGCAATTACTCCTGGTGGAACTAACAAAAGAATCTGTGCACACACTGTCTACAACAGACTCGCTGAACACGGCATCCGAAGTAGGACCGATCCTTACCCGACGAAATCGTACCGTCAGAATGGAATGGGTACGTCAGCGTGTTCGCTGTACTCGGCAGCGTCGGTGCACAGTTCTTTTTAGTAATGAATCACGATTTTGTCTACGGCGCACTGATGGTAGGGAAAGAGTATATCGCCGACGAAGAGAGCGGTTTTCCGATGCTTGCGTGCGGGAATGCTATCGTTTCGGCAGGGATAGTGTAGTGGTTTGGGCAGGAATTTCCTTGCACAATCGGATGCAGTTGATCTTCATCGATGGTCATCTGAATGGGCAGCAATATGGGGACGAAATTCTTAACGCTGCTGTTGTCCCGTTGTTCAACGGTAACGTCGGATTGCAATTATTCCAGCAAGACAATGCCCGATGTCACGTGGCGTGTATATGTCGTGACTTTCTCGAGGAGCAGAACATCAAACTTCTTCCCTGGCCTCCACTTTCTATAGATTTGTCGCCAATTGGACCGTCGGATATGACATCATGATCCTCAGATGTTAGGCGATTTACGTAATGTTCTAAGGCAGGAGTTGAACGCAATACCACAGGGTGACATCCAGAGACTTATCAGGTCCATGCGCCGTCGATGTCTTGCCATCCAAGAGGCAAACGTTGGATATACACGCTATTGATCGCATGTGTGAACTTTTCATTTCACGCCTTGTTTGAACTGCGACGTTCTGAGGTGACGCTGGCAACAGTAAGATCATGAAGTTATGCAAATGCATACAGCTTGACTCGAAATATGAATTTACAATAATTTGTTTGGGATTAACCCTTTACCCAACGTAACGGCCAAAACCGGCCAGCGCTATTCTCAAAAATCGCCAATTAATTTTCATTATTTTTTCATTTTTTGTCTCAAAAACATAGGTTATGACCCCTCATTGGAACGAGCTCGTCGAGCTCGTTCCAATGAGGGGTCATAACCTATGTTTTTGAGACAAAAAATGAAAAAAAATAGTTATTCAAGAATTATTTTTGCAAGTGTCGTCTGCTTTTCATGTTAGGTAAAGGGTTAAAGTCGATAATACTAAACAAAATTGCTCCTCGATGTTTATTATACTTTCTTTTTTGACTCAGTATACAATTCTAGTTCAATATCATCATCCTTTGTGTCCAACACTCTAAACGAGAGCTGGGTAATGGAGCCTGATACATTCTAGTTCAATATCATCATCCTTTGTGTCCAACACTCTAAACGAGAGCTGGGTAATGGAGCCTGATACATTCTAGTTCAATATCATCATCCTTTGTGTTCAACACTCTAAACGAGAGCTGGGTAATGGGGCCTGATACATTCTAGTTCAATATCATCATCCTTTGTGTCCAACACTCTAAACGAGAGCTGGGTAATGGGGCCTGATACATTCTAGTTCAATATCATCATCCTTTGTGTTCAACACTCTAAACGAGAGCTGGGTAATGGGGCCTGATACATTCTAGTTCAATATCATCATCCTTTGTGTTCAACACTCTAAACGAGAGCTGGGTAATGGGGCCTGATACATTCTAGTTCAATATCATCATCCTTTGTGTTCAACACTCTAAACGAGAGCTGGGTAATGGGGCCTGATACATTCTAGTTCAATATCATCATCTTTTGTGTCCAACACTCTAAACGAGAGCTGGGTAATGGAGCCTGATACATTCTAGTTCAATATCATCATCCTTTGTGTTCAACACTCTAAACGAGAGCTGGGTAATGGGGCCTGATACATTCTAGTTCAATATCATCATCCTTTGTGTTCAACACTCTAAACGAGAGCTGGGTAATGGGGCCTGATACATTCTAGTTCAATATCATCATCCTTTGTGTCCAACACTCTAAACGAGAGCTGGGTAATGGGGCCTGATACATTCTAGTTCAATATCATCATCCTTTGTGTTCAACACTCTAAACGAGAGCTGGGTAATGGGGCCTGATACATTCTAGTTCAATATCATCATCCTTTGTGTTCAACACTCTAAACGAGAGCTGGGTAATGGGGCCTGATACATTCTAGTTCAATATCATCATCCTTTGTGTCCAACCCTCTAAACGAGAGCTGGGTAATGGGGCCTGATACATTCTAGTTCAATATCATCATCCTTTGTGTCCAACACTCTAAACGAGAGCTGGGTAATGGGGCCTCATACATTCTAGTTCAATATCATCATCCTTTGTGTCCAACACTCTAAACGAGAGCTGGGTAATGGGGCCTGATACACTCTAGTTCAATATCATCATCCTTTGTGTCCAACACTCTAAACGAGAGCTGGGTAATGGAGCCTGATACAAGTTTTTAATATTGCAGGTGCCGGAATGTTCCCATCTGGTCACTTCCACATTTTTCGTTGGCCACAGGCACTCTTCTCAGTAGTGTGCCGGGTTGCTCGTTAAGAATATTGTCGGTCGGGCTGATTTCCGAAAGAAGGACGCGCATCTCTCGATAGACTGCAAGCCTCAGTAGATCATTTGCCAACTTATTGTGTTTTCTCGGATGGTACCGTTAGAAAATCCCAATATACCCTCCAGTGCTTTTAATTTGAGTCAGTTGGTTGACTTGTTTCTGAGATAGCCGGAAGTTCTATGAATGTCCAGTTCGGCTCCGACTTTCTTAAATACTTCCTCGTAACATTACAGTAACCATCGTGTATTGCTACCTTTCTTCCCCAGCGCCCTTGCTCACATAGATTACATTGTTGCCGAGCACTTCCCCAGCGCCCTTGCTCACACAGATTACATTGTTGCCGAGCACTTCCCCCAACGCCCTTGCTCACACAGATTACATTGTTGCCGAGCACTTCCCCCAGCGCCCTTGCTCACATAGATTACATTGTTGCCGAGCACTTCCCCAGCACCCTTGCTCACACAGATTACATTGTTGCCGAGCACTTCCCAGCGCCCTTGCTCACACAGATTACATTGTTGCCGAGCACTTCCCCAGCGCCCTTGCTCACACAGATTACATTGTTGCCGAGCACTTCCCCCAGCGCCCTTGCTCACATAAATTACATTGTTGCCGAGCACTTCCCCAGCGCCCTTGCTCACACAGATTACATTGTTGCCGAGCACTTCCCCAGCACCCTTGCTCACACAGATTACATTGTTGCCGAGCACTTCCCCAGCACCCTTGCTCACACAGATTACATTGTTGCCGAGCACTTCCCAGCGCCCTTGCTCACACAGATTACATTGTTGCCGAGCACTTCCCCAGCGCCCATGCTCACACAGATTACATTGTTGCCGAGCACTTCCCCAGCGCTCTTGCTCACACAGATTACATTGTTGCCGAGCACTTCCCCCAGCGCCCTTGCTCACACAGATTACATTGTTGCCGAGCACTTCCCCAGCGCCCTTGCACACACAGATTACATTGTTGCCGAGCACTTCCCCCAGCGCCCTTGCTCACACAGATTACATTGTTGCCGAGCACTTACCCAGCGCCCTTGCTCACACAGATTACATTGTTGCCGAGCACTTCCCCCAGCGCCCTTGCTCACACAGATTACATTGTTGCCGAGCACTTCCCCAGCGCCCTTGCTCACACAGATTACATTGTTGCCGAGCACTTCCCCAGCGCCCTTGCTCACACAGATTACATTGTTGCCGAGCACTTCCCCAGCGCCCTTGCTCACACAGATTACATTGTTGCCGAGCACTTCCCCAGTGCCCTTGCTCACACAGATTACATTGTTGCCGAGCACTTCCCAGCACCCTTGCTCACACAGATTACATTGTTGCCGAGCACTTCCGCAGTGCCCTTGCTCACACAGATTACATTGTTGCCGATCACTTCCCCCAGCGCCCTTGCTCACACAGATTACATTGTTGCCGAGCACTTCTGCAGTGCCCTTGCTCACACAGATTACATTGTTGCCGAGCACTTCCCCAGCGCCCTTGCTCACACAGATTATTTTGTTGCCGAGCACTTCCCCCAGTGCCCTTGCTCACACAGATTACATTGTTGCCGAGCACTTCCCCCAGCGCCCTTGCTCACACAGATTACATTGTTGCCGACCACTTCCCCCAGCACCCTTGCTCACATAGATTACATTGTTGCTGAGCACTTCCCCAGCACCCTTGCTCACACAGATTACATTGTTGCCGAGCACTTCCCCCGGCGCCCTTGCTCACACAGATTATATTGTTGCCGAGCACTTCCCAGTGCCCTTGCTCACACAGATTACATTGTTGCCGAGCACTTCCCCAGCGCCCTTGCTCACACAGATTACCTTGTTGCCGAGCACTTCCCAGCACCTTTGCTCACACAGATTACATTGTTGCCGAGCACTTCCGCAGTGCCCTTGCTCA
This sequence comes from Pictodentalium vernedei, assembly GCA_031216915.1. Taxonomy (NCBI): domain Eukaryota; kingdom Metazoa; phylum Mollusca; class Scaphopoda; order Dentaliida; family Dentaliidae; genus Pictodentalium; species Pictodentalium vernedei. Next base: position 4,029,553 of record CM062294.1, on the reverse strand, counting down.
CACAGATTACATTGTTGCCGATCACTTCCCCCAGCGCCCTTGCTCACACAGATTACATTGTTGCTGAGCACTTCCCCAGCGCCCTTGCTCACACAGATTACATTGTTGCCGAGCACTTCCCCAGCGCCCTTGCTCACACAGATTACATTGTTGCCGAGCACTTCCCCAGCGCCCTTGCTCACACAGATTGCATTGTTGCCGAGCACTTCCCAGCACCCTTGCTCACACAGATTACATTGTTGCCGAGCACTTCCGCAGTGCCCTTGCTCACACAGATTACATTGTTGCCGATCACTTCCCCCAGCGCCCTTGCTCACACAGATTACATTGTTGCTGAGCACTTCCCCAGCGCCCTTGCTCACACAGATTACATTGTTGCCGAGCACTTGCCCCAGCGCCCTTGCTCACACAGATTACATTGTTGCCGAGCACTTCTCCAGCACCCTTGCTCACACAGATTACATTGTTGCCGAGCACTTCCCCAGCGCCCTTGCTCACACAGATTACATTGTTGCCGAGCACTTCCCCAGCGCCCTTGCTCACACAGATTACATTGTTGCCGACCACTTCCCCCAGCACCCTTGCTCACATAGATTACATAGTTGCCGAGCACTTCCCCAGCGCCCTTGCTCACACGGATTACATTGTTGCCGAGCACTTCCCCCAGCGCCCTTGCTCACATAGATTACATTGTTGCCGAGCACTTCCCCAGCGCCCTTGCTCACACAGATTACATTGTTGCCGAGCACTTCCCCAGCACCCTTTCTCACACATATTACACTGTTGCCGAGCACAGCGCTACAATTAAACCACCGAAGGTAATATGTCACTTCGGCGAGGGCACATTCAAGTTCTCAACAGAAAGACTTCCAGATCCACGTTTTGGACGCCACCTAGTGTTTTATACATTGTAGGCGTGTTTGCAAACAAACAAGAGCGCAGTCGGAATAATGGATGAAGAGGGATTTACTTTCAATAGGAATGCCAATTATCAAGGGGCGTGGTCTTCCGTGGCTGTACAACCCTACTACGCAGTTGCTGTTGCGTTACAACTGCTACATCGTCGTACAACATGCGATGCAACAGGCACCCGGAGGGATCTTTGAGGTCAACTACCCTGATGTGTTTTACAGAGGTACCGTGTTCCGCGCTTGACCCAGGAAGTGACGTCATGCCACGTGATCCAGTGTTGTCATGGTAACCCACAGGAGCGGCCATCTTGTGACGTCATCCCCATAGTAATACGTGATCTCAATGCGCAAGGTGAATTTGTTTCCGTCGTCCATTTTGTATACTGGAGGCCGTCATTTGTGTTTCTATGGTAGAACGTGGTTGTTGTGTGACCCAAAGGCTTACAACAAGAGGGGGGGGGGGGGGGGGTATGTTCGAAGAGTGTGTTCGATTGAATAGGAGTAAATCTAATTACCACAAACAACCCGGCAATCCCTCCAAATCACAAAAATCCACCCCAAACTACTGAAAATGATTTTGTTTGATACGGATTTTCCTCCAGAATCCTTTTTAGGGCCGCCATACCATGGCACCGAGAGGCTCCCAGGTACCGAGGGTGCACCCCGGAGTAAGTTTGATCTAACTAGAGCCGTTTTTCTGGTTTGGATTTCCTCTAGAATCCGTTTTAGGACAGCCATACCATGGCTTATAATAGTAGCACGTAGTGCTATAGTACTGGGGGCCCTTTGGATTATAGCCAACTGATAGAAAACTTCCATGAAAGCCTATATCATTCATAATGCCAATAATCTATCGAGTGGTTACTGATAAGTCATTTCTCGAACGACTCGAATCCCACCGAGCAAATAAGCCACAGAGTATTTACTCGAACGAATGACTCGCACATACGACTCTTAGCCTCATTTCGGTATTTGAGGATACCTATGACCTGGCCTTGTATTACTTGAGGATACCTATCGAGGATATTTTCTGGAGAATCTATTTTATGTCGTAAGAAGCCCTGAATGAGGTCTAATTTACTATCCTTGTTAACCTCATGTCTTTTGACATTTTACTATCCCTCTTAGCTTCATTTCGGTATTTGAGGTTATCTGCGGCCTGGTGTTGTATTATGTGGGGACACCTATCGAGGATATCTTTTTGGAGAATCCCTTTTTTGTCGTATGAAGCCATGGGGGCCATGCGAAATCCCTCGATGAGGTCTATTCTACTATTCCTCTTGGCCTCATTTCTGTTGAGGCAATGAGGGCCATGAAAAAATCCCTAAATCAGCATTCATTTACCAGCCCTCTTAATCTCATTTTCGGTATTTACCTATGAGCCAGCTCCTATACACCTCCTATCTCCTATATGGCCCCTATACAGTTTCTACACAGGTAGTCGTACCAACGGTTTCTCCAAAGCCACCACTTGTCTGTGGCCTGTCTGTTCTGCCATTAGCTTCTACAGCAGTCTTATGTCATCGCGGCCTTGTACCAGTACTATTGGGTATACTATCATCCATTAATTTTGACCTTAACACTACTGCCTAGCTATACCTATCTGATTGCTTCGTTCCCCATATAAAGGGGCTATATAGGGCATTCCGTAATTGGGATTCTTGTCCGATTCCGTAAAATTTGGATTCCGTAATTGTGATCATGTTCCCCACGGCGTGGTGTGACAAAACCTACCTAACACGCCCTTGGATCTGGGCTGACCCTGAGGGTTACGTTGCCGATCGGGGTGAGGGGCTCCACGATTACCTGCGTGCCTTCTGCGAACTCTTCCAGGGCAAGCCAAAGCTGTACATTATTGATGAAAGAAAGAAAACAGGAAATGCTTTCTGAGCTGGCCTTCTCGGGCAGGCACGAGGAGCAGAGTGTCTGGGTCATCATCCAGAAGTACAATTCCGTTCTGAAGGATGTGCGTGAGCAGACACGCTGGGTCTCCCTGTTTCTCTGTAAGACCATATGTCTTTTGAAAACTGCTTTCAAGAAAATGATGTGATCCCAAGACGGGAAGAACGTGCCGTAGTACGGCAGCTGCTTGCAGACACAAAGCATTCTAAGCTTTTGTTAAAAGCTTAACAGCCGACTGCTTATAATGTGCTTATAAGGTGCTGTGCTCCGCACACGACCAGGCCCTAATTACCGGCCAGTAGCATCATCTGGTGCGTCAACGCCGGGGTACGAGTAATTAGACTTCGGCAGCGGAAGAATGCTACCACAGTAGGCGGGGTCTCGTCTTAAGGTAGTCATGAAATTTGACGATTTAGTCGACCAGATATTGGAGAATGAAACTGTTGAACCAGTGAGCATGGCTCTCCTCACTAACTCAAATGATCTCCACTCAGCTCTGGCTGCGGGGCAGATGGGCTGCTAACAGCAACAGAAGCATACAACCTCACAGCAGCACCAGGAAAGACTCGCTGCTCTGGCCGACAACGACGATAGAGAGGTGACCGTAACACCGGAGGAGAGTGTTGCTGACATCTCTAGTAATAACGGCATGTCTGTGATGGAGATACAACAAAAACCAAAGGCACCCCAAAAAGACCCCAAAAACGTGGCCGCGGGGTGGCCAGGGGCTGCCGCCAGAAAGGCAAAACTAGAAAAGCTCCTGGCTGAGTTCTGGGAATCCAAGGCCTCTATTCAGATGCCACTCCGCGAACAGCACATGCCTGCCCCAGCCGCCAGTGCCATGGAGCGACAAGCAACGGGAACTCTTGGTCACAGTGGTGGATCTACAAGCTCTGATACAGGGATCCTAGTGGGGCTTGGAGTGGCCCGTGCGATGTCGTTCTTGTGTCGTTCTGTGATCTCCACAACTTCGACGTACAACCACACCAAAATACCTCGACCCGCTGCCCGAAAGCCTTCGAGAAGCAACGGGAACCGCGAAAGGCCGAGCCCCTTGCTGTTACGATGCAACACCAATTAAAGACAGACCCATTCTATATGGAATAGCAATCATGTCTTCCCTAAGTGCTGAAGGAAAGATGCCCGCCAACGTGCTATGTCTGGATTTGCCATGGGCTACTCCTGCCTGGGCAAATGGTTAGTAGGGGTGCCTCCCCCAACCTAGACACCATACCACGCGATGTGGTAATGGTAGTTATGGACGTCGCCTTCGGTATGGCCACCAAGGGCATTCTAACTATCCTGCCGATATCGTGATATCATGGCCTCGATCTCAATGTTAGTAGGAGGTGCGCTCGTGAACGCTCTGGCCTTCTCGGGTGGAACTACCTCTTCCCGATGCTAAGAAGCTCAGGTGTAGAGGAAGAGAGGCAGCGCCATGATTTGTCTGTAGACAGCACCACGCTGCACAGGCAAAATGCTCCCGAAAATGGAATCCGAAGGTCTAGATTAACGAACGAGAATGTTCAAACTTTCCGGAACGTCGACTCCGCGAGTATGCCCAGGTCTTTCCAAGCAAAACACTTGGCCCTTTGGGGGAAGAGCCTTAGAATTCTGACATCTAAACGACTAGTGAGGACCAAAAGGACCGTGAGCTTGCTTTTGCCGTCCTCGGGTTCCCCGCGACCGGCTTGTTGGCCTATGAGATCTCTAAGAGATCAGCCAAGTAGTGCTGAGGATATTTTTAGTATGTCCTGCATATATATATTGTGTACATTGCCTAACAAGCCCAGTCATTGTATACAATGACTGAAATTTCTAGGCATTGTACACAATGCCTGGTTAATTGGCCCAATTATTGTACAGATTGACTGATTGATTAACTGGCTTCTTATAAAAACAGATTTTTGACTGGCTTCTTATAACAAGGTTATGTTTATAATTGAGATCACACAAGTACCATTCAGTGATAACATATTGGCTTCTTTTATTGAATAGTGTTTATTTGTGGCTTCACAAACTGAATGTTTATAATTGAGATCACACACTGGGCTTTCAGAGACTCCAGCCACACCCGAGACACTATCAGTATCAGACAACTTGCCTGAAACTGAGCAGCTAGAGGCACAACATGCCAACATCATATCATGTCGGAAGAGAGCTGCTGATGGTATCATAACACAGGCTGAAAGAATGATGAAGCGCAGTCGCGTTATCAATGTTGCTGCTAGCTCTGGAGACAATGTGAGTGTTCCAATCCCCATGGTTGACCGAGGAAAAGGTGACCCACGCAATATTATGGGTGTGATTCTTGATAGAAATGAAAGTGACATGTACAAGATTGGCGTGAAGGCTGGTGTTCTAAAAGGGCGATATGCAAGGAGTCAATTTGATCTTTGCCCACAAAAACTTTATAGCATGAATGACATTTCAACAGAGACAGAAATTGGACTGAGACAAGCGGTTCAGAAAGAATCTAAATGTGGTGGGCAAGGTTACACAAAGTGTAACTGTTCAAAAAGTGGCAAGCAGTGTGCCACAAACAAGTGTAAATGCTTCAAGTCAGGGGTGCTGTGTAACAGCAGGTGCCACAACAGTGTCAACTGCCAAAACAAAAATTGTTGATTATTGCTATAAACCTGTTTTTTCATACTTTACATATTTACATATTTACTACCATGTTTTAAATCTAATGGAAGGTATTTTCTTTTGTGTGTAATACCTTATGGCTGGTAACTGAAATGTTTAACGTTTTAATCCTATACCCAAGGTTAGTAGCAGATGAGAGTCGTAAAGAAATTTCTCGTATAACACAAATTTTCATTTGTTACTTCCAAAACATAGGCTGTGACTCCTCTTTGGAACGAGCGCGTTACGCTCGTTCCAATGAGGAGTCACAGCCTATGTTTTGGAGGGGGCTCTGAAAGGATACTGTGTCATCAGGTATATCCGGGTGTGTATGTGTGTGTTTTATCACAATCCAAACTTGGACCCAAATTACGTAATATAATGTTTGTATTTGGGTTTGGTTTTAAATTCGGTAGTATATAATTTGGGAGTTTTAAATCTAATGGAACTTCATCTCCTTGCATCATGATACGAAATAAAGTCAATTTATCATTAATGTTGTTCATGGTTTTTTTTATAAAAATTCATGTGAGTCCTGTTAATCAATCAGTCAATCTGTACAATAATTGGGCCAATTAACCAGGCATTGTGTACAATGCCTAGAAATTTCAGTCATTGTATACAATGACTGGGCTTGTTAGGCAATGTACACAATGACTGGTTATTTCAGTCATTGTACACATTGCCTGATTTTAGACATTGACTGTAACATATACAAGTATATACAACCAAGATGGGTCTTCCGGATGAGCTGCACTGTGCAATGTTTGAAGTCGGGCACAGTACGCAAAGGCACAAAATCTCCCGCCGACTGGCACATACGATGATTGACATTGCGAACAGATCGCTTGTGCTGTGGCGCCGGGATGAAGGGTCAGCGGGCCTCTTTGCTGTGATGGTGCTGTCGGGCCCAACCAATATCAGAGAAACGACCAGACGACTACCTGATAGCGTTGAGCATGCGTATTGGAGGCTTATAAGCCTGTTGGAATACATCGTCGAGCTTCATGGAAAAAACGCTATCAATAATCTATTACAGCCTCCGGGTCTACTGGAAGGGGATTTTTGCGATTAAAAAGCTCGCAGCCGCCGCCGCAAAGGTTTCCGAGGATCTTGCCCGAGGTAGTCTTAAAAAGCAGACCATCTGGCAGATTTACCTTCCAGCGCCACGACATATTCCTCATCTTAAATTTGATGCTCCCATGTCTAATGAGGTCCACCAGGCCGACTTGCTTTTTCTGACCGAGTATGTTGTCGAACATTTAAGTATGCACTGACAGTCGTTGACATGGCCTTCCGCTATAAAGAGGCCGAGCACCTGTCCACATAGGAAGCCAAAGAGGTTACTGTCGCACCTGAAAGGATTTACAAACGGAGCCATCTCAGATGGCCCAAGCTGCTACAGGTCGACCCCGGGCGGGAGTTTATGGATGCAATAAAATAGCTGCTGGTCAAGCATGGCATTCTGTTGGGGCGGGGCCGTGTGGACATCTACCGAGACCAGGGAAACATGGAACGCTTCACCCGCACCCTGGTGGAGCGGCTGTTTGGGTACCAGTATACCTAGGAGAAGAGGTTATCATCGGGATAGAGGTCGACTGAGTGGGTTTACCGGCTGTCCGCTGTGGTATCGGCTCTGAACAGTGAGGTGACTCGGCCAACTGGTAAAAAGCCTTCTGACGCCATCAAGGCAAAGACTGTGGCGCAAAGCCCTTCTCCATGTTGTTTTGGCTGACAGGAGCAAAAGCTCCCCTCCGGTGTGGGTGTTCGCTATCTCTACCAGTCTGGTGAACTAGAGGGTGGCTGTCATCGTGCAACTGACCCTGTGTGGTCCCTTCAAGTCTATCACCTGGGACGCTCGGTCACCAAGCCTGAAGAGCCCGCGCTCTATTATTGGCTGGATGTGGCGGCCCGCGAAATCGTCAGTGAGGACGGGGCTCTTACTCGGTCAGTATCTCGTCGATGACGGCATCCATCTCGGACTACTCACCTGGGGAGGGGGGGGGGGGGCGGCGGCGGAATCCTTGTGGTCTTAGGCTACGGAGTCCACCCCATTTTCCGAGATCCAGCGCTTAGAGTCAAATGGGGACTCTGAATCCTTATTTTGGCGCTGCTCATAGATGTTGTGACCCTCGGATCGCAGTACGTCCATACCGTGGCGGAAGGTCGTCTTGCCGAGAAGGGCTTCCTTGTACTGCTCGTGGCGAATGTGCTTCTTCACAATGCACTTTGTCAGGCCTTGAACTTTTTGATGTTTTCACACTGGCCTCAAGGATGCTGTACATATTGGGGCACAGGACTACATACTCGGCGATGGGGTTTACGGCATACTCGTCCTTCATCTTGCCCAAGACCTTCTTGTTCACCGTATTTTGTAGATGGTCCTTTGGGTAATCGGGCGTGTCATAGCAGCTGTTCTGGTCCTCGGCCATGTCCTTGTACGCGTCATCTGTCTAGATCTCGAGGAGGAGGTAGTCTGTGTCCCTGTATAAGAGCTGGCAGTGGTCACCGCACCGCTTCTTTGTGTGGTTGTAGTAGAAGTCATACATGAGGTCCTTGAGGAGGTCAAGAATGCTCATCGCAATGTTAACTGGGCGGTGGAGGAACATACGGCTGTTGTGAACCTGAATCTCCGAGGGGTTATCATCGACGATATTGGCCTATGCAAATGCTGGGCTGGCAATCAGACGCCGTATCTTATCCTCCTCGTCGCGTCGCACAATCTTAACGTCGACCCCCTTGCGGAGGTTCTCCATAGTCTTCCCAAACACACTGTTGTTGTTTGTACAAATCCTTCTCGAAGTCGTTGGTTGCCTTTTTCCGAAGCCCGGTGTTCATCCGAATGTAGGGCTCCATCCAAAGGCCCTGCTCGAAGCGATGGGCCCGGTGAATTTTCTTCAGACGCATGCCGGGGGGAGGTGCAGCTGCAGAATATGGTAGTGGAGCACATAGTAGATCTTCTGGGGAAGGTTGAGGACCAACTTTTCGACCTCAGTAGGCGACACCCGAGGAGGCCGTGCTGGTACTCCGACATCCACTCTTTCTGAACCACCAAACGCTCCAAGGCCAGCTTGTAGACGCTGTGTGCGTCGTGGTGCTCTACATGGTACTCCAGGTCCACCGCGAGGATGTAGCCCTCTGGTCAGTCTGCCGGATGCTCCGTTATGACCCTTGAATGGTGCCCGCAGTCCTCCACTCATGTGTCTGTCGGTGAGATCATTGCTAACGGCAAGATTCTTACACACAAACCCCAGGAGGTCACAGCGAGGTGGAGGTGTGGGTGTAATCTGTGATAACACTGTGAAGGTTAAGTGTAAGGCATCTCAGACTTGGGTTACATTGGAGTGCATTGACACCATTGTAACAATCGACTCACACTCGGCCCGCCTCATTGTCATTTATCGACACCCACAGAGCTCCAAAAACAAATTCACTGTCAACCAGTTCATTAGCGAATTCCAAGACTTCCTAGGATGCATTACTACGCATCAAGGAAAATTCATCATTGGAGGTGATTTCAATTTCCATATGGAGAAGAAACCTTCCAGTGATTCTTCTAAACTACGTGATCTTATCAATTCAATGAATTTACGCCAACATGTTCGTGGCACTACCCATACAGATGGCAACACATTAGATCTCCTGATCACCAGAGAATCCGATGCTAATGTTGTTAAAAATGTATTAATTGCTGATCCTGCAATCTCTCTCCTGTCCGGAAGAAAGTCACATACCGCAAGTACCGAAGTATTGACCTTGCTAAGTTTGCGGATGCTATTTTTTCGTCCCCCGTCGATACAATTAACGAGATACAAATTGTTGACAGCATTGAATACACCCTCACTGGCTCTGAAACTTGTGTACACAGAGATGTTGTTCACAAACTGGTCAAATCCACGATTCGGAAATACTTTGAGAAGCTTCTGTATCGTCAAAAGACAACCGTACTCCCACAGCATTCATCATCCAAAGACCTTGCGAATAGATTCTCTTCTTTCTTTTCTGAAAAAAATAAATGAGACTATCAGAACTTCGCTCGATACAAGCTCACAATCTGATCTTCTACAGATGGCCGACAATCCATGTACCTGTGTTAAAGCTGTTGTACAGTTGTCCCAATTCAAACCATTGGCTACAACAGATATCCAGAGGTTAATATCCAAGGCACCATCTGAGCAATGCATGTTAGGTCCATCATTACAACTTGGTTGTTAAAAGCATCTCTTTCGGAGTTAATTACGCCGATCTTGAAACTGGTCAATGCCTCACTCCACTCTGGCGTCTTTCCGACAAGCATGAAACACGCTTTAGTAAAACCTCTTCTCAAAAAGCCAACACTTGACCCAGGGGTTCTGAAAAACTACCGATCGGTCTCTAATCTTCCATTCCCATCAAAGATTAGTGAGCGTGTGGTGGCTTCGCAGCTGAATTCTCATCTGGCAGCCCACGGCCTAACCGAAGTTAACCAATCTGCATACAGTACCGAAATGGCGCTTCTAAGGTCCCAAATGATATCCTCCTATCAACGGACAGGCACAACCTAACATGTCTTGTTTTGTTGGATTTAAGCGCCGCTTTTGACACCATAGAGCATAAAATACTTAAAAGAATGCCTGTGAGAATAGGCCTTACTGGCCGAGTGCTTAATTGGTTTTCATCGTACCTTAAGGGTCGCACACAGAGTGTCCTCATTGGCAGTGAGTCGTCAAAGTCGCACTACGTTTTGGCGTCCTTCGAGGGTCCCGTACTGTACACTGTCTATGTCTTACCTCTCGGTGACATTATCCGAAACCATGGTCTTGACTTTCATTTTTAGGCAAATGACACACGGCTGTATTTAGTTTTACTCTCGCCTTTGAGTCTGAAGCATGCAGTAACACTGAACTTTGTATTTCGGACATCAAGGCATGGATGACTAAAAACTTTCTTAAATTAAACGACGACAAGAGAGAAGTAATATATATAGGTCTACCTCGTCAACTTTCAAAAACATCCAAACTGTCCCTCAATATTGGAGGTTCTGCGATAAAACTCAGTAGCTGTGTTCGAAACTTAGATTATTTCATGGATGAAAAAATTTGGCCACTGATGAACATATCGAACATGTCTCTCGCAGTGCATTTTTTCATCTGAAAAATATTAGCGAAATTCGACCCTTCATTGAGACGCAGACGACACAACAGCTTGTCCACGCCTTTGTTACCAGTCGCCTCGACTACTGCAACTCTCTTCTCATTGGCTCTAAATCATCTATTCTTGAAAAGCTACGACACATCCAAAATTGTGCTGCCATATAACACCAGTACTCTCTGAATTACACTGGGTACCCGTTAATCAAAGAATTCAATTTAAAATTGTCCTTTTGGTGTTTAAGTGGATCTCGGGATCTATACCATCCTACCTCTCCGATCTGCTTACCAACCACAAACCACCGAGGTCTCTTAGGTCATCAGGTCAGCTCAATCTGATTCAGCCCGTATCTAAATTTACTAGTGCTGGTGATATGGCCTTTGCGGTTGCTGGGCCAAGGCTTTGGAATTCTCTTCCAAATGACATAAAAAAAATAGTAAATCACATTCAATCACCTTTGCGTTTGCTGGGCCAAGGCTTTGGAATTCTCTTCCCAATGACATAAAAAAATAGTAAATCACATTCAAGTCTGGCAAAAAAAACCCTACCTTTCTCGGAAGACATTTCTTTCAGTAATCTTTTAATTTTGGTCATCAACTGACATTACCAGGTGCGCGAGTGTGACTGAGTCAGTGAGGATTGCCTCGTTACTCATCAAGGCACTCTCACATACTTGTTTTGGTAAAGTTGAAGTTTGATTTTATTTTGTTTTGATTCAATATCCTTCTTCTTTTAGGTTCTGTCGCTTATCGCCACGATATAGCCTTGGTTGCTGATGTGGCGTTGGGCACCAATAAATGATAATAATGATCCATATATCAATGTATCTGTGAGAGAATGTACGTGTGTGTGTGTGTGTATGTGTATGTGTGTATGCAATTACTGTACAGCCAATGAGCGCAGTGTTTGGATTCAAGGCTTTAAAATTATTATTATTATTATTATTATTATTATTATTATTATTATTATTATTATTATTATTATTATTATTATTATGTGAAGCTGCAGGGGGGGGGGGGGGGGGGCGCGGTGGCTCAGTTGGTAGAGGTGCAGGCTGCAAGCCGAGAGGTCCTCGGTTCGAATCCCACCTGCGGCAGCCGGGTTGTGTCCTTGGGCAAGACACTTCACCCCGATTGCCTACATGGGGGCACGATGACGCTATGTACTGAGGCGTACTGCACGTCGATGGTGCGCATGTCTTCAACCAATCTAACCCTGCCTGTGCTGCGGTGCAGAGTTCAGAGTTACGATGTTGGAGAGCTGACAGCTGCTCGTCGTTGATCGGTGGTTCTCTCCGGGTACTCCGGCTTCCTCCACCCGTAAAACTGTAACGGTCACGATTAGCCATTGTGCATAAGTATGTGACCTTAAACACCAATAAATAATAAATAATATGTGAAGCTGCAGGTAGGCAACAGCTGGCTCATTGTCCAGCCATACAGGTTGTTTGCATCCAGGTATAGGTTGTAACTCTTTGGCTTGGAAGGGTCGTAGCCCTATAGCAGGGGGTTCTTGGCCCAAGCGTATCTTTTCCACACCTTAGAGATACCACCCCGCATCCCATTCTCAATAAAGAGGGACCGGTCATAATCAGTTAACTACTCCTAGGAGTTAGGCTCCACTCCTGTTTTCTTGAACAACGCATCCCATGAAAGGCGCTGGTGTCGTAGTGTGTGTCCAAACCATACTGCCACATGTAGATCTTCCGAAAGGTCTCAAAGACGTCTGCCAGAAGGAGAATGTCCGTGCGGTTGTAGAGGTCGTGGTAGTCCCCTAGGGTGCAACAATTGAAGGCCTCCCATACCTTCTGAGCATGGGCGTAGTCATCCTCGCCGATGTGTTCGTCAGACAGCTTGCTGTAGAAGTCCTCCTTTGGTGAGAGCTGGGGCTCTGCGAAGCGCTCTCAGGAGTCTATGTACTCATATGGCCTCATACGAGAAAAAAAGGGAGTCCATAGCCACGGGTGTTTCCCAAAATGGGATTCCATAGGATATACCTGTTAAATACCGAAATGAGGCTAAGAGTCGTAGTAAATTATACCTCATTGAGGGATTTTTCATGGCCCTCATGACCTCAAAATTTAATGAGGCTATGAGGGATAATAAATGAGGGATAATAAATGAGGCCTCATTGAGGGCTTTTACATAGCCCTCATGGTCTCATATGACAAAAAGGGATTCCATAGCCACGGGTGTTTCTCAAAAATGGGATTCCATAGGATATACCATAGGATATACCTGTTAAATACCGAAATGAGGCTAAGAGTCGTAGTAAATTATACCTCATTGAGGGATTTTTCATGGCCCCCATGACCTCAAAATTCAATGAGGCTATGAGGGATAATAAATAAGGACTCATTGAGGGCTTTTACATAGCCCTCATGGCCTCATACGACAAAAAGGGATTCCATAGCCACGGGTGTTTCTCAAAAATGGGATTCCATAGGATATACCTGTTAAATACCGAAATGAGGCTAAAACTCGTAGTAAATTATACCTCATTGAGGGATTTTCATGGCCCTCATGACCTCAGAATTCAATGCGGCTATGAGGGATAATAAATAAGGACTCATTGAGGGCTTTTACATAGCCCTCAAGGCCTCATACGACAATAAAGGGATTCCATAGCCACGGGTGTTTCTTCTGTATCTGTGAGAGAATGTACGTGTGTGTGTGTGTGTATGTGTATGTGTGTATGCAATTACTGTACAGCCAATGAGCGCAGTGTTTGGATTCAAGGCTTTAAAATTATTATTATTATTATTATTATTATTATTATTATTATTATTATTATTATGTGAAGCTGCAGGGGGGGGGGCGCGGTGGCTCAGTTGGTAGAGGTGCAGGCTGCAAGCCGAGAGGTCCTCGGTTCGAATCCCACCTGCGGCAGCCGGGTTGTGTCCTTGGGCAAGACACTTCACCCCGATTGCCTACATGGGGGCACGATGACGCTATGTACTGAGGCGTACTGCACGTCGATGGTGCGCATGTCTTCAACCAATCTAACCCTGCCTGTGCTGCGGTGCAGAGTTCAGAGTTACGATGTTGGAGAGCTGACAGCTGCTCGTCGTTGATCGGTGGTTCTCTCCGGGTACTCCGGCTTCCTCCACCCGTAAAACTGTAACGGTCACGATTAGCCATTGTGCATAAGTATGTGACCTTAAACACCAATAAATAATAAATAATATGTGAAGCTGCAGGTAGGCAACAGCTGGCTCATTGTCCAGCCATACAGGTTGTTTGCATCCAGGTATAGGTTGTAACTCTTTGGCTTGGAAGGGTCGTAGCCCTATAGCAGGGGGTTCTTGGCCCAAGCGTATCTTTTCCACACCTTAGAGATACCACCCCGCATCCCATTCTCAATAAAGAGGGACCGGTCATAATCAGTTAACTACTCCTAGGAGTTAGGCTCCACTCCTGTTTTCTTGAACAACGCATCCCATGAAAGGCGCTGGTGTCGTAGTGTGTGTCCAAACCATACTGCCACATGTAGATCTTCCGAAAGGTCTCAAAGACGTCTGCCAGAAGGAGAATGTCCGTGCGGTTGTAGAGGTCGTGGTAGTCCCCTAGGGTGCAACAATTGAAGGCCTCCCATACCTTCTGAGCATGGGCGTAGTCATCCTCGCCGATGTGTTCGTCAGACAGCTTGCTGTAGAAGTCCTCCTTTGGTGAGAGCTGGGGCTCTGCGAAGCGCTCTCAGGAGTCTATGTACTCATATGGCCTCATACGAGAAAAAAAGGGAGTCCATAGCCACGGGTGTTTCCCAAAATGGGATTCCATAGGATATACCTGTTAAATACCGAAATGAGGCTAAGAGTCGTAGTAAATTATACCTCATTGAGGGATTTTTCATGGCCCTCATGACCTCAAAATTTAATGAGGCTATGAGGGATAATAAATGAGGGATAATAAATGAGGCCTCATTGAGGGCTTTTACATAGCCCTCATGGTCTCATATGACAAAAAGGGATTCCATAGCCACGGGTGTTTCTCAAAAATGGGATTCCATAGGATATACCATAGGATATACCTGTTAAATACCGAAATGAGGCTAAGAGTCGTAGTAAATTATACCTCATTGAGGGATTTTTCATGGCCCCCATGACCTCAAAATTCAATGAGGCTATGAGGGATAATAAATAAGGACTCATTGAGGGCTTTTACATAGCCCTCATGGCCTCATACGACAAAAAGGGATTCCATAGCCACGGGTGTTTCTCAAAAATGGGATTCCATAGGATATACCTGTTAAATACCGAAATGAGGCTAAAACTCGTAGTAAATTATACCTCATTGAGGGATTTTCATGGCCCTCATGACCTCAGAATTCAATGCGGCTATGAGGGATAATAAATAAGGACTCATTGAGGGCTTTTACATAGCCCTCAAGGCCTCATACGACAATAAAGGGATTCCATAGCCACGGGTGTTTCTCAAAAATGGGATTCCATAGGATATACCTGTTAAATACCGAAATGAGGCTAAAAGTCGTAGTAAATTATACTTCATTGAGGGATTTTCATGGCCCTCATGACCTCAAAATTCAATGAGATAATAAATGAGGCCTCATTGAGGGCTTTTACATAGCCCTCATACGACAAAAAGGGATTCCATCGCCACGTGTGTTTCCCAAAAATGGGATTCCATGGGATATGGCCATTGGATATAGAGGTGATGAGAATCGGAGAGGACTTTGTTGTAATAAGGGGAGATAATGCTGCATACAGATTATGGGAAATCAAGCAATCTGATTGGTTAGTTATAATTTAGATATATGAAACAATATATATAAATGATCTAGATAAATGAAATACCAAGAGTACTTGGAATAGGGTCAGAACTAACAAGAACAGACCAGAATAGCTAAATATAGTTTTTATAAGCAAAGCTGTTCCAACTGATAGGCTCTTCTACGCTACTGGAGTATACTCCAGAACAAAGGAACATGGTCAGGTTGATGAAAACTATTCCATATGTAGATAGAAGCAGAGAATTCTGAAAGAATTCGAAATAATACAACTTGTTGTGGGTTGTTTGTGGTAATTCTTGGAAAATTATAGGAGAATTGTAAGTCAGAAAATACTCCTATTCAATCGAACACACCATCTGTGCCCTTTGGTACTATAGCACTACATGCTAAGCCGATAAATTGGGAATCCATAGTAAATAAAGTCAATTTCGGTGATTTGGAGGGATTGTCCGATTTATTTGGGTAATTCGTGATACTCCGATTCAATCGAACACACCCTCCGAATATACCCCTGTCTTGTTAGAAGGTTTTGGGTCAGATAGTAACCACGTGCTACCATAGAAACCAAGATGGCGGCCTCCAGTATACAAAATGGACTACGGAAACACGTATCACCCTAACAACACGCGCTGCGCATGCGCACTCACACCACGTATCACCATGGAGATGACGTCACAAGATGGCCGCTCATGCGGGTTACCATAACAACACAACATCGCGCCATCAGGTCACGAGACTATGACGTCACATATGAGATCCCCCATGAGATCTCCCCAATGTGGGCTGTTTACCTCATCTCCTATTACTAACGTAGCAGAAGCTGCACGCCTCGCGAAGCTGTGTTTTATGAGAGTTCCTCTTCGTGGGGTCGAGCTCTGAGGGTGTCAACGTCGACGTAGGTGAGAAAGGGAGCTGGGAGCTGTTTATTATAACCTTTGAAAGTCAGTTTATTCTTATCCTCTTAAGTATCTCCTCTCTGACAGCCATCCGTCAGATCCCACGACAATCTGGCTTGTGCGCCTCCAACAAACCCTCTCTGGAGTAGGGGGTTGACGGGCACCTATCACAGAAGTATTTGCGCTCCCAGTGCTTGCTCTGGTCATACAAGAGCCTGTTGAGGTCATTGGTGTAGTTGGATGGTGACACCCTTGTCCCAGCCGAAACCGTTGATGGCCAGGTTGTTCTGTTTTTCGGCCTTCTGGATTTGGGAGATGGGTGTGGGGACGTCGATCCCTGTGAAATATAACCCATCGTTTATTGGGTACCACGGCGGCCTCTCTGTGTTGCGGATTTATGTGAAAGTCTATCGATCTACGATCGTAGGAACGGACTCAGTTTGTTGTGATAACTGAGAGAACTACGAAGCCCCATCAACCGCGAAGTCCCATCAGCCCGTGGCGTTTTGTGATTCCTTACCAAACGATGTCAGACACAGGCTCCAGATTCTGGGTTCAGTTTGGTTACCTCACGAACTTGGCGTGTTCAGCAGTTATCTACGATTACCAGTTTACCAGTTATCTACGATTTTTATAAAATAAAACATTTACAATTTCACCGCGGCTACTGTCGTCTCTGACATATGTTTAATAGAACAACGTTCATTCAATACAAGTGGCGGCATCTATCTTTCTTCTACTAGGCCATCTTTCTTCTACTAGGTCGGTTCGTACTCCTCAGGATCCCAGAGACAACTTGATCAAGCATACAGAAATCGGTCGTTACAAACACCAGACTTCTGATGCAAGATCGAATTGCGTGATCACCATGCAGTCAGCGGAATATTTGGGGAAAATCCCTCGATTCCTCTGACGTGGCAGTCGCCATTTATGGACACTTTGACTACCATGCAGATTATCGAACAAGCTGCATACAGTCGTATGGGAATCCACAAGCACATTCCACCGGGGTTCTGCTAAACGGGGGAATTGCGTGGTGAATTCTACAAAGTTCAGTAACATGTGGTGATCATGAGTGTTCCAGGAGTACTTTAACAGATATGACTGCCAGGAAACAATGTCCCTGACAAACGATCTATCATCGGTGCCTTCACCGAGTGCAGACCAGAGTACTTCTTTACTCTGTTTGTTAATATAATTTTCATGTGCTTCCAATTTTACGAGAGAAATTTCTAATACAATAGGCCCCATTTGAACCAACAAAAATGGGTATATCTAATTTATGTCATGGAAGAACTGCAGCTCTTGTTACGAGCTTGATTAACCCCTGTTGGCCAAGTTCGCAACACTGCATGGTAAGCTGCCGGGAAGACAGCAGACCGTACAGGCGAACGGAGGCTTTGGTCGTCCTTGTTCTTCACGTTTACGACCGCTATTTTGTGTCTCACTGCCGCTTGTAGTGGGATGTAGGAGCCCCTTCGCAGGGGCTGATATCGGGCTATGTCCACATAAAGACTCTGCACTTTGTCGACCATCCGGCCTGAGCCTCTTTGTGTCCAAGCTGGAACTTTACTCCGTTCAGAGCTAGAATCTCTTCCCTCAGTTTCTGGCGAATCTAGGGGGCGCACATCCTCCAAAAAAGCCATTGAGCCTGCGCCAAGGGAATGCCTTTCAGGCATATTCATCTGCCAACTAGGCAGGTATTTTCCGATCACCCATGGGGTCTGCCTGGAGGCTTTTGTCGTTCCGATGTTCTAAACAACACCAGAATCTGCTTCTGGTAGTCCTGGGTTGTTCGGAATGTTTTAGAGGGAGGGGTTGGATCAAACTCCTCAACAATGGCCTTCCTTTTCCTCTCACGCGCCTTTCGAGAAAAAATCGATATTTCCCTGGAAGCAAAAGCCTCAGCAAGCGTTCCTCCGGAAGTCCTGGGTTGTTCAGAATGTTTAAGAGGGAGGGGTTGGGTCAAACTCCTCAACAATGACCTTTCTCTTTTCTCACGTGTCTTTCGAGAGGCTCGGAGAGCCGGAGAATGTCGATATTTCCCTGAAAGCAGAAGCCTCAGCAAGCGCTCCTCTGGTAGTCCTGGGTTGTTCGGAATGTTTTAGAGGGAGGGGTTGGGTCAAAGTCCTCAACAATAGCCTTCCTTTCCTCTTGCGTGCCTTTCGAGAGGCTCGGGGAGCCGAAGAAGACTGTCGATATTTCCCTGGAAGCAGAGGCCCCAGCAATCGCTCCTCTGGTAGTCCTGGGTTGTTCGAAATGTTTAGAGAGAGGGCTGGGTCAAACTCCTCAACAATGGCTTTCCTTTTTCGCTCACGTGCCTTTCGAGAGCAGGTCGATATTTCCCTGGAAGCAGAGGCCTCAGCAAGTGCTCCTCTGGTAGTCCTGGGTTATTCGGAATGTTTTAGAGGGAGGGGTTTGGTCAAGCTACTTAACAATGGCATTCCTTTTTCTCTCACGTGTCTTTCGAGAGGCTCGGAGAGCCGGTCGATATTTCCCTGGAAGCAGAGGCCTCAGCGAGCGCTCCGTCGATGCTTCTTGTATGGATTCATCCAGGGTGTTTTTTTCACAACACTCTGGACTGGCTCCGGTGTTTGTATTTCACCTAACAGCCAGTCATTGTATTCATCCATACTCGCCATGTAAGGATGGGTATAATCTACGCGAAGCATATCTCTTAATTCAAATTGTTCTACCAATCAAGAAACTGTGGGACTAATATTTTAGTGAGGCAGCGGTCGATTATCTTTTTGGGTAGTATGAATCATGGGTACTGGTCAGCACGAGCTCGAAACTCTGCCATCACGAAATTAAACCTAACCTTTGCCTGCTTTCCCTCACACATAGTGGTGCCGCGCAAGGTCAGCACTGCAAGGCCCACATAGCCAAGTTTCTGCCTGGGTCCCCACCCCACATTTGCGACAGGGGTGTGGTTCATGGGCTCCCCCCTTAGCTGGACATGGGCTCCTTGCAATGCTCGAAGATGCAACTCTTGCGACATGGAGTTTGTCTGCTGATCATCAGCCAACGGCACTGGTTTTGACGTCTAGGCATGCTGCTGGATTGGTATAACTGACCCGAATTGTATCTCTAAACAGATAATCTTTCTATGAAAACGGTATTAAACGACTGTGACGACATTCCCGAGATTTTTCACACACTGAAAACTATTTTATCTGTATGTGATAACCTAGTTTGCACAGTGTATTGTATAGCTTGTCAAGGAGTTTGTCGACTCTCAGTACATGTATGTGGACGTCCTTCAACGTACACAATTATTTATGTATTTGTAGCGTTATGTGCTTACATCTGTGCTGGGGCCCACTGGGGGGGGGGGGGGGGGGGGGAGATAAAAACAAGAAGCCGCCACGGGGCCTGAAGCGCTCATCTTGTATAGAACACAATTCAGTCCAAGAATGAGTCTACATTAAGCATGCCATCTCCATAGGCTACACTGTCAATCCTTGAGTCCCTCAGGAGTGAAAAATAATCTGGGCATCATGCCTTTTCTTCAGTTGATCATAAGTAAAATGTAGAGCTACCCTATGAAGCTCCTTGATACAGCCTATGTGGATTAATCTTAGTACCTCTAGAGGGTACTGAATACACAATTTTTAATTCTTCAGCAAAATGGCCAATTCTGGCTCCCATAGAGAGCCCAAATATTAACCCAGGCTCTTGATTTGAACACAGTTAAATCTGACTTCCCTAGAGATGTTGTGTACCGAATATGAAAGCATTCAGACTGTTGGATCTGAAGAAGAGAAATTGTAAAAGAGATTTCTTCGAATTGCACTAAGTTCAAATTTGGGCTACCATAGCGAGCCCAAATATTAACCTATGGATCCGATTTGAACAAACTTGAATCTGACCACCTAGAGATGTTGTATACCAAATGTGAAAGCATTCTGATAAGTGAATCTGAAGAAGAAGATTTTTGAAGAAATTCTCTCATATTGTACTAAGTTAAATTTCATGTTCCCATATGGAACCCAGATATTAACCTAGGCACTCGAATTGAACAACCTGGAATCTGACCCCCCTAGAGATGTTGTATACCAAATATAAAAGCATTCCGACTGGTGGATCTGAAGAAGAAGATTTTTAAAGAAATTTCCTCATATTGCACCAAGTAAAAATTTGGGCTACCATAGTGAGCCCAAATATATACCTAGGGATCTGATTTGAACAAACTTGAATCTGACCCCCATAGAGATGTTGCATACCAAATATCAAAGTATTCTGACTGATGGATCTGAAGAAGAAGATTTTTTTAAATTACCCTCCATATTTAACAAAGATAAAATTTGGGCTTCCGTAGGAAGCCCAAATATTAACCTAGGGACTTGGTTTGAACAATCTAGAATCTGACCCTCATAACAATGATGTATACCAAATATTAAAAGATTCTGACTGGTGGTTCTGAAGAAGATTTTCAAAGAATATTGCCCATATTACCCTATGTTAAAACTTCGGGCTCTGTAGAGAGCCCAAATATGAACCAATGAACTTTATTTCAACAAACTTTTATCTGACCCCCCCCCCCCCCCCCCCCCCCCATGAATGCTGAAAGTTTAGAAAAAGAAACTTTGGGAAGGGCCAAAAATCTTGCCCCTCCCATTACAAATGCAAATATTACTCCACAAACTTTGTTTGAACAAACCTGATTCTACACCTCAAACGGAGGTTTTGCAACAACTATCAAGTTAGTGTACCCACTGGTTCACGAGATTTAAAAACAAGAGGCCCCACGGGGCCTGAAGCGCTCATCTTTTACAGAACACAATTTAAACAGAGTCCAAGAATGAGTCTACATTAAGCAGGCCATCTCCATAGGCTACACTGTCAATCCTTGAGTCCCTCAGGAGTGACAAATATAATCTGGGCATCATGCCTTTTCTTCAGTTGATCATAAGTAAAATGTAGAGCTCCCCTATGAAGCCCCTTTTTAATTCTTCAGCAAAATGGCCAATTTCGGCTCCCATAGAGAGCCCAAATATTAACCCAGGCTCTTGATTTGAACACAGTTAAATCTGACTTCCCTAGTGATGTTGTATACCGAATATGAAAGCATTCTGACTGTTGGATCTGAAGACGAGAAATTGTAAAGAAAATTCTTCGAATTGCACTAAGTTCAAATTTGGGCTACCATAGCGAGCCCAAATATTAACCTATGGATCCGATTTGAACAAACTTGAATCTGCCCCCCCCCCCCCCCCCCCCCCCCCCCCCAGAGATGTTGTATACCAAATGTGAAAGCATTCTGACAAGTGAATCTGAAGAAGATTTTTGAAGAAATTCCCTCATATTGTACTAAGTTAAATTTCATGCTCCCATATGGAGCCCAAATATTAACATAGGCACTCGAATTGAACAACCTGGAATTTGACCCCCTAGAGATGTTGTATACCAAATATAAAAACATTCCGACTGGTGTATCTGAAGAAGAAGATTTTTAAAGAAATTTCCTCATATTGCACCAAGTAAAAATTTGGGCTACCATATTGAGCCCAAATATAGACCAAGGGATCTGATTTGAACAAACTTGAATCTGACCCCCATAGAGATGTTGCATACCAAATATCAAAGCATTCTGACTGATGGATCTGACGAAGAAGATTTTTTTAAATTACCCTCCATATTGAACAAAGATAAAATTTTTAAAGAATATTCCCCATATTACCCAATGTTAAAACTTCGGGCTCCTTTAGAGAGCCCAAATATGAACCAATGAGCTTTATTTCAACAAACTTTTATCTGCCTATGAGCTTTATATGAACCAATGAGCTTTATTTCAACAAACTTTTATCTGCTCCCCCCCCCCCCCCCCCCCCCCCCCCCCCCCCCCAAGATTCTGATGATTGGTTCTGGAGAAAAGATTTTTTCAAATTTTTGCAAATATGCTGACTCAGCATTTTTTCGATGCCCATTACTGAACACCCTAACATAACCGATGGCAATTTTTTTTTACCATTCAATTCTACTGGTAATAAGGATACTTCATACCAAATAAAAGCTCTCTGTTCCCTGGGGTTTGGGAAATATGGGCGTTTGAAAATATTTCTATTTTTAGCTCCCAGGGTTCCCATAGGGATGCGGGAATTTTTTTTTTTTTTGCATGGGTCAAGTACATATGACCCAATACTACCACAAACCAAATTTGGTTCATACCGGACCATCGGTTCAGAAAATAGAAATTTTGGGCGGGGCCAAAAATCTTACCCCTCCTATTGCAAAGCCAAATATTAATTCACGAACTTCGTTTGAACAAACTTGATTCTACACCTCATATGGAAGCTCCATAGCAAATATCAAGTCATTGTACACACTGGTTCTTGAGAAGAAGATTTTTAAAATATTTTTAGAGCATTTTCCCCTACTCCCTCCCTTTGGGGCTGGGCATGCTGAGTTGAACAAAAATGAAATGCCCCTTTGAAACCATCACTCACACAAACTTTCACTTGAATTGGCCCAGTGCCTTTGGAGGAGAAGACCAAAACATGGTGTTGACGGACGACGGACGACAGACGAAGGACGACGGACGGAGAGCGATGAGATTAGCTCAGCTCGACTTTGTCAAGATGAGCTAAAAACCCAGAGGCCCCACGGGACCTGAAGCGCTCATCTTGAACAGAACGCAATATAAACAGAGTCCAAGAATGAGTCTACATTAAGCAATCCATTTCCATAGGATACACTGTGAATCTTTGAGTCCCTCACGAGTGACAAAAATAATCCAGGCATCATGCCTTTTCTTCAGTTGATAATGTAAAATGTAGAGCTCCCTATGAAACCCCTTGATACAACCTATGTGGATTAATCTTCCGTAGGAAGCCCGAATATTAACCTCGGGACTTGGTTTGAACAATCTTGAATTTCACCCTCATAACAATGATGTATACCAAACATTAAAAGATTCTGACTGGTGGTTCTGAGAAAGAAGATTTTAAAGAACATTCCCCATATTACCCTATGTTGAAAATTCGAGCTCCTGTATTGAGCCCAAATATAAACCAATGGCCTTTATTTTAACAAACTTGTATTTGACCCCCCTATGAATGCTGTATACCGAATATCAAAAGAATCTGATGATTGATTCTGGAGAAAAGATTTTTAAATTTTTTTGCAAATATGCGGACTCAGCATTTTTTCGATGCCCATTGCAGAACACCCTAACATAACCGATGGCATTTTATTTTACCATTCAGTTCTACTGGTCCGAAGGATACTTCTTACCAAATAACAGCTCTCTGTTCCATGTGGTTTGGGAAATATGGGAGTTTGAAAATATTTCTATTTTTAGCTCCCAGGAGATGCAAGAATTTTTTGGGGAAATATGGGCATTTGAAAATATTTCTATCTTTAGCTCCCAGGGTTCCCATGTGGATGTGGAATTTTTTTTTTTTGTTGCATGGGTCATATACTTATGACCCAATAATACCGCATACAAAATTTGGTTCAAACCAGACCATCGGTTTAGAAAATAGAAATTTTGGGCGGGGCCAAAAATCTTTCCCCTCCCATTACAAAACCACATATTGCTTCACGAACTTCGTTTGGACAAACTTGATTCTCCACCTCAAAAGGAAGCTCCACAGCAAATATCAAGACATTTTACCCACTGGTTCATGAGAAGATTTTAAAAATATTTTGGAGCATTTTCCCCCACTCCCCTCCCTATGGGGCTGAGCATGTTGAGTTCAACAAAAATGCAACGCCCCTTCGGGACCATCACTCACACAAACTTTTACTTGAATTGGCTAAGTCGCTTTGGAGAAGAAGACCAAACACGGTGTTGACGGACGACGGACGGACGACGGACAGGAGAGCGATGAGATTTGTCAAGATGAGCTAACAAGAGGCCCCACGGGACCTGAAGCGCTCATCTTGAACAGAACATAATATAAACGGAGTCTAAGAATGAGTCTACATTAAGCAATCCATCTCCATAGGATACACTGTCAATCCTTGAGTCCATCAGGAGTGACAAAAATAATACAGGCATCATGTCTTTTCTTCAGTTGATCATAATGTAAAATGTAGAGCTCTCCTATGAAGCCCCTTGATACGGCCTATGTGGATTAATCTTAGTTACACACCTCTAGAGGGTACTGAATACAAAATGTTTAATTCTTCAGCAATATGGCCAATTCCGGCTCCAATAGGGAGCCCAAATATTAACCCAGGCTCTCAATTTGAACACAGTTGAATCTGACTTCCCTAGAGATGTTGTGTATCAAATATGAAAGCATTCTGATTGTTGGATCTGAAGAAGAGAAATTTTAAAGAAATTTCTTCATATCGCACTAAGTTAAATTTGGGCTACCATAGCAAGCCCAAATATTAACCTATCGATCCAATTTGAAAAAACTTGAATCTGACCCCCTAGAGATGTTGTATACCAAATATGAAATCATTCTGACTAGCAGATCTGAAGGTTTTTGAAGAAATTCCCTCATATTGTACTAAGTTAAATTTTCAGGTTCCCAAATTATTAACCCAGGCACTCGAATTAAACAAACTTGAATCTGCCCCCCCCCCCCCCCCCCCCCAGAGACATTGTATACTAAATATGAAAGCATTCCGACTGGTGCATCTGAAGAAGATTTTTACAGAAATTTCTTCATATCGCACCAATTAAAACTTTGGGCTACTAGCGAGCCCAAATATATACCTAGGGATCTGATTTGAACAAACTTGAATCCGACCCCCCCCCCCCCCCCCCCCCGAGATGTTGCATACCAAATATGACCACATTCTGACTGGTCTTGAACGAAGTTAAAATTTGGCCTTCTGTAGGAAGCCCAAATATTAACCTAGGGACTTGGTTTAAACAATCTTGAGTCTGACCCTCATAACAATGATGTATACCAAACATTAAAAGATTCCCCAAATATGAACCAATGAGGTTCTGAAGAATAAGATTTTTAAAGAATATTCCCCATGTTACCCGATATTAAAAATTCGGGCTCCTGTAGTGAGCCCAAATATGAACCAATGAGCTTTGTTTCAACTAACTTGTATCTGACCCCCCACCCCATGAATGCTGTATACCAAATATCAAACGACTGATGATTGGTTCTGGAGAAAAGACTTTTAAAATTTTTGCAAATATGCTGACTCAGCATTTTTTCGATGCCCATTACAGAACACCCTAACATAACCAATGGCAATATTTTTTCACCATTCAATTCTACTGGTACTAAGCATACTTCATACTAAATAAAAACTCTCTGTTCTGTGTGGTTTGGGAAATATGGACGTTTGAAAATATTTCTATTTTAGCTCCCAGGGCTCCCATGGGGATGCGGGAATTTTTTTTTTTTCTGCATGGGTCAAGTACTTATGACCCAATAATACCACATACCAAATTTGGTTCATACCGGACCATCGGTTCAGAAAATAGTAATTTTGGGTGGGGCCAAAAATCTTACCCCTCTCATTACAAAGCCAAATACAGTGGAGCCCACTTAATTGGATATCTCTTAATTGTATATCCCTGTTAATTGAATATAATTTTCAAACACAAAACCATTTACCAAAACCTTCAGTACAAATTTGCTTTGTTCATTGCATATGAGTTGGAGAATAAACTCCTATTAATTGTATATAAATTTTTGTAACATGTCGAAAATTACTGTCGAATTGCTGTGACATGCACCAAATTCCCCTTATCAACCTTTTTGGCCTCACGACATCCAATACAGCCTTTATTCTATTATATCTTGTTTGACAGATCTCTATGAGATCGGTCAAATAAGATATAATAGAATAAATGCTCAGTTTACCTCCTGAACACAAGAAACTAAACAAATCCCTGTTGACTGTATACTCCTGTTAATTGAATAATTTTCACTGGCAAAATGGATATTCAATTAAGAGGATTCTACTGTATCGCTTCACGAACTTCGTTTGATTCTACACCTCAAAAGGAAGCTCCATAGCAAATATCAAGTCATTGTACACACTGATTCTTGAGAAGAAGATTTTTAAAATATTTTGCAGCATTTTCCCCCTCTCCCTCCCTATGGGGCTGGCATGTTGAGTTGAACAAAAATGCAATGCCCCATTGGGACCATCACTCACACAAACTTTCACTTAAATTGGCCCAGTGGCTCTGAAGAAGACCAAAACAAGGTGTTGATGAACGATGGACAGACGACAGACGATGGACAGAGAGCGATGAGATTAGCTCAGCTTGACTTCCCTAACAAAATCGAAACCGAACCAAATTTTTCAGTTAACCGCCTATCTCTAGTGCAGATGTGATCGATTCATTGGGTAAAGGGTCAACACAAAAGCAGTATTTATCCAATACAAGAGGCCCCAGGGGGCCTGAGGGTACTCACCTGACATGGTAGCCTAAATATCAACCCAGAGAATTGATTTCAACAAGTTGCATCTGCTCCTCCTAAGAAAAACTTATACCAAATATCTAAAGATTCTAACCAGTAGATCTAAAAAAAAAGAAGATTTTTAAAGAATATTCCTCATATTGAACTAAGTTATAATCCGGGCTCCCACAGGAGGCCCATATATAAACCCAGGGACTTGGCTTTAACAAACTTGAATCTCACTTCCCTAAGGATGCTGCACACCAAATATCAAAACATTCGGACTGCTGGATCTGAAGAAGATTTTTAAATAAAATTCCTCATTTTGAAATGAGTTACAATTCGAGCTCCCACAGTTAGTCCAAATAAATTTAAATTGGTGCAGAGGCTCTGGAGGAGAAGACCAAAACATGGTGTTGACGGACGATGAACGTACGACAGACGATGGACGGAGAGCGATGAGATTAGCTCAGCAGGACTTTGACAAGATGAGCTAATAAACGTAAAGATAATACATAGATACATTTTGATATGAAATGATAGTATTAACTGTTGTCGTAGTAAGACCTAATGATAGTATTAACTGTTGTCGTAGTAAGACCTAATGATAGTATTAACTGTTGTCGTAGTAAGACCTAATGATAGTATTAACTGTTGTCGTAGTAAGACCTAATGATAGTATTAACTGTTGTCGTAGTAAGACCTAATGATAGTATTAACTGTTGTCGTAGTAAGACCTAATGATAGTATTAACTGTTGTCGTAGTAAGACCTGATGATAGTATTAACTGTTGTCGTAGTAAGACCTAATGATAGTATTAACTGTTGTTGTAGTAAGACCTAATGATAGTATTAACTGTTGTCGTAGTAAGACCTGATGATAGTATTAACTGTTGTCGTAGTAAGACCTAATGATAGTATTAACTGTTGTCGTAGTAAGACCTAATGATAGTATTAACTGTTGTCGTAGTAAGACCTGATGATAGTATTAACTGTTGTCGTAGTAAGACCTGATGATAGTATTAACTGTTGTCGTAGTAAGACCTAATGATAGTATTAACTGTTGTCGTAGTAAGACCTGATGATAGTATTAACTGTGGTCGTAGTAAGACCTGATGATAGTATTAACTGTTGTCGTAGTAAGACCTAATGATAGTATTAACTGTTGTCGTAATAAGACCTGATGATAGTATTAACTGTTGTCGTAGTAAGACCTAATGATAGTATTAACTGTTGTCGTAGTAAGACCTAATGATAGTATTAACTGTTGTCGTAGTAAGACCTAATGATAGTATTAACTGTTGTCGTAGTAAGACCTAATGATAGTATTAACTGTTGTCGTAGTAAGACCTAATGATAGTATTAACTGTTGTCGTAGTAAGACCTGATGATAGTATTAACTGTTGTCGTAGTAAGACCTAATGATAGTATTAACTGTTGTCGTAGTAAGACATAATGATAGTATTAACTGTTGTCGTAGTAAGACCTGATTAGAGTTTTTCAACACTGAAGCTGAAAACTGTGACAACAGGTTTTCTGTAACTGTTTCAGTTTCGATAACAAAATCGAAACCGAACCAAATTTTTCAGTTAATCTCCCATCTCTAGTGCGGTTGTGATCGATTCGTTTGGATAAAGGGTCAACACACAAGCAGTATTTATCCGATACAAGAGGCCCCAGAGGGCCTGAGGGCACTCACCTGACATGGTAGCCTAAATATCAACCCAGAGAAATGATTTCAACAAGTTGCATCTGCTCCTCCTAAGAAAAGCTTATACCAAATATCCAAAGATTATGACCAGTGGATCTAAAAAAAAGAAGATTTTTAAAGAATATTCCTCATATTGAACAAAGTTATAATTCGGGCTCCCACAGGAGGCCCATATATGAAACCAGGGACTTGGCTTTAACAAACCTGAATCTCCTCCCCCCCCCCCCCCCAAGGATGCTGCACGACAAATATGGACCTAGGGACATGGCTTGAACAAACTTGAATCTTAACCCCCTAAGGATGCTGCATAAAAAACAAGTGTTTGACCACCGAGGTGGTATTAGTCCCCTACGGCGCTTTTGTGACATAAGGTGTTTTTGTCACAGAAGACACTAGAGTATATATAAGCATCTTGGATTTTTAAAAAAAAATATTGTGCGTGCATAATCCCCTCACAACCCTTTATCCATGTACCATATATGAAAGGCGTAGCTTGAACCATGTTGGAGGGAGGGGTGGTAACATAAAATAGAGAAAAAAGCTTAAAAAAAACACAACAAAAATGGCCGCCATTCTGCCATCTTGGATTCTGAAAAATAAATATTGACTGTACATCATCCCCTCAGAACCATTTATCCATGTACCAAATATAAAAGGTGTAGCTTGAAGCATATTAGAGGGACAGGTGGTAAAAACAGACAGACAGACAGATGTTAGATTTTGAAAAAAAATATTGAGCGTGCATAATCCCCTCACAACATCCTTATTCCATGCACCATATATGAAAAGTGCAGCTTGAACCATGTTGGAGGGAGTAGAGGTAACATAAAATAGAGAAAAAAGCTTAAAAAACACAACAGAAATGGTTGCCATGGCGCCATCTTGAATTTTGGAAAAAAAATATTGAACGTGCAACATCCATTACAACCCTCTATCCATGTGCCAGATATAAAAAGTGTAGCTTGAACCATGTTGGAGTGAGGGGTGGTAACATAAAATAGAGAAAAAAAGCTTAAAAAACACAACAAAAATGGCCGCCATTCCGCCATCTTGGATTTTGAAAACAAAATTTTGAGCGTGCATCATCCCCTCAGAACCATTTATCCATGTACCAAATATGAAAGGTGTAGCTTGAACCATGTTGGTGGGAGGGGTGGTAACATGAAAATAGAGGAAAAAAAAAGCTTAAAAAACACAACAAAATGGCCGCCATTCCGCCATCTTGAATTTTGAAAAAAAAAATTTAAGCGTGCATCATCCCCTCAGAACCATTTATCCATGTACCAAATATGAAAGGTGTAGCTTGAACCATTTTGGTGGGAGGGGTGGTAACATGAAAATAGAGAAAAAAAGCGTAAAAAACACAACAAAAATGGCCACCATTCCGCCATCTTGGATTTTGAAAAAAAAAATTTGAGCGTGCATCATCCGCCCAGAACTATTTATCCATGTACCAAATATGAAAGGTGTAGCTTAAAGCTTGTTGGAGGGAGAGGTGGTAACATAAAAACAGACAGACGGACAGACAGACGGACGGACGGACGGACGGACAGAGACAGACAGACAACCGGACGGAGTGAAATCCTATAGTCCCCTTACGGTTCCCGTAGGGGACTAATAATAACAAAAGCATTCATCTGCTGGATCTGAAGAAGGTTTTTAAAGAAATTCCTCATATTGAACTAAGATACAATTCGAGCTCCCACAGTAAGCCCAAATATGGACCTAGGGACATGGCTTGAACAAACTTGAATCTTAACCCCCTAAGGATGCTGCATAAAAAATAACAAAAGCATTCATCTGCTGGATCTGAAGACGATTTTTAAAGAAAATTCTTCATTTTGAACTAAGTTATCATTCGGGCTCCCATAGTGACCCCAAATATGAACCAAGGGACTTGGCTTGAACAAACTTGAATCTCACCACCCTAAGGTTGCTGTATGCCAAATATCAAAACATTCCGACTGTTGAATCTGAAGAAAATTTTTAAAAGAAACGTTCCTCATATTGACTAAGTTATAATTCAGGCTCCCACAGGGAGCCCAAATATGGACCCAGGGAGTTGCTTTAACAAACTTGAATCCCCCCTCCCC
The DNA here is from genome assembly GCA_031216915.1 of Pictodentalium vernedei. Taxonomy (NCBI): domain Eukaryota; kingdom Metazoa; phylum Mollusca; class Scaphopoda; order Dentaliida; family Dentaliidae; genus Pictodentalium; species Pictodentalium vernedei. The sequence continues at coordinate 3,999,200 of CM062294.1, read as the reverse complement.
TAAGGATGCTACACACCACATATCAAAACATTCCGACTGCTGGATCTGAAGAAGATTTTTTAAGAAAAGTCCTCATTTCGAACTAAGTTACAATTCAAGCTCCCACAGTGAGCCCAAATATTGACCTATGGACATGGCTTAAACAAACTTCCATTCCCCTCCCCCCCCCCCCCCCCCCCCCCCCCACGTAAGGATGCTGCATACCAAATATTAAAACATTCCAACTGCTGGATCTGAAGAAGAAGATTTTTAAAGAAAATTCGAAAATTCCTCATTTTGAACTAAGTTATCATTCAGACTCCCACAGTGAGCCCAAATATTGACCTAGAGACATGGTTTGAACAAACTTGAATGCCCCCCCCCCCCCCCCCCCCCCCCCCCCCCCCCAAGGATGCTGCATACCAAATATCAAAACATTCCGACTGCTGGATCTGAAGAAGATTTTTAAAGAAAATTCCTCATTTTGAACTAAGTTATAATTCGGGCTACCACAGTGAGTCCAAATATGAACCCAGGGGCTTGGCTTGGACAAACTTGAATCTCACCCCCCTAAGGATGCTGCACACCAAATATCAAAACATTCTGGAGAAGAAAATTTTTAAAGAAATTTGCCTGAAATGCTCTAAGTTCGAATTCGAGCTTCTATAGTGAGCCCAAATATGAATTCAGGGGCCGATTTGAACAAACTTGAATCAGATCTACCCCACAATGTTGCATACCAAATATCAAAAGATTCTGCCTGCTGGATCTGGAGAAGAAGATTTTTTGAGAAATCTGCCTGAAATGCACTAAGTTCGAAATCGGGCTCCTATACTGAGCCCAAATATGAACACAGGGGGCCGATTTGAACAAACTTGAATCAGATCCACCCCACAGGCCCACACTGTTGCATACCAAACATCAAAAGATTCTGCCTGCTGGATCTGGAGAAGATTTTTAAAGAAATTTGCCTGAAATGCACCAAGTTCGAATTCGAGCTTCTATAGTGAGCCCAAATATGAATCTGGGGGCCGGTTTGAACAAACTTGAATCAGATCCACCCCACAATGTTCCATACCAAATATCAAAAGATTCTGCCTGCTGGATCTGGAGAAGAAGATTTTTTAAGAAATTTGCCTGAAATGCACTAGGTTCGAAATCGGGCTCCTATACGGAGCCCAAATATGAACCCAGGGGGCCAATTTGAACAAACTTGAATCAGATCTACCCTACAATGTTGCATACCAAATATCAAAAGATTCTGCCTGCTGGATCTGGAGGAGAAGATTTTTTGATGATTTTCCCATCGCATGCAGTGTTAAAAAGTGCTAACTCAGAACTTTTTCAAAGTCACGAAACTGTACCCAATGATAAAACCTATGGCAATTTTTTTTTACCAATCATTCTGTTAATCCTAAGGAAACTTCACACCAAATAAAATATTCTCGGTGCCATGCAGTTTTGGAGAGATGGGCTTTTAATTTTTTCTATTTTTAGCTCCTGCGGTTCCCACGGGGATGCAGGAAACATTTTTTTGCATAAATCAAGCACTTATAACCCAGTGATACCTCATATTAAATTTGATTCAAATTGGCCTCTGGGTTCAGGTTCAGAAAATAGAAATTTTGGGCGGGGCAAAAATTTGTGCCCCTCTCAGAACAAAGGTAAATATTGCCTGTCAAACTTCTCTTGAACAAACTTGAGTCTACACCTCAAATGGAAGCTGCATACCAAATATCAAGTCTCTGCTATGGCTGGTTCATGAGAAGATTTTTTAAAAATTTTGTGCATTTTGGTCCCACCCCAATCCACAATATGAGCAGAAAGCCAATTTGCAGAAAAAACCCAAATGCCCCTATATAACCGCTACTCATGTGAATTTTCATTAAACTGCAATCAATGGCTTGGGAGAAAATGACCCAAACACCACCTTCACAACGTACAACAGACGACGGACAAAAAGTGATCAGAATAGCTCACACCGTCTTTCAATCAGGTGATCTAAAAATACCTGAAGTCATCCAAATCAGGCCACATGACCACTTGCTTAAACAATGAAAAGTGTATGTACTACTAATACTAATCTGCAGAATATAAGTTATTGTCTGGGTGGAAATTACACTCTGCGGTTATTCACCACTTCCAACATACAGCATAGGTTCAAAATACATATTTCACTCAACTGGGTATCATTTTTGGCTGGTTCCTGGAGGATAAGAAATTACCAAAAGAAATTTAAAGATTATAAACATTAATTGTTTATTAATATTGAGTTTAATAATAAATCAACAATAAATATTCATAAAACAAGTATATAGATATATATAAACATTAAAATGAAATATTACATAAAATTATATCTAATGAATGTCAAATATACTTATAAATCTCAAATCAAATATATTTTATCTTCTAAACTCCTGTTTTATTTTATCCATTCTACAATCTATTAACAACAACATATTTAGACATTCTACAAGTATTACATTTGTAGGATGGCAACCTTTTATATTTGTTTGATGAATTGTTGGAATGTTTCAGTGAAATATTACTTTAGTATTAATTCTACCTAGTGGTTATAAATAACACTACTTTTAAAGAATGTTTCCCATACTGCACTAAACTTTGGGTTCTCATTGGGAGACCATGGACATGGTTTCAACAAACTTGAAATAGAACCCCCCCCCCCCCCACCCCTCCCCAAAGATGTTGTATACTGGCTCTGGATAAGATGTTTTTTTAAATTATTCCTCATACTGAACGAAGTTAAAATTCAAGCTCTGTGATGAATTAACCAAGGGAGATAATTGAAGAAATTTAAATCTGACACCATCAAGGATACCTTATATAGTTATCAAAAGATTGTGAATGGTGGGTCAGAAATAGTTTTTAAAAGATATTTTCTTGTATAGTACTAAGTGAAAGTTTGGGCTCACATATGCAGTCCAAATTTATTTATTTATTTATGTATATTAATTTATTGGTGTTTAAGATCACATATTTCTGTACAATGGTTAATCATGACAGTAACATGGATATCAAATCAAGTCCAGTCAATTTTTTATACCCATTCCACCCTGGGCATTGGTTACCAGGTCCTATTTTACCCAAAAGACCACAGTAAACAAGCACTGCTTAACTTCCCTGGTTCCCACACGGACCAACATCATCTACACATTAAAAAGCTTTCTATAGAAAATACCACTAATAAGTGTAACTGTGTGTAAAGAAACTTATTTAATTAATTTTAAATGGTTGTTTTACATGTTGATTTACAGGAATGTTGCATGTGCTACCATATATTGTTATCAAAAGCAGCCAATGCCAGCCATGACCTGACTGATTAATAAAATAATTCAAAAACAAGAACTAATACGATGAAAGTATATTTAGTTGTAAATCTTCAACTGTTAGTCGCTTTGATTCTCAACATCATTATGACAATTATTTTCCAGAATTTCTGATCAAAAGCAGCCAATGCCAGCCATGACCTGACTGATTAATAAAATAATTCAAAAACAAGAACTAATACAATGAAAGTATATTTTGTTGTAAATCTTCAACTGTTAGTCGCTTTGATTCTCAACATCATTATGACAATTATTTTCCAGAATTTCTGATCAAAAGCAGCCAAAGCCAGCTATGAATGGACAGAATAATAAAATGTTTCAAAAAACAGAAATACAAAGGAAGTGTGTTTTGTGGTAAATCTACAATTGTTACTGTTGCTTCAGTTTTCAACATGACAATTATTAAATTTCTGATCAAAGGCAGCCAATGCCAGCCATGACTGTACTGAATAACAAAATAATTTTTAAAAAATGAGAAATAATACAAAAGTACTTTTTTGTGATAAATCTACAATTAATTCTAATTGTCACTGATGCTTTAATTTTTAAGATGTTAGATAGAATTATATATTTGAATTTCTCATTGATAAATCAAGGTGTGGGCTGCTTCAAAGAAGCCAGGTAAATAATACAGTAAGTATGACATTTTGAAGTAGTAAAGCCACATGTACATGTATTACTAATATAATTCTATTTTTGTAAATGATAATTTATCTGTAACCTGTAATATATAAATCATCAAATGTTTGATGTGAGATACAGTAAGAATCAAAATAAATTTTAAGTTCACTTCAAAAATATTTCTAATTTTTTGTCCATTTATAATACTTGATAATGATACAATTTATTGTCAAGTTTTCACACAGAGAAAATCATAAAATGATGTCAGGAGCTGATATTATCAATATAGGAGTTTTGTTGTTGTTATCCTACAACTTAATTTGATTTCTACTGTAAATGTTAATGTTATACAAATCACATTTATTCTTCTCTAAATACTAGTATCTGGATTTTATGTGGATTGGTCGTTATCCACCCGTGGGCAGTGATGTCCACGCATGCATTAACCAACTAATATAAAATTATCATCAGCAAAATGTTAATTAATGAAGCATCAGATTATACTGGATTGCTTCATTAATTAAATTGTTTATGATTATTCCTATAATTAGTGTTTAGAATCTGATATTATTGCATCCATGAAAAATTACCCGCACGGTGGAAAGTGACCAGTCCACAACGGCTGTACTGTGCAGCTAGAGTTCTGTCATATTCAATGATATTCTAGGTATTAATCATCAGGCATGGACAATGGATTCCAAGGAACATAGATTTCTTCCCCCACTGCATGTGTAACCAACGTCTGTCCAGGGTGAGATAGCAGGGAGATACAGATGTTTCTCCCCCCCACTGCATGTATAACATACGTCTGTCCAGGGTGAGATAGCAGGGAGAGACAGATGTATCCCACCCCACCCACGTGATGTTAAACATTTATAATGTTATTATGACGTTGTGCATATCGTATCAGTTTCTTGCTACCAACTAATTCATATTGACGTCATCAGAATGCCGTGTGATCAAAGTTTGATGCTCTAAAACTCTTTAAACCCCAAGATGCCACGGTTCCTGATCGACTTCGTGGTATATACCTTTGGTATATACATAACTTTTGCATGCTCTTTCCGATGGTGTCATTAGTTTTTCAAAACAAGGAATACCAAAACGAGTTGATTATATCAGCACGTGACCGCCGATTACCCCTGGCTAATGTACATGTAACCGTTATATGCTTGGGGGAGAAAAATAGTCCCTGATCGGTACGGGTGTGGGATGGGAAAATCTCACCCTCGGGACAAGATATTTGGTCCAGACACACGGCAAGCCTCGTGTCTGGCCCAAATATCTTGCCCTGGGGTGAGATTTTCCCATCCCACATCCGTACCCATCAGGGATTATAATAACACAACCCTACCCACACGACATTATACATTTACAACGTTATTATGACGTTATGCATATTGTATCAGTTTCTTGCTACCAACTAATTCATACTGACGTCATCAGAATGCCGTGTGATCAAAGTTTGATGCTCTAAAACTCTTTAAACCCCAAGATGCCATCGTTCCTAATTGATTTTGTGGTATATACCTTTGGCATATACATACATGTAACTTTTGCATGCTCTTTCCGATGGTGCCATTAGTTTTTCAAAACAACGAATACCAAATGAGTTGATTATATCAGCACGTGACTGTCGATTACCTCTGGCCAAGGTAACCGGTGTATGGTGGGGGGAGAAAAATAATCCTTGATGGGTACGGGTGTGAGATGGGGAAAATCTCACCCTCAGGACAAGATATTTGGTCCAGACACTCGGCAAGCCTCGTGTCTGACCCAATATCTTGCCCTCGGGTGAGATTTTCCCACCCCACACCCGTACCCATCAGGGATTATAATAATCCCACCCCACCCACGGGACTTTATACATTTATACATTTATATTGTTATTATGACGTTATGCATATCGTATCAGTTTCTTGCTACCAACTAATTCATATTGACGTCATCAGAATGCCATGTGATCAAAGTATGATGCTCTAAAACTCTTTAAACCCCAAGATGCCACCGTTCCTAATTGATTTCCTGGTATATACCTTTGGTATATACTTAACTTTTGCATGCTCTTTCCGATGATGTCATTAGTTTTTTAAAACAATGAATACCAAATGAGTTGATTATATCCGCACACGGCAGCCGATGACTTCTGGCTAATGTAACCGCTGTAAGGTGGGGGTTGAAAAATAATCTGTGATGGGTATGGGTGTGGGATGGGAAAATCTTAAGCCTCGTGTCTGGCCCAAATATCTTGCCCGAGGGTGAGATTTTCCCATCCCACACCCATACCCATCGGGGATTATAATAACCCTGGTGAATAATTCGGGAAATTTCCACTCTATGGGTGTTCTAGAAGAAGTTCACTCTCTCGGTCTACATTTTGTTAAAATTATTCCAAAGAAAACAAATTAAATTCTAACTAGACTTTATGATTCTGGAGAATCATGGCTTTTCCCGATTAGATTCCATGATTTTTCATGACCCCACAGTGTCTGATGAATTGTTTTTAACTGTCTCACTGAAGTTCCCTCATTGATGTTATGAGAAAGGTGAGTATAGTAGTCTCAAATGACTCAGTTTGGGTTTGATAAAAAAAATGTTTAGGTAAAACCCATCATTAATGGTAGAATGGGTTAATATCAAGATCAATGTTTCCCTATCAGATTTGCATCCGGTAAAAGAAGTTACGTTTCTCTGTGGCATTTCCATTTGTTGGTGTCCAAAAACAGACTATTTCTTCATTTTTTTTACATTTAGCAGCCCATGGAGGGTTAACAAATGCCTACCAGAATAATTTATCCATGCAACTGGTCATATGACACCAAGACCTATCAACGGCCATTTTCTCTTGGAAACCCCACAAAATGTTTGTAGAAATCCAGGGAAAACGATTTATTAAGCTATCGATAGGTATCCGTGTTAACCTCCCCAACAGGGGTTAACGCTTGGTTTTTTAATACCCTTATTACTTACAAAAATGGTCCTCTGTGAATTCCACTTCCAACAAAGGAGATTATGTTTATCTCTCATGTATACATTGGGTGCTGTGCGTGTCTGAAAACAGCCCCATGTTAACAAAATTACGTTGCTTGGCAGCTTGTAGATGGTTAATAAACGCTCATCGGAGTATTTTGTCCATGCAGCTTGTAATGTCACATAAAGACCTACGAAAAGTCAATTTGTCTTGAAACCCTACAAGTTACTGTTAGGGAAATTCACAGAAAATGGGAATTTAAAGCTTTCAAGGGATATCTCGCTTTAGCCTGTCCAAAATGGGTTAAGACGTCGACTTTGAATACCCTTACTGCATACAAAAATGTTTCCGTATAAATTGTGCGCTCGATAAATGAAGGCCCCTTTCTCTCTGGTAAACCATTTGGGTGCTGTTGGCGTCTAAAAACAGCCCATTTTATCACAATTTTTACGTTAAGCAGCTCGGGGAGGGTTAACTAATGCTGACCGGAATATTTTATCCATGCAACTTGTAATGTCACACCAAGTCCTGAGAGTGACCATTTTTTCTTGAAAATCTGCAGGACTCGTTTAGAGAAATCCATGGAAAACACAAACTTTTGAGCATTATGGGGGTATTGCTGTTTAACCAGCTCAAAATGGGTTAACGCTTGGTTTTCTGAACACCCTTATTACTGACAAAAATGATCCACGGTGAATTCCACTCCCAATAAAGGAAGTTATGTTTATCTCTTGTGTATTGTTAGGGTGCAGTGGGGGCCTGAAACCAGCCTATTTCATCAAAATTTCGATGTTTGGCAGCCTGTGGAGGGTTACCATATGCATCGCCTGATATGTCATGTGTACCAAAGGGTGTGTCACAGACAGGTCTAGCAATGACGAATGTATAAAAAAAATCTACAAGACATGTTTCGAGAAAGTGCCGATAAACCCCAATTTTGGCAGTTTTTTGCCAATTCTGACGAAATAAGGGTTAAATCGAAAATTCCGCTTCGGTACATTTTTAGATTTTGTGCCCCTCTACGCGTGTGCAAAATTTCGTGAAAATCGGTTCGAAAATGGCTTCAGAATCGTACGGACAAAATGTGTGGAAAAAAAAAAAAAAAAAAAAAACCCCAAAACCCCCCCCCCCCCCCCCCCAAAAAAAAAAAAAAAAAATAATAATCCATAGAAAAACAATAGTCTTTTCCAGAGGGAAAAGCCTAATTAATGATCTGTAATAGTAACACTGAAAACAATTGTATATTTCTTGTAATATAAACCATCTCTATTTTATAATGTATATATTTATTGGTGTTTAAGGTCACATTTCTGTACAATTACTAATCATGGTTGCAATATGGTTACATGTATACAGCATAGCCTACGCAGTTTGGTCACTTTCCAAAGGTGGGCAACATCTCCTCGGATGCAATAATATGAGAACCCCAAACACAAATTACTCTTGGGTGCCAAATAATTATACATGTACATGTGTGATTATTAATTTCGAGGACTTTTTCAGTTTGTTTGTTTGTTTGTTTGTTTGTTGGTGGTTAACGTCACATATTTATGCACTATGGCTAATCGTGACACAACATGGAGATGAAGTCAAGTGTAGTCAATCGTTGATCAACATGTTGCCCATTTTAGAGGACTTTCACCCCAAGCATTGGTGACTGGGTCCTATTTTACTAGTAAAACAGAACTGGTTTACCACAGTAAACAAGTGCTGCTTACTTCCCGGGGTTCCCACGGGGAGGACTTTTTCAGCCCTACATGTATATGATGCTTATTCCAATCTGTATGATTATTAAATTCCCAGTTGTAATCGAGAACAAAATTTCACAAAGTAACACAAGCCATTAATATTTAAAATTAGAAACATACAAGTCCCTGTTATGTTTGAACTACTCTCAGACCTCATTCCTTGGAAAGCTCTCCATGAGAACTTTTCAAGTAATGATGTCTGGGGCTTGAATTTTACCATGCATAAACTGTCTCACTTTAAAGACCTCCACACCCCTCTCCCACTGTATTATTATTCCGGTCTGAACAATTATTTGGAACCTAAGAGAATACATGTAGGAATGATCATCAAAAGTTTAATTAATGAAATCACAGTACAGGGTACAACCTGGTGCTTTATGTACATGTAATTTTATAAAAGTTTTGCCAACAATGATTTTTATCATGTGGTAAACAAGCTTGGATTTCTGAAGAATCCAGGGTGGCAATAAATCGCTCACCTGAACTTACTTAGGCGAGCAAATTGCTTTCCTGAAATCTTTTTCACTTTTTTGCTTTAAAAAAAACCTTCTAAAAACTTGGTCAACCCTTTACCTAATGAATTGCCCACATCCACCCACGTAATATGCAAATTGAGCAGTTGAAAAAATTAAATTTTTCAAAATATTTCAACAAAACCATATCATGTGACCCCTCATTGGAACGAGCTCATTGAGCACGTTCCAATGAGGGTTCAACGAAACCATATCATGTGACCCCCTCATTGGAATGAGCTCGTTGAGCTCATTCCAATGAGGGGTCACATGATATGGTTTTGTTGGATTTTTTTTTTAAATTTAAAAAAATTAATTTTAAAATAATAAATTTTGATATCGCCTGCATTTGGTAAAGGGTTAATACCGGGTTGGGTAATTTCTCCTTCGAGTGCATTCAAGCCAATCAATTTTAAATGAATTAATAAAATGTTAATGAATGAACCTGTATTCATTTTTTACTATCCCCTCCACCCCAGTGTGGTCAGATCGATGAAGAAGTTCAGGGGGACTGGTACCTGTAGTGGCCGACTCACACATGTACCCAGCATATACTGTACACACGTTCCATGGTCCGTCACCATCAAAAATAGCTGAAAGTAGGTGAGCAAAAAAGGCTTATGTCGGACTAAATTGTTTGAGCGGTTAAGGCAAGCTAAAAATCACTTGCATCAGAATTCCATATCTAGGTAAATGTATGTATGGACCTCACTGTCCATGTACATGTATGGTTTACGCCCAGTTCACGGCAGCTGTACAGTAGAGTGATGTATGGACCTCACTGTCCACGTACATGTATGGTTTATGCCCAGCTCACGGCAGCTGTACAGTAAATGTAATGTATGGACCTCACTGTCCACGTACATGTATGGTTTACGCCCAGTTCACGGTAGCTGTACAGTAAATGTAATGTGTGGATCTCGCTGTCCACGTACATGTATGGTTTACGCCCAGTTCACGGCAGCTGTACAGTAAAGTCATGTGATGCAAGTCCTGCTACTAGTTTTTACACATGTACCCATGGTGCCTGATATAGAGACTGTCTACCCCAGACATCGGTTGCCAGGTCCTATTTTATCAGTACAATAGAGCTTGTTCTAAGTTGTTTACCATACATGTAATAAACAAGCACTGTCTCCCTTCCCAGGGATCCTATAGGTATTAATTACATCAAAGAGAAATTAATTACAAAATCACAACATATCAGTTATTCTTCAATATTTTCAGTGATTTACATCTGACATCATTTCTCAAAAAAGATGTAATAATTATAATGTGAGTGTGTTATATTATAAATAAAGACAATATATACAAAGTAAACAGTGTTACTAAATATTACACATATATCAAACATTACTGTACACAAATAAAATAATGGCATTAACTGTTAAATAAAGTTGATATTTTGGTACTATAAATATAGTAGAGTGGGATATAAATATCATATTGTATATGTGTTTCAAGTTTCAAGTTGATCTCTTCAAAGTGATTTTATTAACATTTTTTATTTCAACTGTTTGACTCAGTAGTTTTATAAGATTTTTGTGTTTGGTATTTAGTGTAGTAGTTAAAATTCACACCTCTCAGTGATATTCAACAAAGTATAAAGATGAAGACAATTAAATTAGCATCACTACACAGTGAAAGCATCCAGTCTTAACAAGTTACATGTTTTTCGACTCTACATGTACATGTCCAATACAAAGAGAATTCTTATTACCATTTAACTGAGCTTTTAGATCGTCATGCTACAACATGTCAGGTATAAAACTGTTTTTTTCTCTATGTGTATTTGTACAGCTTTTGTGACGATTATGTTTTGTCAACAATATTTGATATAGGACATATTTTCTTTATATTTCAAGTGCTGTACTTTCTTAACTTATCATGCACTCAAGCCCTTATTGGGTACGGGCACAATTAACCACATTTAAAAGGATTGTGTTTCTAAACTTCATTATTTAAATCTTTTTGATGCTTCTAGTCGTTATTGGGTCTCGGCACAATTACCCACATTTAACCCTTTACCCAACAAATCGTTCACATCCGCCCGTGTAATATGCAAATTCAGCAGCTGAAAAAATATTATTTTTCCAAAAATTTCAACAAAACCATATCATGTGACCCCTCTTTGGAACGAACTCGTTCCAATGAGGGGTCACATGATATGGTTTGGTTGAAATTTTTAAAAAAATATATTTAAATTTTTAAAAATATATTTAAAATAATACATTTTGATATCGAATGCGTTGGGTGAAGGGTAAAAGGGATTGTGTGTCTAAACTTCATTATTTAACATACTTTTGTTGCTTCTAGTCATTATTGGGTTTTGGTACAATTGGTCACACTTTACTTGCATGTACATGTAAGAGGAGTGCGTGACTAACTTCATTTTTTTCAAATAAATTTGTTTTTAAACCAGCAATGTTTTGGCCAGACAGTCCAAAGCCTGCCTGAATGATTATGAGAATTGTCTTTGAATTGGTTTACTGGGCATGTAGAACCAAAAAGCACACAAGACTGGATGCTTTCACTGTGTAGTGACGGTAATTCGATTGTCTTCAACTTAATCCTTTGATGAATATCACTGAGAGGTGTGAAAGGCTGAAAGATAGCGCCCTAAATGCAGAACACAAAAATCTTACTGAACACTTGAGTCAAACATTTGAATTAAAAATGTTAATAAAATCACTTTGAGTGAACAGGATTCACATAAAACTTGAAATATTTGACATTTATAACCCAATCTATCATTACATGTATGTCAACATTGACACTTGCCCCATTATTAATTTTATTTGCTTTCACGTGTCCAAATATGTTCTGCATTTAGTAAATCCTAATAAAATGTTTTTTTGTGATCAATCTACAATTTATTTCAATTCCTACTGTACCTTTAACATTGCAACTCTGTGAGGGATTAGTAAATTAGTAATAGTAAATACCATAGAACCCCACCCCCCCACCCCACCCCCACAGCACATGTACTGTATGAATTAACATGTCATCTTATAGATTATATTCAAATTATTTCAGTGTTGAGAAAAATAAACATTAATCCATTATCTGATACAGTAACAACCAAAATAAGTTGTAGATTTTTTTCTCTTACAAAAACTCTTCATTTTAATGTTATTAAAATTTACTTAACATTTTTCATCATGTACAGTACGTGTAGAGTGTATTATCACTAAATCACCTGTGGAGTGGAGATTTCACCCAAACAATAATTGCAAATTTCTTGCAAATCATAACAAGTACAAGCACAGTTCAATGAACAGACCGGATTTCCATTGGCTGAAACATTGCTTGTGTTTTCTGTCCATATGTGTAGAATTTGAAAATGATACTTCAGCTGATAATTCCACCCCACAGGTGATTTTGTTACCATCCACTCTACAGGGCATTTAATTCGGAAAATTTGCCTCATCAAAATAATTTTCCTATAGAACTTTAAATAAAGTAAATAATGGTTTATTAAATCAACAAAATTGTGTTTGATGGTCTTTTTGTTTATTACTACAAGTAGTACACATCTGAGTTGCCTGTCAACTGAACTGATCTTGAGATTGCCAGAAAAATATTGTTTTCAGTATGTTCAGTGGATTTCCTTCAAACCTCATTGACACTGTGGATTAGTACTCAAACGATTAGTCGACTAGTCGATGTCGACTCTGGGCAAACAGTAGTCGACTCTCAATTGTGCAGTCGACTAGTCGGAGGAGTTTAAGCTTTTAGGTAAATAGTATCCCTTCTGTGCTACTGTCAGACAGTTTGAACAGCAATATTGGGCAATCAATGTATACTTCTATTGCCATCTAATAGTAGTGACAGTAGTTTGTTTTAACTGGTACTAGTAGAGTGCTGAATTATTTTGGGCTATCAGAATATGTTATTAAATTGCCTTGTTGCAATTTATGGGAGAGTGCCTATAGGCACTCTCCCATAAATCGCAACAAGGCAAATTAAATAAGACTATATAATTTCACTCTTAGCATAATTAGAAGCACATTAACAGAATAATGTTCCAGTAAGTTGCTGTATATGAATGCCTAAGTGAAGCCAAATTTCGACCTTCAGCACTCTACCAGAACACCAACACTGTTATAAGGAGACAAGTTATCACCAATGACTAGTGGAAGTCGACTTGACTTTTGGGTATTGACTAGTCGACTTTGGAATTCACTAGTCGTTTGAGCACTACTGTATATTACATTTAGAATAAACATTGATATTTAAACATCGAAATCGACCTCAATGTAATAATCCTTCGAGTATGGTGTTCCCTACAGGAAAAAATTGGAACATGTGCTTAAAAATCGCAACATTCCTGAAAATGCCTCAGCAAATTTATTGCCTAGGAAAATGGATTTTAGTTTGGCAAATACCTCGGCAATGCATTATGACCAGGGTTAATTAAATGCCCTGACTCTGAATGTAGGGCTTTACAGCCATAAACTTTGAGTGAGAGGAATGATTTTATCATTCCTCTGGTGGTCATCTAACTGAAAAAAACCCACAGATAACCAAAAAGTTGTTCATCTGGAACTACAAACAGAGTGAACAGTTCGTCAAAAAGTTGTGTATTACATGTATCACCTACATGTATTCACCTTATTTGATAGCACTGTTTTAAAATGGGTAGACCCCTCTCTTCAATGTTCAAACTCCCTAAGACAGTCGACGCCCCCTTTGCTTGCCGCAGATGCTTTCAAAATCTGTGAACTCTCATACAGTAGGGTCATCGTGGATGGGTCAAAATCTACAGGTTGTCATTTTTTCCACGAATGTTAAAAAATTTATAGTAATTTATATATTTTTTATACTTACCAATGACCCAGACATAGCTGGTGCTAACTCTTAAAATATAGGGCCAAACACAAATTTTGCCCCCCAATCCCCAAAATTTGCATCTAAAACTAAAGAAAACATGTCCTGAAAGGCCCTCCACACCTCGCCCCCACTGCGCATGCGCAGTGTCAAGGACGTTCCGAAATTGGCGCCATTTATCATTCTAATAACCAGTGCCTGGTAAGCGCTATGTACTCAGCGGGGAGGCAAGAGTTCCCAACTCCTGGGAGGGCCATCCCCGTCTGGGTCATTGGTAAGTATAAAAAATATATAAATTACTATAAATTTTTTAACATTTTTATACTGTACCAATGACCCAGACATAGCTGAATAGTAAAAAGGCTGGAGGGCCAAGGACATAGAGCAAAATGGAATACGCTCAATAAAATAAAATAGAGTCATCCCCTGTAGGGAAAAGTAGTAATAGGCCTTACATGTATCTTTCTTATTTATGATAAATTAGAAAGATACAACACCTTCCAAAAATTGAGCTTCATACATCCATGTACTCTATTAATATCCAATAATCCTTATACTAATAATTTTTAAAGTAAGCCAATAATAAAGTAAGTCTAGAGAATAGAGACTCTTATACTCCTAAAAGTGTGTGAGAATTGCATAATCATGTCCGTTGACATATGCAATATTCAAAAGCTATACTTTAAAAACTAAGACTTGAATGAATTTTATAAACTTAAGCTTCTCACTAAACAACCATCCCAATAACAGCTCAGAATTACTAACTCCGGAGGAGGTATCCCCTTGTTTTCATAGTAAAAACAGGTGACCCAAGGGAACACCCTCCCCCCCCCCTTTTTCTTGCCCTGGGTCAAATAGCCCAGAGCGAAGAGGGCAGCCGAACGGAGACACTGCCGAAACAGACAGCCTACCTAGCTATAGTAGCAACTGTTAAGAGAATGATATTCTGAGCAGTAGATAATAGACCTAACAATAGAGGCCTCCAGAAATGGACTCGATATTTCTGAGATAAAATTCATGAATGGATGGCTGAGCGCAATGAGCAGCCTTCAAAAATCTATAATAGCAACACTATTAATGTAAGCCCAAGAAGTAGAAGAACTCTTACTTCATGAGCCGAAATCTTAAGCACAACTGCTAAGCCAATGATATACCATAAGCAGTACGCTAGTTAATAGAATCCATTAAAAATAAAATGGAGCGTAACGTCCTTCTACTAGACATCAAAGACAGAAGAAGCTTACGCCCTTGTAATAAACAGATATCTGTTTATAAATACATAAACTGTACCCGGAAAGAGTAAAGGCCTATGCCCATACGAAGACGGAAGGACCTTAAAATAATAGGTTCCGGAAATAGGAGCCTAACTCTTATGCAACAATCCAACCTAAATAGTAACGGAAGTATTGATTCCGAAACTATGAAAGTGAAAATCATCCATCGATAGTGCATGAAACTCACTGACTCTACAGTAAAAGAGAAACCAACAGAATTACTGTCTAAAAGGTCAGAATTTGAAAACTACTGTTTCCAGAGGCTCAAATGATTACATAGCTAAATAAGAACCGAAGTTAAAATCCGTATAGGAATTTAATCTAAAGATTCTAAGTCTATTTATCAAAAAGTTACTAACTGACTTAGATAAAGAGACAAAAGACTCAATTGTAAACTATCGTAGAGTGCATAGGTATGAGGTAACATAAACCTATAACCTAAATAACAACAGGCTGCAGTAGATCTTGTGAAACAAGTATACTAAAAAATAGCAATGCGTAGTATGGAGGGATCAACCATATGAACATAATGATCCCTACACCACGACGGAAGAGCCTCCACTTTAGTCGCATAGAATAGCGAAGAAGAGGATCTCCTATAGTAAGAAATCGCGTCCAAAGCTCGTCCAGTACAGTGCTTACAATGCAATACGGACCACACAACGGAATACATGAAGGTTGCGACCTTGCTGGTTGTGATAAAGATGACACGATTTACCCAGTGAAAAAAGATCCTCACATAGAGGAAGATTTCACGTTAAGATCCACAGTAGACAAGAGAGTAAATTACTCATGATCTCTGTGAAGATAGAGATGCTATCAACAGAAATGTATTGTGGTTGTTTATCTTAGCAATACCTGCTAAAACAACAGCGCCGGAGGATACGCGTATCCTATCATTCCGTCCTATAGATCAATAGAGCGTTAACAGTATTAGCTCAGAGATCTGGACAAGCCAACACATACGTCTGCAATTGATTAGCAAGCTGTGTCATAAATAAAACATCATTGGGCGCTCCCATAGATAGCAAATCTGATTAAATACTTGTTTGTTGAGAGTCCATTCTGACAGCAACAAGCGACCCGTAAGAGAACGGGAGTGCGATAAAACAATCAGACGACCCAGAATATGACGGACCAAAACTGAACTTGGTGTACTATAACCAACAGACGGATTCTTTCCATTAAATTGAATAACGGAAACGAAAGAGTGCCTCCCTGGTTCCGGAGATACGCCACTACTGTCGAATTAAAGGACAGGAATTTGGGCATGCGTTTCTGAATAATGTTCATGCAATGACATAAAGCAAGCCTAAAAAACATTATTCCGCGGAAGTTAAACTGATAGCTAAAAGACTGCGGAACCCAAAGACCCTGGCACTTCGAATCCGTAGGGATCAGAATATCCCAATCTGTTTGACTGGCAACCGTCATAACAGCCACACTAGGGTCCGGCAACTGCGGCGGCACTCTCTGAGTCAACCACCGAATGTTTGCCCCAGTCTGAATCTCTTGTAACACTAGATAGACAAGAGAATGTATAAATCAAGCAATTCATGGATTGCCGGAAAGTTGCCGTCGAAGAGAAGCTCCTCCGAGAACGAAGCGACTCTGAGAGAGTTCTTAACCTACTATCCACGCGTGGATGTAGCTAGGGCTGCATCACGTCTAACCAACTCCAATCAGCCACTGAAGGGCGGAGTTATACGTGAACAAACTACTGCCCTCAAAAGAAATTACATTGAGAATAATATCCCGTAAATCTTTTCTTGAAGACGTAATGATAACGCCTCAGTAAGGCGGATTACGTATAATAAAGCGTCTAAGTTAAGTCTACTATACATAATGTCGTTCCCAACATTGAAATTGGAAAAGACATAAACGGCGAAAAAGAATATATGCAGTCTTTAATCACACCGTCTAGACGCATATGAACTCTCGGTATGCCCTGCTCTGCCAAAATAAACTATATGTAAAAAAGATAAAATGGCAGAAATGAGCCACGCGGACAAGAAACTAAACTATCATGCTTAGTAGCAGGCTTGTATATATATATAATATATATAGCGTCGAAAAATAAAACACATGTTGTAATGACAATATTGGACTGCGTCGGTAAGTCAGGGACAAAGTCCCTGTACCGATCGAAAAATCCGAGTCCAATGACGCTATAAGTCTCTTATCCAAGATCGCAGCAATGAAGTCCGAACAATAATCACTGGAAGAAATGCCAGAAGATATGAAAGGCATCTTCCGATACTACTAAAGGGAAAACTCGAAATCTTTCGAATCCCTTTCGCCATCCTGTCGGACCCTATAAAGCGTTCGGTCGTCCGTAGCTTGATGCAACCGCGGACCGCACCGACCCAGCGCCGTCGGATAATTCCTGATTCGACCGAGAAACCGTCAATTGCTGGGATGCTGCGAAACAACTGTGCTAACTCGGATAGCACGTCCGTCACTGAGGCCTGAGGAGCAGCGGTCTTACGATGCATTGCCACAAGAAGCTCCGAGATCGTTACCCCGTGCATACTTCCAATATGCGAGCGAACGGAGTGTATAGGCCTCGTGTCCTTTGGCTACCGGATGGCGCGACCTATTCGCTGTGGAATCACTGAATGCCGAAACTGATCGGATACTCGAGGTCACGTAGCCAATGTGCGGTCGTGTGCCCTGCTGTGAGGATGAGGAAGCATTAAAGACAGTCTCTCGGACTGTCAATATAACGGAGCGTCCCGAGCAACGGACATATGCTCCGAATGTAAAATATCTGAACCACAACATGCGGTCCCCTATGTTGTTGGCTTCCTCCGATCTGTCCTCAATCTGCCGTCGCTGGGTGAGTACTAAAGTAATTAAAGTGCTCGCATCACCCAAATCTCCTTCCTAGACCGCAACGGACGAACCCGGCAGCCGAACCATTCGATGAATGTACGCTACACCGGGTGAGCTAGCGAATGTCACTCCGTAAGCGATAGACATATTCCATGAGCACTTATTGCCGCTAACTCTTCATTAACTATGACGACAGAGGCACACTTTTGAAGACATCTCCATAACTCTTCGAACAAGAAACCAGAAATGCTTGGATAGCAAGCATAAAATAATAATATATATAGCGTCGTTCAATAATTCGAAAGTTTGTGTGACATTATTGGACTATGTCGGAACTGAGGGACGATGTCCCTGAACCGAACCAAAAATTTCTAAGTCCACCGACGCTATCAGTTTCTTATCCGGCATCGCAGCATATGTTGTTCCGAAAGGGAAAGCTTGAAGTCCACCGAATCCCTTTCGGTATCCCGTCGGACCGGATGAAACTTTCGGACGTCCGTACCCGCTTCCGCGGAGCGTCCCGACCCAGCATCGTCGGATAAAATATATGCGACAGATTCAGTTGATGCTGGGATGCTGCGATAAACTGTGCTATTAAGGAAAGCACGTCCGTTCCCGAGGCCTGTGCAGTAGCGGACTTACGATGCATTGCCGCTGGAAGCTCCGTGTACGTTGACTCCCGCACACTTCCTATGCGAACGTCCGGAGTCTGCAGGCCTCGAGTCCCCGGCTACCGACCCAGCGCTGTCGGATAATTCTCGATCCGACACCGTTTCTGTCGGCTGCTGGGATGCTGCGATAAGCTGTGCTATGTGCACAAGAATGTCCGGCGTCGAGACCTGCGGAGGCGCAGTCTATCGGTGCTTCGCCGAGGGCAGCTCCGCATCAGATGGCTCCCGCATACTTCCTATGCGAACGTCCGGAGTCCATCGGTCTCGAATCCCTGGCTGCCGGATGGTGTGACCTGGTCGCCGAAGAATCCTTGATCGGCGAAGCTGGTAATATATCGGCGGTCACGCAGCCAAGGTGCGGTCGTGTGCGCTGACGAGAAGAGGAAGCCTTAGCAGTCTCAGCGGACTGCCTATACAACGGAGCGTCCCGAGCGACGGACGTATGCTCCGCTAACGACACATTAGTACCACAACATCTGGGGCCAGATGTTGTTGAACGAGAGAGGGGCCTCTCTCGCTTGCCGTCCGGATGGACCGGAACGAGCTATGAACCGGACTAAAAGGCTTCCTCCGTTCTCCCTCCGATCCGCCGTCACTGGGTGTGCATTAAGTTAATTTTATAGTGCTCGCATCACCCCAAAATTCCTTCTAGACCGCAACGGACGAACCCGGCTGCCGAACCATTCGGTGAATGGACGCTACACCGGGCAAGCTAGCGGACGTCAAAGGCCGTCGAACCTACTAGGGTCCTCTTAGGCAATTGGCGTATTACATGAGCACTTTTCCGCTAGCCCTTCATTAATTGTGACGACGGAGGCACACTGTTGGAAGACATCACAGATACATCACCCTAATCTTGATCGTCTGAAATAGAAATTGATAAAGTAGAGTGACCCTGCGGGGAAAGGACCGGAGTGTCCAAATCCCCAACAACATACCGTGACATACGCTTCCCATATTGTCATCGAAATCATACGATACAGAACAGGAGTTAATGCGAGTACACTGACCACATATAGAATGATAATAATGTCAGAGGAAGACTTCCTCTTAAAACAATTGATCAATATCCTTTCAATGTGAAAAGAAAACAAGTCCTGGTACTCGCACTAACCCCTGGCAATCAAAATACATAATAATAATATGATCCATTAATATAGAAAAAATAATTGAAATCAAAATATTTTGAAAAAATATTTTTTCAGAACAGCCCAAGTTTCTGAAAAGTAACGTTGAGCCCCAATGGATCCCAAGCCTAAGTGTGGACAAAAATTTTAAAAATATTTTAAACAATTTATTCAACACTTACGAACAATAATAATGTATCTAGTTATGATTAAAATAACATAAAGATATTATTATTTAGAAATCCCCCCCTCACACAGAGGGCTGTTGTAAATGTAAACAATGAGTGTAAAAACACTAAAATAAGACTCCAGGCACCCAGGCCCGAAATCAGTTACCAAAAATACCCCATCTGATGCAAAACAGAGACTTCCAGGGAAGAAACTGCAGAACATCAGATGGTAGATGCAGAACACAACGCCTAACCACCCGTAGGTGAAGACGTAAACAAGGGGAAAGAACAGAATTCATTCTGTTATTAAGCTAAAACTCCCAAGAAATTTTAGTAATAATAATTACAGAAACTATGCCAAAAGCATGGGAGAATAGCAAGGGGGAATTAAAGGACAGGGAGAGAGGAAAAACACTTGAAAAAACAGTGTAACTAAATAATCAGAATGACAACAAAATGGCTGCTGCCTTGAAAATAGGTAACTTAACATAATTTCATTAAAAAATTTTAAGTTACAGCCCTGATAATATTCTGTCACACATTCTTTTCCTCTCCTCCTTTTCTATCCTCCTTAGAATCACCATTTCACTAATATTTATGTGTCTGGCATCATTTAAACTGAGATTTAAAAGCACAAAGATCAGTCAGATGTTAACTGATGAAGGGCCAAACTTAGAATGATAAATGGCGCCAATTTCGGAACGTCCTTGACACTGCGCATGCGCAGTGGGGGCGAGGTGTGGAGGGCCTTTCAGGACATGTTTTCTTTAGTTTTAGATGCAAATTTTGGGGATTGGGGGGCAAAATTTGTGTTTGGCCCTATATTTTAAGAGTTAGCACCAGCTATGTCTGGGTCATTGGTACAGTATAAAAATATATATTATAATTCAGAGATGATCCGCTACATGTACTACACCTAGCAAAATTTCCACCAATGAAGCATCGGGATTACCTGGAAATTTCACTAGGTGTCATAGCAGATCATCTCTGAATTATATATATGGAAAAATGCCCATCCATAGATTTTGGCCCATCCATAGAGTTAGGCCCATCCAAAGATTTTGGCCCGTTGTTATAGCCCCCATATTATATTGAGATTGATATATCCTTAGTAGATAATTATATGAGAAAGATATTTTTTTTTATTGCTGCATTTTCTGACTGGTCTAACTCTTTTGCACTCAGTGACCCTGTTTACATCTTTGTTACACTGATATATTGTACATATAGCTGTTGATTGTTTAATTGTTTAAATAGGTCAATGACCTTGTTTACTTGAACTTTAACAGAATCCCCCAGAAACTAATAGAACATTGCAGAAACTTCCTCTTCTGGGACATTCTATCTGGTTACTATATAAAGGTTTGTCAACAGAGTTCAAAAACTCATTCTTAGAAAGCCTTTCAAAAAGACTCACTTCAGTTATTTCCATTGGAGAATATTATTGTTTCAGAGTAGTGCATTTATTATAGAAGCAGTGCTTCTTTGTGAATTTGGAGATTGATTCCAAAAGAGAATTTGGAGGAGAATCTATTCGTCTTGGAAAAGAGAATTTATACTTTCTGTGAAACAGAATAATATTATTTTGTGAAAAGCCAGGATTCTACTGGATTATTTGGAAATTACCTGTGGCGCCAATACTTCTTGGATTTTTACTCCATTTGAATTTTACGGAGCATTTTGTTATATTTTATTGGAGACTGCTGAAATTTCTAAGTGAAAATTTTATTACAAATCTACGGGATACTGTTTCTGAAGAGACATTCTTGGATTTAATACTACATCTACCAGCTAGTAACTTTCTTCAGAAGATACTTCACCACTGGATTACTGGATTCTGTCAAACTGTACTTTGGACTAATTCAATAATTGATAAGTACCACTGTTTTTATTTTCTGTAAACCAATTAGTGTAAAAGATCTTTGTATCATTTTTTTTATATATTAATCCTTTTTAATTAAATTTCAGAATAGTTAAATTCATAGTTATTGTTGCTGATTCTCAGATTTCTTTCTGTTACCAATATCATTAATAATTTCACACCGTAACACCCGTCCATAGATTTTGGCCCATCCATAGATTTTGGCCCATCCATAGATTTTGGCCCATCCATAGAGTTAGGCCCATCCAAAGATTTTGGCCCATCCATAGATTTTGGCCCATCCATGGATTTTGGCCCATCCATAGATTTTGGCCCATCCATAGATTTTGGCCCATCCTTTGGCCCATCCATAGATTTTGGCCTGTCCACAGATTTTGGCCCATCCATAGATTTTGGCCCATCCATAGATTTTGGCCCATCCTTTGGCCCATCCATAGATTTTGGCCCATCCACAGATTTTGGCCCATCCATAGATTTTGGCCCGTCCATAGATTTTGGCCCGTCCATATATTTTGGCCCGTCCATAGATTTTGGCCCATCCATAGATTTTGGCCCATCCATAGATTTTGGCCCATCCACAGATTTTGGCCCATCCATAGATTTTGGCCCGTCCATAGATTTTGGCCCGTCCATATATTTTGGCCCGTCCATAGATTTTGGCCCATCCATAGATTTTGGCCCATCCATAGATTTTGGCCCGTCCATAGATTTTGGCCCATCCACAGATTTTGGCCCATCCATAGATTTTGGCCCATCCATAGATTTTGGCCCTTCCATAGATTTTGGCCCGTCCATATATTTTGGCCCGTCCATAGATTTTGGCCCGTCCATAGATTTTGGCCCGTCCATATATTTTGGCCCGTCCATAGATTTTGGCCCATCCATAGATTTTGGCCCATCCATAGATTTTGGCCCGTCCATAGATTTTGGCCCATCCACAGATTTTGGCCCATCCATAGATTTTGGCCCATCCATAGATTTTGGCCCTTCCATAGATTTTGGCCCGTCCATATATTTTGGCCCGTCCATAGATTTTGGCCCGTCCATAGATTTTGGCCCGTCCATAGATTTTGGCCTGTCCATGATGACTGTACATGTTATCAGTCCTCTTAATTATATCTAGATGAACTGTAAATACATGTTGGTTATCTCAAAATTCAAGATTTTTTTCTCTGCCTTTAGATTACCCAAATTTTACACCATTTACAGGTGTGCCCAAATTAGACAAGGTGTGAAGAAATCAAGAAAATATATAAATTCTCTCTGCCTCTTCTACATTTGTCTGATTTGAGAATAACTTCCATTATAATATGGCTCTATAAACATAAAGAAAGGTTTGGCAATAAAATATAACAGTATAAGGCTGTTATTTCTAGTTTTAATGTGCCCAAATTAGTGCAAAAGGGTGTGACCAGAATAAATGAATTTAAAGGCCTGTTGTAATGGTCAAAACCGACCAGTGCTATTCACAAAGAGCACCATTCAATTTTCATTAGTTTTTCACTTTTGTGTCAAAAACATAGCTTATGACCCCTCTGACATTGTAATAAGCTCATTCCAATCAGGTATTCATAAGCTATGTTTTTGATGCAAAAACTGAAAAATATTACACGTAGCTATTCAAGAATTTGTTTGCAAGTGTCATCCGTCTTTCATGTTTGGTGAAAGGTTAACATTTCTACCAATCAAATATCAAGTTGAATTTTCATCTGAGAAAGAAATGACTACTTTATAGATTTACAGCTACAATAGAATTTAATTTCATGAAAATGACAAAATTTGAAGAAATATTTAACCCATTATCTAACAAAATAGTTCAATTATTCTCTTGTGACAAATTATCTACAAATTATCTTTGTTTTCTTGTCAGAACTAGAGATTACATGTAGTTACATTCATGTACATCTATCCTTTCTGGAATGAGCTCTTCTAGAGACAAAAGACAACAAATATTGTTAAAAAAGGAAGAAAAACTGGAGTTACATGTACTTAGGATAGAAAGCAAGAGGCCCCATGGGGCCTGAAGTACTCATCTTGAACAGAACACAATATAAACAGAGCCCAAGAAGGAGTCTACATTAAGCAATCCATCTCCATAGGATACATTGTCAAACCTCGAGTCCCTCAGGAGTGACAAAAATAATCTGGGCATCATGCCTTTTCTTCAGCTGATCATAATGTAAAATGTAGAGCTCCCCTATGAGGCCCCATGAAACAACCTATGTGGATTAATCTCAGTTACACTCCTCTAGAGGGTACTGAATATAAAAATAATTTTAATTCTTCAGCAACATGGCCAATTCCGGCTCCCAACAGGAGCCCAAATATTAACCCAAGCTCTCGATTTGAACACAGTTGAATCTGACTTCCCTCGAGATGTTGTGTACCAAATATGAAAGCATTCTGACTGTTGGATCTGAAGAAGAGAAATTTCTTCATATTGCACTAAGTTAAAATGTGGGCTACCATAGTGAGCCCAAATATTAACCTGGGGATCTGATTTGAACAAACTTGAATCTGACCCCCCTAGAGATGTTGTATACTAAATATGAAAGCATTCTGACTAGTGGATCTGAAGAATATTTTTGAAGAAATTCCCTCATATTGTATTAAGTTAAATTTCAGGTTCCCATATGGAGCCAAAATATTAACCTAGGCACTCGAATTGAACAAACTTGAATCTGATCCCCCTAGAGAATAGAGATGTTGTATACCAAATATGAAAGCATTAGGACTGGTGGATCTGAAGAAGATTTTTAAAGAAATTTCCTCATATCGCACTAAGTAAAAATTTGGGCTACCATAGCGAGTCCAACTAGAACTATCACTGAAGGTGATTAATACCCCCGCTTTGGGTTTTTAGAGGAATGCACTTCTGATCATGTAGGCGAAGGCCATAAGGAAATGTATACATAAAGATCATTTTTTGTTGTTGAAATTTGTATTTGCATGTGGCCTTCCACAGAACAGCACTGAATACTTAAAGAGCCCACACATATATGGTTTACATTTGGAAAAACACATTTATAATGTGCAACATGTATTCAAAATCGGTTCATTAATGTAGGAGGAGTTGCACACACAAGAATCCCATTTGAAAACCCATAATAAATGCAAGTTAAAGGGAGATAACCTGGTTAAAATTGTCGCAGATCAAAAATTTGGGAATATGCGTATGTTCACTTAGTTGTGATAATGTTTGAAAGGTTTCGTCAAAATTGATTGATAAATGTAGGAGGAGTTGCACGCACAAGAATTTCATGTAGAAACCCATAATAAATCTAAGTTAAAGGGAGATAACCTAGTTAAAATTGCCACAGCTCAAAAATTTTGGAATATGCGCATGTTTACTTAGTAGTGATGATGTCTGTAAACTTTTGTCCAAATTGATTGATAAATGTAGGAGGAGTTGCGCACACAAGAATTTCATGCAGAAACCCATATTAAATCAAAGTTCAAGAGAGATAACCTGGTTAAAATTGTCGCAGATCAAAAAGTTTGGATATGCACATGTTCACTTAGTAGAGATGATGTTTGAAAGGTTTCATCAAAATCGGTTCATTAATGTAGGAGGAGTTGCGCACACAAGAATTTGTTCGAACGGAAAGACATAATAAATCTAAGTCAAAGGGAGATAACCTGGTTAAAATTGTTGCAGATCAAAAATCTTGGAATATGCGCATGTTCACTTAGTAGTGATGATGTCTGAAAAGTTTTGTCCAAATTGATTGATAAATGTAGGAGGAGTTGCATGCACAAGAATTTCATGTAGAAACCCGTAATAAATCTAAGTTAAAGGGAGATAACCTAGTTAAAATTGCCACAGCTCAAAAATTTTGGAATATGCGCATGTTCACTTAGTAGTGATGATGTCTGTAAACTTTCGTCCAAATTGATTGATAAATGTAGGAGGAGTTGCGCACACAAGAATTTCATGCAGAAACCCATATTAAATCAAAGTTCAAGAGAGATAACCTGGTTAAAATTGTCGCAGATCAAAAAGTTTGGAATATGCACATGTTCACTTAGTAGAGATGATGTTTGAAAGGTTTCATCAAAATCGGTTCATTAATGTAGGAGGAGTTGCGCACACAAGAATTTGTTCGAATGGAAAGACATAATAAATCTAAGTCAAAGGGAGATAACCTGGTTAAAATTGTCGCAGATCAAAAATCTTGGAATATGCGCATGTTCACTTAGTAGTGATGATGTCTGAAAAGTTTTGTCCAAATTGATTGATAAATGTAGGAGGAGTTGCGCACACAAGAATTTCATGTAGAAACCCATATTAAATCAAAGTTCAAGAGAGATAACCTGGTTAAAATTGTCGCAGATTAAAAAGTTTGGAATATGCACATGTTCACTTAGTAGAGATGATGTTTGAAAGGTTTCATCAAAATCGGTTCATAGTAGAGATGATGTTTGAAAGGTTTCATCAAAATCGGTTCATTAATGTAGGAGGAGTTGCGCACACAAGAATTTGTTCGAATGGAAAGACACAATAAATCTAAGTCAAAGGGAGAAAACCTGGTTAAAATTGTCGCAGATCAAAAATCTTGGAATATGCGCATGTTCACTTAGTAGTGATGATGTCTGAAAAGTTTTGTCCAAATTGATTGATAAATGTAGGAGGAGTTGCACGCACAAGAATTTCATGTAGAAACCCATAATAAATCTAAGTTAAAGGGAGATAACCTAGTTAAAATTGCCACAGCTCAAAAATTTTGGAATATGCGCATGTTCACTTAGTAGTGATGATGTCTGTAAACTTTCGTCCAAATTGATTGATAAATGTAGGAGGAGTTGCGCACACAAGAATTTCATGCCGAAACCCATATTAAATCAAAGTTCAAGAGAGATAACCTGGTTAAAATTGTCGCAGATTAAAAAGTTTGGAATATGCACATGTTCACTTAGTAGAGATGATGTTTGAAAGGTTTCATCAAAATCGGTTCATTAATGTAGGAGGAGTTGCGCACACAAGAATTTGTTCGGATGGAAAGACACAATAAATCTAAGTCAAAGGGAGAAAACCCGGTTAAAATTGTCGCAGATAAAAATCTTGGAATATGCGCATGTTCACTTAGTAGTGATGATGTCTGAAAAGTTTTGTCCAAATTGATTGATAAATGTAGGAGGAGTTGCGCACACAAGAATTTCATATCCGGAAAGACGTACGGACGGACGTACGGACGGACGGACGGACGGACGGACAGACGGACGGACGTACGGACGTACAGGGCGATTCCTATATAGCCCCCACTTCTTCGAAGCGGGGGTATAAATATATACCTGGGGATCTGATTTGAACAAACTTGAATCTGACCACCTCCCCATACTCCCCCCCCCCCCCCCCCCCCCCCCCCCGAGATGTTGCATACCAAATCTGAAAGCATTCTGACTAGTGGATCTGAAGAAGAAGATTTTTCCATAGGAAGCCCAAATATTAACCTAGGGACTTGGTTTGAACAATCTTGAATCTGACCCTCATAACAATGATGTATACCAAACATTAAAAACATTCTGACTGGTGGTTCTGAAGAAGATTTTTTAATGAATATTCCCCATATTACCCTATGTTAAACATTTGGGCTCCTGTATTGAGCAGAAATGTGAACCTATGTGCTTTATTTTAACAAACTTGTATCTGCCGCCCCCCCCCCCCCCCCCCCCCCCCCCCCCCTCCCTATGAATGCTGTATACCGAATATCAAAAGATTCTGATGATTGGTTCTGGAGAAAAGATTTTTTTAAAATTTTTGCAAATATGCTGACTCAGCATCTTTTCGATGCCCATTCCAGAACATCCTACCATAACCGATAATTTTTTTTACCATTCAATTCTACTGGTCCCAAGGATACTTCATACCAAATAACAGCTCTCTGTTCCATGTGGTTTGGGAAATATGGGAGTTTGAAAATATTTCCATTTTTAGCTCGCAGGAGATGCAGGAATTTTTTTTTTTGCATGAGATGCTGGCATTTTTTTTTTTGCATGAATCAAGTACTTATGACCCAACTATACCACATTCCAAATCTGATTCCAACCGGACCATCAGTTCAGAAAACACGAATTTTGGGCGGGGCCAAAAATCTTACACCTCCCATTACAAAGCCAAATTTTGCTTCACGAATATCGTTTGAACAAACTTGATTCTACACTTTCAAAAGGAAGCTCCATAGCAAATATCAAGTCATTGTACACAATGGTTCATGAGAAGAAGATTTTTTAAATATTTTGGAGCATTTTTCCCAACTCCCTCCCTACAGGGCTGGGCATGCTGAGTTGAACAAAAATATAATGCTCCTTCAGGACCATCACTCACACAAACTTTCTTGAATTGGCCCAGTGCCTTCGGAGAAGACCAAAACAAGGTGTTGATGGATGACGGACGACGGCGATGAGATGATGAGCTAAAAATATAAATGATAGAAATGTATCATGGTACATTGCATGAACAAACCTCACCATGAGAAAAATTGAGCGGAAGCAATTATTCACTCCTGTAAATTGAGTCCCGGATAATCCTAGGATGCTACATGTACAGTTAAAACTAGAAGTCCTGTCACGAATAGTGCGCTTATCTAGGCTTAATTGCGCGTTGGAATTGTGCGCAATTTCCACATCGAATGACATCCAAAGCACGGCAGGTTCTCCTGGTCACTCATAGCAAACACATGCCATGTTTCTGCCAATGGACCTCCGGGTTACCCGGAGGTCCATTGGCTGAAACATTGCTTGTGCACAGGCCATATGTACAGAATGTTATAGCTTTACTTGGGCCATAACGCGTATATTAACGTGCATATGAACGTGCTATTTGTGCGCATTTCATGACAGGACTTCTAGTTTTAACTGTATATGTCGAGCTGCAGGCCTGAGTGGGAAGAGCATGAGAAGGGGTTGACCCCCTCCCATTGGTGGGTGCCCGGGTGCCTCCCCCAGAAATCTTTTGAAAATTTGATGCCTTGAGAGTGAATCTGAGGGCTCCTGGGTCCCTAATTTGGATTTAGTTGAAAGGTAAATATGATCAATTTTCCAACTGAAATTTCAAATCAAATTCTTGTTGAACATGTACAGTTAAAACTAGAAGTCCTGTCACGAACTGTGCGCTTATCTGGGCTTAATTGCACGTAGGAATTGCGCACAATTGCCATATCGAATGACATCCAAAGCACGGCAGGTTCTCCTGATAACTCATAGCATAGCAAACTTAGGAAATGTTTCTGCCAATGGACCTCCCTGTTACCCGGAGGTCCATTGGCTGAAACATTGCTTGTGCACAGGTCATATGTACATAATTTGATAGCCTTACTATGGTCATAACGTGCAGATTAACGCACAGATTGACGTGCTATTTGTGCGCATTTCATGACAAGACTTCTAGTTTTAACTGTACCTTCCAACTACACTAAATCCAAATTCTGAGCTCAGAAGCCCTCAAATTAACTCACAGGGCATCGATTGTTCAAACAAATTTACAAGGGGCCTGGACTTTCCATGTTCAAAATTTCAATCAATGAAGAAGTCTTTGTATACCTACTTTGGTTGAAAAAAAAATTACACAGTCTACACTGCCCGTGAAAATACAAACTCCTACCCTAGACTTCCCCCCCCCCCTCCCCATCCCGACCTCTGATTTGAGGAAACAGTGCGTGCGTCGTGTTTAGCGCTCGAAATTTACTCCACAGTCTTTTTTTCAGACAAAATTTATTATAAAATACACCACAAAATATGTGTAAACTACAGGTTTTTTTTACCGATGAGAGAGGGGCCGAATATTGGTCCCATTCCCACTCAGAAATTCAAATAGTCACTTTTTTGCCAATTTCCTCCCAAACATTATTCCCATTCAATCAAGTTTTAGTATTCATTTCTGTGTGTCCTTTTCACTTAAAAATACAATGTAAGTGGGCTTGACAGTGTTAATTAGTTCAGTACGATGGTTTTCACTTGTACTGATTTGACCTTGACCATGTTCTCCTAGAGGTCAGTGCTTCATTGGCCAATAATCATTTAGTTATAATGTTGCACATCAAGGGAGTTAATTTCATTACCAGTGGGTTCTGCGCTTCTCATAAACCACGGTATCGATTGTCAGATTCCATTCACACCTGAAATCCTGTCTGATAACCTGTATTTTACCCAAACAGGTATCGTCTGATACTCCTGCTGACTGTTGTCATGAAATGAATCGTCACCAATTATTTTACCCAAACCATCCACCAGATCTGATAGTGATACTCCTGCTGAGTTCTGACTGAACTTGGCTTGCTTAGCTACCCGAACCGTCCCCAGCTAATAATGTCCCGATAGAATGTTAGTAACCCATTCCTCTATTTTTGCGAGCATGATTTTTTGCACCTGACTTTCGGAAATAGAGGGCGTGTTCGGGCACGATCGCAATTGTGCCCGGCTCATGGGAAGGACTGCATGAACTTATAAGTTATAGTCAAAACACCCACAGAGGGGAAATTCCACCCAGACAATAATTCATAAATTGTTTAAAAAAACAAAATGTTTCAGTTGATGGACCACAATGTTGAATATTTAGAATCCATCAACTTAAATTTTGTATTTCTTGTACTTGATAATAGAATTATTGCTTCACACAAAATACATGTAAAAATTAAATGACTGAGTGGAATTTCCACTCTCTCTCTGTGTTTTGTAAAATAATCCACTCTCTGGAGTAATGCAATGTATGTGTAAAGGTTGTCAAATTGTAAATCTTATTCAAAATATTGCATTATGAGACAATAAAATGATATTGTGGTTAATATGATACAGTAATAATCAAAATAAGTTCATGTAGATAGATTTATCACAGAAATATTTCAACTTTACATATATTAATTTATACAATGTGAGAAATAAATTATAAAATTATAATAAAATTTATCTCATATATTTTGACTTTGATGACTTTTTTCTGACAAGATTACTTTGAATGTTATTAAAAATAATTTCATGTTGGGCCTAAAAAAATTATACGTTTGTTTCCGCTAACCCGACCGACCCTATTTTAGAATCTGACAATACGTGTGTTCTGACACCGTATCTGTTAATCCCTTCATAAATGACATGTGGTTTTACGTGATAATACTGATATTTAGGCCTCACTTCAAGGTTATAAAACCCCTTAATATGCAAAATATTGAAAAAACCTCGATACATTTTTGATCATCGTGCATTAATCTGTGCATGTGCTTTGGATATTCTATCAGTCATCACATATTTTGTTTGAAAAAGAATGAAATTGAGAGCCTTTAAATGCACGTTTTTTGTTTATGTTTTGCATGTCAACATTTAAATAATCGATGCACGTGCAGACGTATCACGAAGCCCCGATGATCAGAACACGGTGACCGTAACGTCAGATTCTAACCCTATTTCAAACCACCAGGTCCAGGCATTTTTGCCACTTTCTAAATCGCGCCACATATATTGATCATCAAAAAATTAAGATTTTATAAAAAAGAAACCCTATTTTATATAAAAGCCTATTTTGAAATATAATATTCAGCGGTCCTCTTATTCTTAAATTGTGCATTCACATACCTCACTTTATCACAACACAAGTTCAAGAAGTGTTAAAATTAGCAAACCTCAGTACTTGAAATAAATTGACTTATTAAGTGATTGTGGTAATGGACTAGTTAAGTAACATAGTATTTGTCTTTGCTAAGAAAGCACAAATGACTTTTGTTTATTTGAATACAATAAACAGTGGCCTAGATAGCTTTATGCTGGCGGAGGAGCAAGCCCAAAATTTTCCGACAGACCGAAAATTTTCCAACAGTGTAACAACAACAATAATCAAAACAAACAGAAAGAATCTGTTGTTTACTGCAAATGTACTGAAAATTGATCTTTTTTACCCCAAATTAACCTAAAATGGCATGTTTTTATCCCCCAAAGCCAACATTTTAATGTTATTAGGCATAAATTCGCCTAAAAATGGTCCCAAAAAATATCCGACAAAACTTCTGGTGGGGGGGGGGGGGGGGGGCCTCTGCCCCCCCCCCCCCCCCCTTTATCTACGCCACTGACAATAAAGTTCCCTGCTTTGGTCTTGTATGAAACACTTTTGAGTTTTGAGCACAACATTTTGAAGGCATGATGCTATCGTGAGATTCGTGACGTCAGCATGTGCAAACAGCCAAGCACTTTAACGTACAGTTAAAACTAGAAGTCCTGTCATGAATTGTGCGCTTTTCTAGGCTTAATTGCGCGTAGGAATTGCATACAATTGCCACATCGAATGGCATCAAAAAGAAGACATGTTCTCCTGGTTAATTATAGCAAGCACAGGCAATGTTTCTGCCAATGGACTGGCTCCGGGTTACTCAGAGGTCCATTGGCTGAAACATTGCTTGTGCACAGGTCATATGTACAGAATTTGATAGCCTTGCTATGGTCATAACGCATTGATTAACGCGCAGATCAACGTGCTATTTGTGCGCATTTTATGACAGGACTTCTAGTTTTAACTGTACAAGTGTAAATTTACAGGGAATCCCTTAGTATTTCACAAGGAAAATTTCCAGGTTTTAACCCTTTACCCAACAAATCGCCCGCATCTGCCCACGTAATATGCAGATTCAGCAGCTGAAAAAAAATTATTTTACGAAACATTTCAACCAAACCATATCATGTGATCCATCTTTCGTCTTTGGAATGAGCTCATCGAGTTCGTTCCAGTGAGGGGTCACATAGTATGGTTTTGTTGACATTTTCCGAAAAAAATTAAAAAACGATATCTAAATTAAAAAATTTTGATATCGTCTGCGTTGGGTAAAGGGTTAAATAGCAGACATGTCATTGGTGTTGAAATGTATAATGTAATTAACTACACATTCTTACCTCAATACAGTCCATGTGTTTGTTTCAAATTAGATGTAAACAATATTCAATCACTTGCGTAATAATGGTCACTGTTGAGACAAAACACTTTGAACAGTTGAATGAAGAAAAATAATACATAAACGTTTCATGGTCTACCAGGGTAGACGGGGCAGTAAAAAGGGAAAAAACCCAAATTTAAACCAACATTAATCCACACTAGAGAAATAAAATCATTTCTTGTAAACCGTGATATTAATTTAAAGCAAGTTGATATTTGTATACTGCCTCACCGGGATAAAACCAACATTTTCAGGTACCGAATATGATTTAATTCACCAGTATTGATAATTTTACAAATTATATTAAAACCGCACAACACAGAGGCCTATTTTATGTTGAAAAAGTTATAAACTGAGTTAAGGGATCTGTATTCTGGAAAAAAATAAATAAAAATAAAAAGTTTTTTTGACCTACCGACCCTAATTTATTTCATCCTTTTAGCGGAAACAAATATATATCTTTTTTAGGCCTAATTGTACGATTAGTCAATTACGGAGTGAAGAAATAATATGAATAAAATATTTGTTGTATTAAATCTACAATTTAAACTAGAAGTCCTGTCATGAAATGCGCACAAATAGCACGTTGATATGCGCGTTAATATACGCGTTATGGCCCAAGTAAAGCTATCAAATTCTGTACATATGGCCTGTACACAAGCAATGTTTCAGCCAATCGGGTAACCCGGAGGTCCATTGGCAGAAACATTGCATGTGTTTACTATGAGTAACCAAGAGAACCTGCCGTGGTTTGGATGCCATTTGATATGGCAATTGCGCACAATTCCAACGCACAATTAAGTCTAGATAAGCGCACAATTCCAATGTACAATTAAGCCTAGATAAGCGCACAATTCCAACGCACAATTAAGTCTAGATAAGCGCACAATTCCAACGCACAATTAAGCCTAGATAAGCGCACAATTAAGTCTAGATAAGTGCTCAATTCCAATGCACAATTAAGCCTAGATAAGCGCACAATTCCAACGCACAATTAAGTCTAGATAAGCGCACAATTCCAACGCACAATTAAGCCTAGATAAGCGCACAATTCCAACGCACAATTAAGTCTAGATAAGCGCACAATTCCAACGCACAATTAAGCCTAGATAAGCGCACAATTCCAATGCACAATTAAGTCTAGATAAGCGCACAATTCCAACGCACAATTAAGTCTAGATAAGCGCACACTACTCGTGACATGACTTCTGGTTTTAACTGTAGCTTTAATTCTTACCATGACAATTATTCATTTATTGGGGTTTAACGACACTTTCAACAGCCAGAGTCACCTCATGTCAGACAGTTTCATGGGTGGAGGAAGCCAGACCACCCAGCAATGACAAGCAACTGTCTGACTGAGAGGTTCCCCATGACTGAATAGATTAAAGATAAAGAAATAATACAAAGGAAATATTTTTAATGGTGAATCTACAGTTTATTTCAATTATAACTGTACCTTTAATTCTTAACATGTTAATTATTTAGTTGAATTTCTCATCAAATCAAGTCATGGCTGCTTTGAAGCAGCCATGATTGGATTTGATGAAAATACAGTGGAAAACGAATACATTTTATTTTTTTTTAAAAAAGATGATTTATAACTTATTTAACCTTTTAAATAACACACAAAGCAGACGACACCTACAAACAAAATTCTTAAATACCTATATTTTTTTTATTTCTTCATTTTTGCATCAAAAACATAGCTTATGACCCCTCATTGGAACTTGTTCCAATGAGGGGTCATAAGCTATGTCTTTGAGATAAAAAATGAAATAATAAGGAAAATTGAATGGTGATTTTTGTGAATATGTTGTTATCCTACAACTTAATTTGATTTCTACTGTAAATGTTAATATTATACAAATCACATTTATTCTCCTCTAAATATCTGGATTTTATTTGATGCTGCTACAGCTAGAGTTCTGTTACGTGAATTATAATTTATACACCAGGGTTTAGCCATTAATTGTTGTTGATTGGATAAAATTGTACGGACATATTGGCCATCTTTAGTTAATTGAATTACACGTCTGTTACCATAACAACAGACATACACATCCCCCACACTATTACAACATAAACCCCTCGGTGACTGTAAATCTGTGTGTGTGACTATATTAATGACTGTCTGTAAATCTTTAGTTATAGTAACCACTCTATCATCATAGTCTGACACCAAGATATATTTATTGTTGTCAGTCGTTGTTACATATCGTGGTCCATTAAATATTTTATTTGATTGATTTATAATTTTGTTGTTATCATTTATATTTCTGACAACTTTTTCATAATAGAAAGTAATAATAAAACCATCATCCATTCTACAGATTCCATTACATTTGTCTGACAGTTGAATCTGAGAATGAAATGTTAATGATTTTATGTTATATTTTATGATTTGTTTTGTGTTGTGAATTGTGACAGCCACAATATTTCTATAAACACACAGATCCCTGGGTTCATCTGGTAAATCAATAGATGTAATTAGTTGACCTTGTGAATTTATGTGATGTAATTTGTGGGGGTCTGCTGTCACTACTAACATCTCTCCGTCTGTATCGGATATAATCTTTATACCGTAGATACAACCCTCACAACTCAACTCTCTGTCAAATACAAATTGTTTGACGGGTTGTTCATTAACTCTACATATTGGATCAGAAGTCAAATCATGACCTTCGGCACCAAACGACCCACTGACGGGTAAAGACACACTGAGTCGTTTGGTACCGAAGTCCATGTTTTGACTTGTTCGTAATGACGTAACAGAAATAACTTGTTCCAGACTAGAATATATATTTGTATAAATATCTACATTTTTATCAACTATTTCATTATTAATTTCAAATGACAACTCACTCGATTGATTGAAACATTTTTCAATATTTGTAATTTTATCTTCATTATCCAATAAAAAGTTAAACAATGTTTCCATTCCATATTTGGAATCTATATTTGATTTATATGTAACGTTACTTGGTTGTATATCTTCCTTGTCGTGTTGTAAAGAATGAGATCTAGGATTCCTGGATTCCATTATTTCTTTGTTTAATTTTTTACTTTTATCAATAATATTTTCTATTTCTTCTTTCAGGGAAAGATATTCATCAAATAATGATGAAATGTTGGAAAGTTCATCTTCACCAACACTATCTAGTTTTTTCAGACATTCCTTCTCTGTCTCGTCTACTTTATTTCGTATTTCTTGGAAAGTATTCTGTATTTTTATTTTAGCAAGATGTAGACATCTCTTTACATTGATGGAATGAGCTCTCAATTCATCCTCTTTGTCATCAATGTCGAAACGAACTCGTTTTATTCGTCGTAAATAATGTGAGAACTTTGTACTGACGGAAACAACGGAACAAGATTCGTGATTTTCTAAAATACAAATTTCACAACATTCCACTTTGTGACTTTTACAGAAGAAATTAATTTCTTTGTCATGTCGACATACTTCTCTCTTCTCAAACTTTGAGATGACATTTTCTTCTTCCGTGTTGTCATCAGCCATTGTTGTTGTTTGGTGAGATTCATCATCGACAATTCTTCCGTCCTGTCCCTTCTTGATATTTCCATTAGATGCCATGTTTTGTTATACTAGTAAACAATTTATTTGGAAAGATAGTTTAAATTAACCTTAGATATTGATTAGTCCAGAAAAGAAATTGATAGACTGGAAGACAAAATGGCTGTAAGATTCTAAGTTGTTTGAGTTTATTGTGGAAACGCCCGGATACAAAGTACAAATTGTTTACGTATCACGCGCTTGTTTCTATTGATAACAAAAATCTGTTTGGTAAAGTCGACACATTTTATGTCCCTACAAACTTGGTCCATATAAAATTGACACAAAAATCCAATATTATAAGTGTGCGTGCATTAGGCCTACGGCTGAAGCTTGGAGCCTTGGACCAGTGGCGTAGATAAGGGGGGGGGGGGGGGGGGGGGGGGGAAGCGGAGGCCCCCCACCAGAAGTTTTGTCGGAAATTTTTTGGGACCATTTTTAGGCGAATTTATGCCTAATAACATTAAAATGGTGGCTTTGCGGATAAAAACATGCCATTTTGGGTAAATTTTGGGTAAAAATACCAATTTTCAGTACATTTGCAGTAAACAACAGATTCTTTCTGTCTGTTTGGGTTTTTGTTGTTGTTATACTGTCGGAAAATTTTCGGTCTGTCGGAAAAGTTTGGGCTTGCCCCTCCGCCAGCGAAAAGCTATCTACGCCACTGCCTTGGACTATAATATATTTTGATTTAACGTAACTCTCCAATGGTATACTGTATACACAAACTTTATTCCGACACTGTAACACTTGGTAGGACTAGTGTAGAACAGATCAAATCTTCTAAACTAAAACTAAAGAAGGTTGGGGGTTGTTTTGGTCATAGATGGACTGGCCATATACGGTCCGCTGGGAAAATTCCCGATGGGCCCCATATTAGGTGTCCCATGCCCCTCCCCATCCAAAAAATGATGCCACTTAACACCTGTTGGTGCCTGAATTTTTAAAAATACCCCATGTACAGGCGAAATAGATTTGATTGCATTAAATGCTAGTATATTGAAATGTTCTCCAGTGGCGGAACTCGGGGTGAAGGTGGGGTACAAGGGCACTGCCCCAATGTTACTACCCGCCCCTTAAAAATTGTATGAAGACGGTATTGGCAATTGCATGTATAGAACTAAATGTCTGCGTCCATTTCTGTCCAATAGATCTATGAAATAACTAATTCTATAAAACTTTAAATGACCAACATTTAATCAGTGGCGTAGATAGCTTTTCGCTGGCGGAGGGGCAAGCCCAAAAGTTTTCCGACAGACCGAAAATTTTCCGACAGTGTAACAACAACAAAAACCCAAACAAACAGAAAGAATCTGTTGTTTACTGCAAATGTACTGAAAATTGGTCTTTTTTTACCCCAAATGGCATGTTTTTATCCCCAAAGCCAGCATTTTAATGTTATTAGGCATAAATTCGCCTAAAAATGGTCCCAAAAAATTTCCGACAAATCATCTGGTGGGGGGAGGGGGCTCCGCTCCTTTTGTAACATATGAACCACCTGATGTCGATATATCAAACTGTGACCGTTTAATACTAAGGTGAAATGCTATCTTGCCAACTCGCCGCGAGCGACAGGATGTCGACGATGTGCAACGCGATTCACCACCACTAAGATTATTTATTACCTCAATACAAACAAACGTGGCATCTCGTACCCACAAGAGAGACCCCGTCCTGTAACATTCTCTAGATACCATTTATCATTTATTATCTGAACGTTAGACAGGAAGATTTTACTATAGATCTAATGGAACATATACACAGTGAGAAATCTTCACCATACGGGGGGATTATTAGCCGATTATCATAATTACAATGCAGGTTATTTATTTTCAAAAAACTTTTCAGCAGGCGAGAAATAATTTCAGAATCCCTCTCAATGCGTCAAAAGTTTTCTGAGGAGACCCTTCCCCGTCAAGGCACCCTCCTATGGGGGGGGGGGGGGGGCATAATTTTCTTTATCCTTTCCCCACTCAGGCTTTCGGGATATCGCGTTCCGATTTTGAAATTCGCTGTGCCCTCCCTCTAAATTTGCTGCCCCCCCCCAAAAAAAACGAACTATGGTCGGCCCGATGGGTCAGCGCACCCCCACCCCTTGCTGATACCATTCTTACCGAATAAGTGATCAAGATGGTAATATAATACCATCGAACAGTACTACAGGATAGGTGCTAGCAGCATCGGAATGTGAACAGACGTTCCCCATTACACCATCAGCATCAGTGGTTCACGATTTAAAAAAAAAAAATAAAAGTTCAACGAATTATCATTTATGTTATCTAACCTAAATGTAAACTAACCAGATCTGACAATGAAAGGACTCTTCTCACCATGAGTAGTAGACATCAGTGGCGTAGGAACCGGGGGAGGGGGGTAAGGGGGGGGGGGGCACCCCCCCCCCCCAAAAAAAAAAACATCCGAAACTTTGTAAACCCCACAACTTGAAAGCGATGTTAAACCCAAATCAGTCAGTCAGTCAGTCAGTCAATCAATCAATCAATCAATCAATCAATCAATCCATTCATCTAAAATTTGTTATTTTCCCTTTGTGTGAAGGTGGATGACTTTCTTGTGATGTTTCGTTTTATATATCTTTTAGAGATGGAAGAAAATCGCCTTTTTTCAAAATTACCTTCTCAAAAACTGTACGATCTATACCATTTGCAGTGCATAGAAAAGCTTGTAGCCAATGTCACTGACTGATTTGACGCTCAGCAGGTTAACATCTTCCTGTCTGACATACATGCTCCTATAAACACCAAAAATTAACAGCAACGATACCTTGATTTTTTCACTTGAGAAGCGAGGAAATGAGTTCTCGGTATTTCATATTTCACAAATTTTCAACGGTATCCCCCTCCCGCACTCTCCCCCGGGCTCGGCTACGCAGAGCAGACCACAAAAGGTGGCCGTGCTGCCCCCTACAAACCCCCGTTTGCAATACCCCCTCATCCCAATATTATAAGCTTCCTACGCCCCTGGTAGACATCATACAGTGGCATAATGTCATTTCCAAATACAACTGACTAATTTCACGGATTCTCATTATGTAATTATAAATTTCAGTAAGTTAAGATGAGGTGAGGTGAGGTGAGGTGAGGTGAGAGGTGAGGCGAGGTGAGAGGTGAGGTAAGGTGAGGTGAGAGGTGAGGTGAGGTGAGGTGAGGGGAGGTGAGATGAGATAAGGTAAGATGAGATAAGGTGAGGTAAGATGAGGTGAGGTGAGGTGAGATGAGATGAGATGAGATGAGATGAGATAAGATAAGATAAGTTTATTCAGCAAAAACACCAAGGACAGACAGATTGCATGTTATACATAACAATAACAATAAACGTAAAGATAATACATATATATATTTTGATATGAAATGATAGTATTAACTGTTGTCGTAATATGTCATATATATAGAATTAGCCGTTACCGGCAACCACGTCACGACTGCTGATGGAGCTTCAGCTCGCATCGTTTAAAGAAAAGCAGAATCATATTACAGATGATGTTACACAGCCTGAGATCATTATTTTTCACCAAGAATATGAATTTTTCCTCTGTGTTCATCACAGAGAAGTTCTGATTTTCAAGCTCTAATCTGTGAAAAACGCTATTCCGGATAAACCCATATTGTACACATTCCATCACGAAATGCAATTCAGTTTCTACCGCTCCCGAGTCACATGATCTGCAAACTTTTTCGTCTACGGGAGTCGAAGGCTGCACATGTCTGCCCTTTTCGATCATTAGGCAATGATTACTGATACGTAATCGAGTAAACATAATTTTTGCTTCAGGCGATGCGGTGTTTGTCAAGTACGTTTCTTGGGTGTAAGCTTTCTTGAATTGTCTATACGTTCTCAGTTTATTTAATCCCTTTTTCTTATTATCGTCATGAATATTATTATAAAAGGCGTCGCGATGAAGGTTTTGGAGTTTCTCTTTAACTTTATTAAAGTCATGTGGATGGAGTAGGTGGGTTGTTATTAACAAGAACTTCCCGATATTTCAGCCACATAGAATCTGGCTGTAAATATTTTTCGGCTTCTAACCGAGCATCCAGTAATAATTTAGATGTAAGAGATTGAAATAATTTTGACATAAATTTTACAAGTTGCATCTTTGCGTCAATATATAATGGATATTGTCCAAGTTCAGCTCTAACTGCGTGTTTGGATGATTTACTGTTTACGCCAAGTATGGACTTGTAGAATAGAAGTTGTACACGTTCCCATCGGGTGGTATCAAAATTGATTTCATTTATCTCAGAAGCCCAGAGTTCACTTCCATACATAAGGATGGTATTTTATTAGAGAATCGAACAATTTTAACAAGATGCCAATAAAGGGCGAACATTTCTTCTGAAAGGTATTAAATAAGCTATGTAAGACCTTTAACCCCTTCAGCCTAAGCTCCCTTTGGGCGATTAGTAATTTACCATTGGATGAGAAAACAAGCCCAAGGTACGTATATTCGGGAGAATAGTCGATTGTTTGTGTGCCGATGTGGAATTTAGGAAGATTAATCTTTTTTCGAGAATTGAAAAGGATGACCTTTGTTTTATCAACATTAACGATAAGTTTAATTTCATCACAATATTCGGTTAATTTGTTTAGTGCGTTTTGGAGTCCATGTGGAGTGTCCGAAAAAAGGGCTAAGTCATCGGCAAACAAAAGATGATTTAGTGGTGAACCATTAATGATGATAGGGGAGCAGTCATCATTAAAGCATAAGCTCAAGTCATCAATGAAAATTTTAAAAAGTGTCGGCGAGACAACACAGCCTTGCCTTACGCCGGTGGTCGATAAACGGCGTGGTCCTGTACCCCGGGTGGTTTTTACGTGGTAGTAATTTGACTGGTACATAGATTGCAGAACTTGAAGTATGTTATTGCACACACCTAAACGTTCCAGTTGTTCGAATAGACGAGGCCTATTTACTGTGTCGAACGCCTTCTTAAAATCAATAAACACCGCATACAATGGCTTTTTTAATACCTTGTATTCATTGATGATCGTTTTAAGAATAAAAGCACTATCAATTGTACTTCGTCCCGCCCTAAATCCGAATTGGTTCTCGCTTATAAGATTGTTGTCTTCTAGGAAGGCATTAATCCTCTCGTTTATCACCTTATTAAATAATTTTCCTAACGCGCTACTCACAGCAATAGCTCTATAATTGGCTGGATCGTGACGGTCCCCTTTCTTGTATATATTGTTGTCAAAACAGATTTGCTCCAATCCACAGGGTAGTGATGAGACTGCAATACTTGATTGAATAATTTTGTCAAATGATCTATGATATATGGCGCTAGGCTTTTCAGAAGTTCATTAGAAATGTTGTCATCGCCTACAGCTTTTTTATTGTTAAGTTTCTTTATGGAGTTGAGTATTTTGGTGGCCGTGATTGAATCGTTATTTAGAGGATATTGGCTTGAACCATCCCCACTGAACTTGTTCTTATGAACGATGCGTTTTGTGGTTGACACAACAGAGTACTGAAGTAATCAACAGTTCGATCTGGATCTAGGTGGTTTTCCACAACACTATTTGTGCACAAGGTCCTAATAGCCTGTCAGTATGCTTTCGGATCAGTTGTTAAATTGTCGAGTTTGTCACATAATTCCTTGAAGTGAAGTTTTGACTTTCTTTTTGTTGCTTTCTTGTACGCTTTTTTAGCAGAGAAGAAATTTTGGATGAGAGAAGTGTCAAACGGATTTTGTTTGAGAGAAGTCAAGGCACGTTTCAATGAAAATTTCAGGTCCTTGCATTCCTGATCAAACCATTTTCGTTTGGATCTCTTTTTCTTTGGGGAATGGGGAATTCATTTTGTTGCATATGTGTTTACGTCGACTATAATCTCGCGAAAGTCCCAAACCGCGTTTTCTGTACCATCTTTGTTATTTGGATATGTCTTCATCATAAATCGCTGTGTTTTAATTTAACTTTCCTGAGCTATCAGGTTGCCACTTTAATTTGTAGATCACGGTTAAAGATTACTTGTCTATCCTTTCCTGCGCTATCGGGTAGCCACTTTAATTTGTAGATCACGGTTAAAGATTACTTGTCTAGACTTTCCTGAGCTATCAGGTAGCCACTTTAATTTGTAGATCACGGTTACAGATTACTTGTCTAGACTTTCCTGAGCTATCAGGTAGCCACTTTAATTTGTAGATCACGGTTACAGATTACTTGTCTAGACTTTCCTGAGCTATCAGGTAGCCACTTTAATTTGTAGATCACGGTTACAGATTACTTGTCTAGACTTTCCTGAGCTATCAGGTTGCCACTTTAATTTGTAGATCACGGTTACAGATTACTTGTCTAGACTTTCCTGAGCTATCAGGTAGCCACTTTAATTTGTAGATCACGGCTACAAATTGCTTGTCTAGACTTTCCTGAGCTATCAGGTAGCCACTTTAATTTGTAGATCACGGCTACAGATTGCTTGTCTAGACTTTCCTGAGCTATCAGGTAGTCACTTTAATTTGTAGATCACGGTTACAGATTGCTTGTCTAGCCTTTCCTGAGCTATCGGGTAGCCACTTTAATTTGTAGATCACGGTTACAGATTGCTTGTCTAGCCTTTCCTGCGCTATCGGGTAGCCACTTTAATTTGTAGATCACGGTTACAGATTGCTTGTCTAGCCTTTCCTGCGCTATCAGGTAGCCACTTTAATTTGTAGATCACAGTTAGAGATTGCTTGTCTATCCTTTCCTGAGCTATCGAGTAGCCACTTTAATTTGTAGATCACGGTTACAAATTGCTTGTCTAGCCTTTCCTGCGCTATCGGGTAGCCACTTTAATTTGTAGATCACGGTTACAGATTGCTTGTCTAGACTTTCCTGAGCTATCAGGTAGCCACTTTAATTTGTAGATCACGGTTAAAGACTGCTTGTCTAGACTTTCCTGAGCTATCAGGTAGCCACTTTAATTTGTAGATCACGGTTACAGATTGCTTGTCTAGACTATCCTGAGCTATCAGGTAGCCACTTTAATTTGTAGATAACGGTTACAGACTGCTTGTCTAGACTTTCCTGAGCTATCGGGTAGCCACTTTAATTTGTAGATCACGGTTACAGATTGCTTGTCTAGACTTTCCTGAGCTATCGGGTAGCCACTTTAATTTGTAGATCACAGTTACAGATTGCTTGTCTAGACTATCCTGAGCTATCGGGTAGCCACTTTAATTTGTAGATCACGGTTACAGATTGCTTGTCTAGACTTTCCTGAGCTATCAGGTAGCCACTTTAATTTGTAGATCACGGTTACAGATTGCTTGTCTAGCCTTTCCTGCGCTATCAGGTAGCCACTTTAATTTGTAGATCACGGTTACAGATTGCTTGTCTAGCCTTTCCTGAGCTATCGGGTAGCCACTTTAATTTGTAGATCACGGTTACAGATCGCTTGTCTAGACTTTCCTGAGCTATCGGGTAGCCACTTTAATTTGTAGATCACGGTTACAGATTGCTTGTCTAGCCTTTCCTGCGCTATCAGGTAGCCACTTTAATTTGTAGATCGCGGTTACAGATTGCTTGTCTAGCCTTTCCTGAGCTATCGGGTAGACACTTTAATTTGTAGATCAGGGTTACAAATGACTTGTCTAGCCTTTCCTGAGCTATCAGGTAGCCACTTTAATTTGTAGATCGCGGTTACAGATTGCTTGTCTAGCCTTTCCTGCGCTATCAGGTAGCCACTTTAATTTGTAGATCGCGGTTACAGATTGCTTGTCTAGCCTTTCCTGAGCTATCGGGTAGACACTTTAATTTGTAGATCAGGGTTACAAATGACTTGTCTAGCCTTTCCTGAGCTATCAGGTAGCCACTTTAATTTGTAGATCACGGTTACAGATTACTTGTCTAGACTTTCCTGAGCTATCGGGTAGCCACTTTAATTTGTAGATCGCGGTTACAGATTGCTTGTCTAGCCTTTCCTGAGCTATCGGGTAGACACTTTAATTTGTAGATCAGGGTTACAAATGACTTGTCTAGCCTTTCCTGAGCTATCAGGTAGCCACTTTAATTTGTAGATCACGGTTACAGATTACTTGTCTAGACTTTCCTGAGCTATCAGGTAGCCACTTTAATTTGTAGATCGCGGTTACAGATTGCTTGTCTAGCCTTTCCTGAGCTATCGGGTAGACACTTTAATTTGTAGATCAGGGTTACAAATGACTTGTCTAGCCTTTCCTGCGCTATCAGGTAGCCACTTTAATTTGTAGATCACGGTTACAGATTGCTTGTCTAGCCTTTCCTGAGCTATCGGGTAGACACTTTAATTT
The DNA here is from genome assembly GCA_031216915.1 of Pictodentalium vernedei. Classification (NCBI taxonomy): domain Eukaryota; kingdom Metazoa; phylum Mollusca; class Scaphopoda; order Dentaliida; family Dentaliidae; genus Pictodentalium; species Pictodentalium vernedei. Next base: position 3,954,476 of record CM062294.1, on the reverse strand, counting down.
GTAGGTCAGGGTTACAAATTACTTGTCTAGCCTTTCCTGAGCTATCGGGTAGCCACTTTAATTTGTAGATCACGGTTACAGATTGCTTGTCTAGACTTTCCTGTGCTATCGGGTAGCCACTTTTGCCTGAATGATGGTTTTACATAGACATATTTAGTATTCACCCTTTTACTGATAATACTTGTGTATTTTAAGTGCAGGCTAAGTTGACAGTGGTCAGAATATTCGGTTGGTGATTTCACACAAAAGTCGTCTACATCTGTAAAATGATTATCTGATATTATAATGTAGTCTACAACACATGGTACCATTATACTGATAACTTGTAAAGTTACCTATATAATCCCCAGGAATTCTGCCATTAATTATTCTCATTTTGGTAACCCGACACATGGTAAGAAGTTATTGGTCATACGTGTTTGTTCGTTTATCTAGGCTGTGACGTTTTTCACATTGATCAATTGTATAGGAGTCAGGGAATGGGACGTGCTTGTCCTGTCATCTGTAATATAATCCGGCAGTTCTCCAGTGCGTGAATTACAATCTCCTCCCATAATGATTAGATCGTTTTCCCCACTCTGCTTAAGTTTTTGCTTGAGGTTTCCGTACATAGAATCCAGTTTTTCTCGTGATTGCCAAAATGTAGAGTTAGATGGAGGAATATAAACTGAGACAAAAACAACTGTTGCATTCATATTAAATATTTCTCCATTAAATTCTACCCACAACAATAGATCATCGATGGAATCAGATTTTCGAAAAAATGGTTTATATTTATCAAGATAGTAAAACGCAACACCACCGCCTCGGTTAGAATTGGTGCTGTTACGGCACATAACTAGACATGTATAACCCGGCAACGTGATGTCAGTTGTTTTACAATGCCAAGATTCCGACAAACATATAAATTCATACTTGTTTAACAGGGAGATGAATTCAGGGTCATCTAGCTTGTGTACGAGACCCTGGACGTTCCAGGCTGTATAGGCTATTTTCTTTTTACTTTCTCTTAAGTTTCCTACACACATACTCTTAACAGAAAAAGCAATTTACACAGCCGTGCATTAATTAAAGGCTATATAGGAACACTGAGAACCGAACATAATAATTATGAGTGAACACTGGCACACTACATACGCGCGCACACACAGGCGCGGGAATTTACACTCTTGTGATTGGGACACCAAATCCACATGTCAGATAACTCTATCGTCAAATTGACCATTTCCGTGCCTAGGCGAACAAACAAAAGCCGTAATGCATGAAGGGTGGTATTAGAATGAGAGGAGTTTGAACAAAATTGGATTAATCACCATGCTCTAGTTTATGTATTTCAGAATATCACATAGTTGTTGGCGAACAAAAGAGATGTCATTTCTTCGACCGTATTGAGGCAAATCAAACAGGCTGGACACAGTGCGCACCTGAGGTGAACGTTTCACTGTATCTGCAAATTTGTTGATCTGTCCACATGTATGTTCGTTACGGCCATTGCCAATAGCCGTAAATTCTCCCCATGGTATGTACAATGTATCACTTCCTTTTCAAGTGTTTTGATTTGCAAAATTATGTTCATCTCTTAAACCTGTTTCCGTCAGTAAATGGTCGGCGCCTGGCTTTATATTACGTAATGAGTATTTAATGCGCAAGATACTCAAAACTTTGATGCCAATGTTGTTCATATGATACGTATCACGATACAAGTGTCTTTTACACACACCCTGCTGGTTGATGAAGCCACTGGTATTATCCAGGAAAACACTATTTGTTCTCTTGCAGACCGTTGCTAATCTCCAGTTGGTCTCTTTGATGATAGCATTTACCTTGGGATGAAGTAATGAGGGCAATACAGATGATAAAATCAATGTTGCCCGAGGGTATTTGCGTTTCAGCACGGCAACCAGGTGTTCGATATCCCTTTCCGACACAACAATTTGATTTTTACATGAATTTATGCCAATATGAACAGTGATTCTATTCACACAATCGTTTGCTTCTTTCTTTTCTAGCCACTGAACTAATCCTTCAATTCGAAGATACAGTATAACTTCCTTGTACACATTTTCTCCTTTTAGCGCCATCAGTTTTGTGTCGATTTCCCTCATCACTGAATCACCAATAATTAAGTGAACAGAATCAAGAGTCTGTTGAGGTTGGCTGTGATATACATCAGTTGGGCTGGAATTTTGAATTTCAGTAGCATTGTAATTTTTATTCCTGAAGAGAAGGTCTGAATTTGACAGGTCGGTCATTTCATTTAATACCTCGAATTTGTTCCTAATTGAAACAGTAGGCGTGATGGGTGCACATACTGGAATGTCCCCACTTTTCCTTGTCTTGGTGTCGTCCCTGTTAGGGTAAAAGCAACACACTGGAGACAAACAGTAGCTCCTTGTTGGTGAGGCTGACTGTATGACCCTGTGCCTTTTTTTTTTTGATGGTGTAATTTGTTTTCCGTCGAGACACTTTACTTTGCCTTTCAACGTTTCAACCTCATTTCGTAGTTTATAATTGTCTTTCTTTAAGAGATCAGTATCTTGTTTGAGTTCGTTCACTTTTTCAGCCAGTTCTTTGAAGTATAGTTTTTAATTATTTGAATTTTGTGTCTTGAGGTCACATGATTCTTGTTGAATTGTGTTTTCTTGATCTTTCTGATAGATTTTCAGTTCATCAACAAGCATCTGTAGTTGATCAAAGGAACGTTTCAGTACAGTGTAGTTCAGCACTTCGGGTACAGCGGAGGGATTTAGTATTTTAGAATTGACACTTCCTGAGGTGAATGTTTGATTTGAAGGAGTTTTATGGCACACCATTCCAAAACGTTTCTTCTTGCGTATTGGGGTGGAGCGCGTCACTGTATTATTCACGATAGGTAACGAATTAGAAGAAACACTTACGTCTGCATCATCGAGTTTAATGTCTTCACTATATAGCTTTGTAATCAGTTCATCAACATCTCCCTCGAATTTCCAACTAAAACCTGCCTCGTTGATAGATGGAATGTGATTACCGATCCACCAGCGGATATTTAACTTATTTCCTTGTAACATGATTTTATTATTTGTTCGATATATATGCACTTTGAGTTTGTGCGATCTGTTTCTTGGTATAGTTAGTTTGCCTTATACTATAACACCGCAGTTATCAGAGAAACATTCCCACATCACTCCTCGTATTTCCTTGTTCCTATCTTTATCCCAGTAAAATCCAGTAAATCCATTCCTATAATTTTCGAACTTTAAAGTGTCCAGAGTTATCAATATACATCTACCTTGACACTTCAGTTCAATGTTGTGGATGTCTTCCATTAGGCCATTTGCCTTCCGTTGAAGAATTTTATTAACATTTAGGTTGTAATTCCTAACACAGTCTATTATATCTTTGTGTTGTACTGTGTAGTCTCCTTTGGTACACTGATCTCTAGTTGTGAAGATGTACTGTCCCGTTCCTCAATTATATCTACAATTTTATCCTTTTGTGTTGTTTCCATGATGTACTCTGGTTTTATAATAAAATAAATGTGTGTATAATACAACATAATATAAATAAAACAATATTCTCTGCAATGCATTTGTTAATGTTCGCTTCTGAGTATTCGATAACTCGGATCGGGTTACTAGCAGAACATACTGATAGTCAAGTAGCCGGAGCAGATGGGAAACACGTCTGATCACTATCATGTATGTAGGCTTTTTGTATGAGCAAAATGTAGGGTTGTTATTGATCCTTCAAGTCTTTGGCTTAGTGGGTAGCCTTCAAACCAATTCCCTTCAATCTGTGATATGTCAGAAAGGCTGAACCATCAAATAGTCAGGACATTAAATCTTATTGATAGAGAGTTTAACAACAGGGAAACTGATTCTCTATTAACAAACTGTTTACACAATGGTGTAAACAGTTTGTCAACAGGGAATCAGTTGAGTTAATATGAATTTCAGGAATATCTGTCAAAACCTCAATAGTTGGAAATTCGAAGGGCAAAAATATCAACAGAAATTTAAAAACTACTGAATATACGGTATAATTCACTAACAAACTTATTTTTCCGACTGGAGGACCATAATAAGGAAATATTCCGACTACCGAGACTTTCGGGTGAAAATCGGGTCAAAGAATTCCGACTCCACGCGGCCTCAACTGTATCAACTGCATATACCCGCTTTGCGTTACACGTTTTGCTAGCAGCCGCTGATAGTCTAGGGGAGATAATTTGTAAATCAATGTGCCCCATTTTCGTCAACTGGAAATCAATTTCATTGATACAGATTCAGTGAAACTTTGGCTAGTTGGAGTGAATCCGTACATGGTCTATGTACCGAACCTTTCAGGTTGATGTTATATATAACATGGTGCGACTGGTACCACAATGCACCCAGCCGAGTCGCATGTAATGGCATGTTAAGCCTTTGAACCCCGATGGTTCCTTCCATGTCAGTTGAATGACATCAATTAGAAGAGTCATAATCATCATTTGGGATAGACCAATCCATATTCTCAACGTGCAGCCTTTGCTTTGCCTTTGCAGCCGATTGGTCTACCCTACAAATTCACTGAGCAGCCATTCTACTTTTTAAATGTACGGTGTGCCATGATCCTGGACCGGAAAAGCACTCTTACGTGTTCAAAGGGTTAATAAAAATTACTTGTTGTCATGTCAAGTGCCTGTGAAATGCTCTAGAAACACAAAACTCCCACTTTCCCAAAGGCGATGTTTCAAATTTGTCCGTCAGACAGGAGACGTACGAGCCACTTGGGACAATTCTGGCAAAGCAAGAAGATATTGAAAATTTGTATCCAACTCGAATTATTAAAAATGATTCCTACAAATCACTGAATTTGGAACTGAAAATTAGCCTTACAACTATTACCAGAACCCATGAAAACGCATCTGAGCACATCAATTTTTCAAAATTTTCTAGGGGAGGACCCCAGACACCCTGCCAAAGATTCGGGCCTTTGGCGCTCGCAGTTTCGCGTCTACCATCCTATGGCGCTCGTGTGTCGGGATTCCCAGTTAGAATTTCAAAGGGTCTCACCCCCTCCCCCCTCCCCATTAAAAGGCCTCTAGCTGCGTTCCTGCTTATAATAGAAATAAAATCAACTTCTTTTAAAATAAACTATTGCAATCTGCTGTAACAAAGAATAAAATTAAATAATAGAATAAAGTGTTTTGGGATCATCTGAGTTAGAAAGGATACGTACGTGTATTATGTTACCGTGAGATCAAGCTAAATATTGTAACAACCACTTGTAAAGTTACTGACTTGTCACTGGTCCTGTACCATATTTTGAGTAAATAGGTTTCAAGCCTCTGAGATGAATGAACAGCCTCCGAGATATTGTAGGATAACACTGACATTCATTGCGTAAAATGTAATATATAATGCATCCTGGTGAAATTTGGGAGAAGGGTATGGCTGGTGTCCGGAGACGGAACAAAATTATGGAATGTAATAGAAAAATCAGGGGAGATTACTGGAGAATTAACATCGAGTTTGTCGAGCAAATGTGTGAAAAGGAGGAAAACATCCGGGGAGCTCACTGAAAAACAAAATTGGATTTCATTTGATTGCGTTTGAATTTAACACTCTTCGTTGAACGAATCTGCATACAAAAAACAGTGGCGGCACCGGATTTCGATTTAGGGAGGAGGGGGAGGGGGTGTGGCTAAGTAAGATTTTTTTCTTCGGGGGGGGGGGGGGGTGATAGGTTAGTTACGCGTGTTCCTCCTGCTGGGACATGTCTGCGAGGTCTACATCAGGAAAAATGTCATATCTGGACGCCCTGGGAGCCGTATAGAACGTTTCTACAACACCTGGCGTGGTCTTCAAAGGCACCCAGTCTAGGTTGTGCCTAAAATTGGGCTCGCATCATCAGGGTAGGATCCAGGAATTTGGAATAGGGAGGGGGCGCTAATTGACCATATGATGCGATGCATCGTCCGAGCCGCCAGTAGATGGGCGAGCGAGAGGTGGGGAGGTGTTCCCATCTCGCAGGCGGGGGTGCGGGGGCCTCCCGTAAAGATTTCACAAAGAATGCACCAGAAACACGCGTTTTTCTCAACTCTGAGCTCTCATTCGGATAATAAATGCTGTATTGTGACAAAATAGGGGGCACCCCCCCCCCCTCCCCCCCGTATTCGCCCTTGATCATTACGTGTAAACGCTTCCATTCCACGATGTATTATCATGCCAATATAATTATTGCTCATATTGTTACAATATCAGAGAACTATTTTCACTGAAAGCACACCAAACTTGATCAGTAAATATAATTATTCTTCCACAATCGACAGAACATTGTAGAATGTTGTCAGGTGGTACAGTCCGTTTCGTGGACATTGTAATATAGCCACATAGGCCTACTGTATATATATATAGAAATAGAATGTTGTCAGGTGGTACAGTCCGTTTTGGTGACATTGCAATATAGCCACATAGGCCTACTGTATATATATATAGAAATAGAATGTTGTCAGGTGGTACAGTCCGTTTTGGTGACATTGTAATATAGCCACATAGGCCTACTGTATATATATATAGAAATAGAATGTTGTCAGGTGGTACAGTCCGTTTTGGTGACATTGTAATATAGCCACATAGGCCTACTGTATATATATAAAGAAATAGAATGTTGTCAGGTGGTACAGTCCGTTTTGTGGACATTGTAATATAGCCACATGGGCCTACTGTATATATATATAGAAATAGAATGTTGTCAGGTGGTACAGTCCGTTTTGTGGACATTGTAATATAGCCACATAGGCCTACTGTATATATATATAGAAATAGAATGTTGTCAGGTGGTACAGTCCGTTTTGTGGACATTGTAATATAGCCACATAGGCCTACTGTATATATATATAGAAATAGAATGTTGTCAGGTGGTACAGTCCGTTTTGGTGACATTGCAATATAGCCACATAGGCCTACTGTATATATATATAGAAATAGAATGTTGTCAGGTGGTACAGTCCGTTTTGTGGACATTGTAATATAGCCACATAGGCCTACTGTATATATATATAGAAATAGAATGTTGTCAGGTGGTACAGTCCGTTTTGGTGACATTGCAATATAGCCACATAGGCCTACTGTATATATATATAGAAATAGAATGTTGTCAGGTGGTACAGTCCGTTTTGGTGACATTGTAATATAGCCACATAGGCCTACTGTATATATATAAAGAAATAGAATGTTGTCAGGTGGTACAGTCCGTTTTGTGGACATTGTAATATAGCCACATGGGCCTACTGTATATATATATAGAAATAGAATGTTGTCAGGTGGTACAGTCCGTTTTGTGGACATTGCAATATAGCCACATAGGCCTACTGTATATATATATAGAAATAGAATGTTGTCAGGTGGTACAGTCCGTTTTGTGGACATTGTAATATAGCCACATAGGCCTACTATATATATATATAGAAATAGAATGTTGTCAGGTGGTACAGTCCGTTTTGTGGACATTGTAATATAGCCACATAGGCCTACTGTATATATATAAAGAAATAGAATGTTGTCAGCTGGTACAGTCCGTTTTGTGGACATTGTAATATAGCCACATAGGCCTACTGTATATATATATAGAAATAGAATGTTGTCAGGTGGTACAGTCCGTTTTGTGGACATTGTAATATAGCCACATAGGCCTACTGTATATATATATAGAAATAGAATGTTGTCAGGTGGTACAGTCCGTTTTGTGGACATTGTAATATAGCCACATAGGCCTACTATATATATATATAGAAATAGAATGTTGTCAGGTGGTACAGTCCGTTTTGTGGACATTGTAATATAGCCACATAGGCCTACTGTATATATATAAAGAAATAGAATGTTGTCAGGTGGTACAGTCCGTTTTGTGGACATTGTAATATAGCCACATAGGCCTACTGTATATATATATAGAAATAGAATGTTGTCAGGTGGTACAGTCCGTTTTGTGGACATTGTAATATAGCCACATAGGCCTACTGTATATATATATAGAAATAGAATGTTGTCAGGTGGTACAGTCCGTTTTGTGGACATTGTAATATAGCCACATAGGCCTACTGTATATATATATAGAAATAGAATGTTGTCAGGTGGTACAGTCCGTTTTGGTGACATTGCAATATAGCCACATAGGCCTACTGTATATATATATAGAAATAGAATGTTGTCAGGTGGTACAGTCCGTTTTGGTGACATTGTAATATAGCCACATAGGCCTACTGTATATATATAAAGAAATAGAATGTTGTCAGGTGGTACAGTCCGTTTTGTGGACATTGTAATATAGCCACATGGGCCTATTGTATATATATATAGAAATAGAATGTTGTCAGGTGGTACAGTCCGTTTTGTGGACATTGCAATATAGCCACATAGGCCTACTGTATATATATATAGAAATAGAATGTTGTCAGGTGGTACAGTCCGTTTTGTGGACATTGTAATATAGCCACATAGGCCTACTGTATATATATATAGAAATAGAATGTTGTCAGGTGGTACAGTCCGTTTTGTGGACATTGTAATATAGCCACATAGGCCTACAGTATATATATATAAAGAAATAGAATGTTGTCAGGTGGTACAGTCCGTTTCGTGGACATTGTAATATAGCCACATAGGCCTACTGTATATATATATAGAAATAGAATGTTGTCAGGTGGTACAGTCCGTTTTGTGGACATTGTAATATAGCCACATAGGCCTACTGTATATATATATAAAGAAATAGAATGTTGTCAGGTGGTACAGTCCGTTTTGGTGACATTGTAATATAGCCACATAGGCCTACTGTATATATATATAGAAATAGAATGTTGTCAGGTGGTACAGTCCGTTTTGTGGACATTGTAATATAGCCACATGGGCCTACTGTATATATATATAGAAATAGAATGTTGTCAGGTGGTACAGTCCGTTTTGTGGACATTGTAATATAGCCACATGGGCCTACTGTATATATATATAGAAATAGAATGTTGTCAGGTGGTACAGTCCGTTTTGGTGACATTGTAATATAGCCACATAGGCCTACTGTATATATATAAAGAAATAGAATGTTGTCAGGTGGTACACTCCGTTTTGTGGACATTGTAATATAGCCACATAGGCCTACTCTATATATATAAAGAAATAGAATGTTGTCAGGTGGTACAGTCCGTTTTGGTGACATTGTAATATAGCCACATAGGCCTACTGTATATATATATAGAAATAGAATGTTGTCAGGTGGTACAGTCCGTTTTGTGGACATTGCAATATAGCCACATAGGCCTACTGTATATATATATAGAAATAGAATGTTGTCAGGTGGTACAGTCCGTTTTGGTGACATTGTAATATAGCCACATAGACCTACTGTATATATATATAGAAATAGAATGTTGTCAGGTGGTACAGTCCGTTTTGTGGACATTGTAATATAGCCACATAGGCCTACTGTATATATATAAAGAAATAGAATGTTGTCAGGTGGTACAGTCCGTTTTGTGGACATTGTAATATAGCCACATAGGCCTACTGTATATATATATAAAGAAATAGAATGTTGTCAGGTGGTACAGTCCGTTTTGTGGACATTGTAATATAGCCACATAGGCCTACTGTATATATATATAAAGAAATAGAATGTTGTCAGGTGGTACAGTCCGTTTTGTGGACATTGTAATATAGCCACATAGGCCTACTGTATATATATATAGAAATAGAATGTTGTCAGGTGGTACAGTCCGTTTTGTGGACATTGCAATATAGCCACATAGGCCTACTGTATATATATATAGAAATAGAATGTTGTCAGGTGGTACAGTCCGTTTTGTGGACATTGTAATATAGCCACATAGGCCTACTGTATATATATATAAAGAAATAGAATGTTGTCAGGTGGTACAGTCCGTTTTGGTGACATTGTAATATAGCCACATAGGCCTACTGTATATATATAAAGTAAATGTAAGTTACACATTGTAGTAACGATTAACGGTACATGATGGATATTGTTGTGTGTCATTTGCGGGTGGGATACTGGGTGTGGAAATTTGGAGAGATATGGTAGACCTTTTTACAGAAGCGTATTAGGGACATGATAAAAAATAATTTACAGACCCAGAAGGTCGAAATTTCGACTTTTTATCTCGAAATTTAGGGGATAACTATGTTGTATTTGATTGTTTGGGGCCGTAAACGATGGTTTTACTGTCGCAAATTGAGTTTTGCCGGCGACGCGTTAGCGGAGCCGGTAAAACGGATATTTGCGACAGTAAAACCATCGTTTACGGCCCCAAACAATCAAATACAACATAGTTATCCCCATTCTAATATAATTCGGCTGAAAACGGAGATAGATTTGATCTCCCAACTGTAAAACAACGCCTTGTTGAAGACAACATTGCCAACAAATTAAAACTAAAAATACAGTCTTCGTGACGTCATTTGGGAGTTCCGAACCAAATCACGAAATATATTTTACGCTGCCACAATACAAATAATTCCAAACGTTTTAGTCATTTTATCACCAATAACAAAATATATTTATATTTGTACTGACAACATTTATCATGTTTAAATGTTTGTGACAATCTGAAAACAAAATACGCCGGCTGCTTTCTCTATTCAAAGTTTAGAGTTCACCTTGCGATGTTTCAGTCGGCGTCGGAAAGCACTCGAGGATTTCCCATTAAAGTTAAAAAAAATGATATCTTTGATTGGAAGCCCTTGTTTATAATTACTTATGGTTATAGAACAGTTGTTCATTTCAAACTTTTTCTGGGAAGTGATGTCTTGTGGAATTGGGCTACTGCTATTGACATAATTGTTACAGAACGAATATCGAAATTTTGACTTTTTATCTCGAAACTTCGACTTTTTATCTCGAAATTTCGACATAAAATCTCGAAATTTTGACATAAAATCTCGAAATTTCGACTTAAAATCTCGAAAATGTTTCTTTTTATCTCGAAATTACGACATAAAATCTCGAAATTTCGACCTAAAACTTTGATGTTTCGACTTTTTATCTCGACATTTCGACTTTTTATTGTACACTTGGTAGCCTTATCAGCTGCGACGGTGTTGCGTATTTTCTCTTTATGCAAACAATGACTCTTCACTTTTCTTTTGTGGGATGTGTTCCATTTTGATTTTCATCTATTATGAGTGTTGGTGCGTCGAGATTCGAAATGGGGAAATACTAGGCGAGGTGAAAGATGAATTAGAGGTGGAAGGCCATTATTTCCACGATCTTATATTTTCTGCTGTAATTTTGGGGCACTGCACTGGGTGAAAGTCGCATATTTTCGTAAGTGTGAGCCTCTCCCGTCGTGACATTCACCGTCAGCATTTTTCGAGTAGTGTTTGTGGGGAGATGGAGGGGGCAACTTTCGCAGCATTGCTCATTGGCGGGTGGGAGAAACGTCCCTGCACTGATATATTTTGGGTGTATCGCTCTTTTTGTGGGTTATTATGGCGGGATGGGGAAGGCATCCTGAGTTGTGGGACGTCTTCACGGAGCTTCATGTATATTATAGAAACACTCTGGACTTTTATTGCAACGTGATTTAACTTTAACGGTACTTGTCAATAACGTGTGTTGTTTGGTATTTTATTAGAATGTTTATTGGACGGACATAGCTGTGTGTGCGTGTGGGGGTGGGGGGGATTGGTAAATTTCACGTGAAACAGCATTTGTCAAGCTACATCCTTGTAAATACGGTTTGGAATAGAGCGTCAATTTATTTGATCATCAACATTAGGATGCTGGGAGGGGTTGTACTAAATTCTTACGGATGGCAAAGTCGATGGACAAAATTGGGCATTTGTATGGGTGAGATCTGTTGTACCTTTTCGGAAAACAATATTCCACCTGGAATGGTCGTTAATGAATGAAAAGGAGGCCTATCTGGCAGAAATGTCAAGGTTCGGGTGTTAGGAGGGGTATTATTCGTGTCCGGTCGGTTGGGCGAGAGTTTGTTAGGAATCAGAAGACAGTATTGTCGTGCAATCTAATGCATTGGAAAATTATTTTATTCGTCTTGGGGATAACATTGTGGTGGTGGCGATAGGGGGGGGGGGGTATCACCTGTATTCAGTACTGGATATGACAGGTATAGGGTAGGTATATAGCCAGATAACTGAGATAATTGTTGGTTGTTACAGCAGTAGTTTATTTACACTGGTGCCCAACGTTTTAATGAAACTAACGCTAGAATGGTATGCCCCAGGCCTCAAGCTAAAATGGTGGAGAGATGGGGGTGCGTTCCATGACCCTGTCCGTGTCGGACTTTTTCAAGTTGTCTGCCGGAAAAATTATTGGCCGCTCGCACGACAACGATGCCACAATTTTCATTGTACAAAACTATGTTTAGGTTTCATATATCCTTTGTGTGCAAACGCTTGTTCGTTTATTACTATTATTTTAAAGAATTACTTTTGTGAAACGAAAGTAATTCTTGAAAATAATAATAATAATAAACGAACGTTTGGGGGCCCGTTTCGTTAATTATTGTTTTACGAAAAAAATATTGAGTGAGGATTCAAGTTCGTACCGATGGTCAGCGATCCGGGAACACTGTCGAAATATTTACCTTTCGACCCACCATGTCGGGGGGGGGGGGGGGGGGGGGGGGATTTTAAGCTCCTATCTCTGTGGCCTGTTTTTGGCGTGGGGATAACTGGAAGCTTGAATTTATTTTTATTGCGGTTCAACGTTATTTACGGTCAGCCAGGGTCACCTCATGTCTGACAGTTTTACGGGTGGTGGAAGTCTGAGAAAACCACCGAACAATGGCGAGCAACTTTCAGACTCCCCAACGGACTAACTCTGCATAGAGTCATCATTGCTTAAAGAAGGCAAGTGCGCCTTAGACGTATACACAGTGCGCCTTAGTACACAGCGACACCGTGCCATCGCGTGGGTAATCGGGATTCAGTTCCTTACCCAAGGGCACAATGCCGATACCCCAACACCAAGGCATCTTCCGGCACATGGTGATCATGTGCCCCACGGCGCGGTATGACAAAACCTACTTAACACGCCCTTGGATCTGGGCTGACCCTGAGGTCTACGTCGCCGATCCGGGTGAGGGGCTCCACGATTACCTGCGTGCCTTCTACGAACTCTTCCAGGGCGAGCCAACGTTGTGCATTGTTGATGACTGCTCCGCCACGAAGGCGCTGACCAAGAAAAAGGAAATGCTTTCTGAGCTATAATTCCGTTCTGAAGGATTTGCGCGAGCAGACACGCTGGATCTCCCTGTTTCACTGTAAGACCATATGTCTTTTGAAGACTGCCTTCAAGAAAATGATGCGATCCCAACACGGGAAGAACGTGTCGTAGTCCGGCAGCTGCTTGCAAAGACAAAGCATTCTAAGCTTTTGTTAAAAGCTTAACAGCCGTCTGCTTATTAGCTGCTTATAAGATGTTGGCTTCGCACATGACCAGGCCCTAATTACCGGCCAGTAGCATCATCTGGTGCGCCAACGCCGGGGTACGAGTAATTAGACTTCGGCAGCGGCTGAATGCTACCACAGTAGGCGGCGTCTCGTCTTGAGATAGTCATGAATTGTGACGATTTAGTCGACCAGATATTGGAGAAGGAAACTGTTGAACCAGTGAGCATGGCTCTCCTCACTAACTCAAATGATCTCCACTCAGCTCTGGCTGCGGGGCAGATGGGCTGCTAACAGCGACAGAAGCATACAGCCTCACAGCAGCACCAGGAAAGACTCGCTGCTCTGGCCGCCAACGACGATAGAGAGGGTGACCGTAACACCGGAGGAGAGTGTTGCTGACATCTCTAGTAATAACGGTGTGCCTGTGATGGAGATACAACAAAAACAAAGGCACCCCAAAAAGCCCCCCCCCCCAAAAAAAAAAAAAACAAAACAAAAAAAAAACAAAAAAAAAAAACGAAAACGTGGCCGCCGGGTGGACAGGGTCTGCCACCAGAAAGACCCGCTGCCCGCAAGCCCACGAGAAGCAACAGGAACCGCGAAAGACTGGGCTCCTTGCTCTTACGACGCAACACCAATTAAAGATAGACCCAATCTATATGGAATAGCAATCATGTCTTCCCTATGTACTGAATGAAAAATGCTCGCCAACGTGTTTTGTGTGGATTTGCCATGGGCTACCGCCGCCTGGGCAAAATGGTTAGTGGGGTGCCCCCCCCCCCCCCCCCCCCAAACTAGACACCATACCACGTGATGTGGTAATGGTCGTTATGGACGTCGCATTTGCTATGGCCACCAAGGCCATGCCAACTAAACAGGGGATCCTTCCTGCCGATATCATGATATAATGGCCTCGATCTCAATGTTAGTGAGGGTGCGCTCGACAACTCTCTGGCCTTCTCGGGTGGAACTACCTCTTCTCGATGCCAAGACGCTCAGGTGTAGACGAGGAGCGGAAGCGCCACGATTTGCCTGTAGATATCTCCAGGCTCCATAGGCAAAATGCTCCCGAAAATGGAATCCGAACGTCTTGTCTGGAATCCGAACGTCTTGTCTAGATTAACTCCGTCGCCAGGTCCACGAGTGTGTTCAAACTTTCCGGAACGCCGACTCCGCGAGTATGCCCAGGTGTTTCCAAGCAAAACACTTGGCCGTCTGGGGCAGAACCTTAGAATTCTGACTTCTACACGACTAGTGATGACCAAAAGGACCGTGAGATTGCTTTTGCCGTCCTCGGGTTGGCCGCGACAGACTTGGTGGCCTATGAGATCTCGAAGAGATCAGCCAATTAATGCTGAGGATTTTTTTAATATGTCCTGCATATATATACAAGTATATACAAACAAGATAGGTCTTCCAAATGAGCTGCACTGTGCAATGCTTGAAGTCGGACACTGTACGCAAAGGCACAAAATCTCACGCCGGCTGGCACATACGATGATTGACATTGCGCACAGATCGCTTATGCTGGTGAAGGGTCAGCGGGCCGCATTGCTATGATGGTGCTGCTGTCGCGCCCACCAATATCAGAGAAACGACCAGACGACTACCTGATAGCGTTGAGCATGCGTGTTGAAGCTTATAAGCCTGTTGGGATACATCGTCGATCTTCATAGATAAAACGCTATCAATTATCTATTACAGTCTCCGGGTCTACTGGAAGGGGATTTCTGCGATTAAAAAGCTCGCAGCCGCCGGTTTCCGAGGATCTTGCCCGAGGTAGGCTTCAAAAGCAGACCTCTGGCAGATTTACCTTCTAGCTCCACGACATATTCCTCGTCCTATAAATTTAATGTTCCCATGCCAAATGAGGCCCACCAGGCCGACTTGCTCTTTCTGCAGCATGACCGAGTATGTCGTCGAACATTCAAGTATGCACTAACAGTCGTTAACATGGCCTCCCACTATAAAGAGGCCGAGCCCTTGTCCACATAGGAAACCAAAGAGGTTACGGCCGCAATTGAAAGGATTTACAAGCGGAGCCACCTCAGATGGCCCAAGCTGCTACAGGTCGACCCCGGGCGGGAGTTTATGGGTGCAATAAAATAGCTGCTGGCCATGCATGGCCTTCTGTTGAGGAGGGGCCGTGTGGACATCCACCGAGACCAGGGAAACCCGGAACGCTTCAACCGCACCCTGGTGGAGCGGCTGTTTGGGTACCTTTATACCTAGGAGAAGAGGTTGTCATCGGAAGAGAGGTTGACTGAGTGGGTTTACCGGCTGCCCGCTGTGGTATCTGCCCTGAACAATGAGGTGACTCGCCTAACTGGTAAAAAGCCTTCTGACGCCTTCTGGCGCCATCAAGGCAAAGACTGTGGCGCAAAGCCTTCCTCCGTGTTTTTTGGCTGACAGGAGCAAAAACTCTCCTCCTGTGTGGGCGTTCGCTATCTCTGCCAAACTGGTGAGCTGGCGGGTGGCTGTCATCGTGCAACTGACCATGTGTGGTCCCTCCAGGTCTATTACCTGGGACGCTCGGTCACCAAGCCCGAAGCTCTCTATTATTTGCTGGAAGTGGCGGCCGGCGGATTCGTCAGTGAGGAACTCTTTGTGGTGCCTCCTTACACCCAGCTGCCGCCAAATGGGGTTCTTACTCGGTCAGTATCTCGTCGATGACGGCATCCATCTCTGACTATTCATCGGGGGTGGAATCTTTGTGGTCTTAGGCTAGGGTGCCCACCCCATTCTCCGAGATCCAGCGCTTAGAGTCAAATGGGGACTCTGAAACCTTATTTAGGCGCTGCCCACAGATGTTGTGACCCTTGCGGTGGTAGTCTTCCCAAACACGAAGCTCGGTGTTCATCCGAATGTATGGCTCCATCCAGAGGCTCTGCTCGAAGCGAAGGGCCCGGTTAATCTTCTTCAGACGCATGCCGGGGGAGAGGTATAGCTGCAGATTACGGTAATGGGGCACATAGTAGATCTTCTGGCGAAGGTTGAGGACCAGCTTTTCGACCTCAGTAGGCGCCCCGAGGAGGCCGTGAAGGTACTCCGACATCCACTCTTGTTGAACCACCATACGCTCCAAGGCCAGCGGGTAGGCAATGAAGGCGTCGTGGTGTTCTACAGGGTACTCCAGACCAACATACGCCCCAAGGTCAGCGGGTAGGCGTTGTACGCGTCGTGGTGCTCTACATGGTAAACCAGGCCCACCACACGCCCCAAGGCCAGCAGGTAGGCGTTGTGCGCGTCGTGGTGCTCTACAGAGTACTCCAGGTCCACCGCGAGGAACCACCATACGCTCCAAGGCCAGCGGATAGGTGTTGCCCGCGTCGTGGTGGTCTGCAGGGTACTCCAAGTCAACGATACGCTCCAAGGCCAGTGGGTAGGCGTTGTGTGTACCGTGGTGCTCTACAGGGTACTCCAGGTCCACCATACGCTCCAAGGCCAGCGGGTAGGCGCTGTACGCGTTGTGGTGCTCTACAGGGTACTCCAGATCCACCACACGCCCCAAGGCTAGCGGGTAGGCGTTGTACGCGTCGTGGTGTTCTACAGGGTACTCCAGGTCCACCATACGCCCCAAGGCCAGCGGGTAGGCGTTGTACGCGTCGTGGTGCTCTACAGGGTACTCCAGGTCCACCATACGCTCCAAGGCCACCGGGTAGGCGTTGTACGCGTCGTGGTGTTCTACAGGGTACTACAGGTCCACCATACGCTCCAAGGCCAGCGGGTAGGCGTTGTACTCGTCATGGTGCTCTACGGGGTACTCCAGATCCACCATACGCTCCAAGGCCAGCGGGTAGGCGTTGTACGCGTCGTGGTGCTCTACAGGATACTCCAGGTCCACCATACGCCCCAAGGCCAGCGGGTAGGCGTTGTACGCGTCGTGGTGTTCTACAGGGTACTCCAGGTCCACCATACACTCCAAGGCCAGCGGGTAGGCGTTGTACGCGTCGTGATGTTCTTCAGGGTGCTCCAGGTCGACCATACGCTCCAAGGCCAGCAGGTAGGCGTTGTACGCGTCGTGGTGTTCTACAGGGTACTCCAGGTCCACCATACACTCCAACGCCAGCGGGTAGGCGTTGTACGCGTCGTGGTGCTCTACAGGGTACTCCAGGTCCACCATACGCTCCAAGGCCAGCGGGTAGGCGTTGTACGCGTCGTGGTGCTCTACAGGGTACTCCAGGTCTACAATACGCCCCAAGGCCAGCGGGTAGGCGTTGTACGCGTCGTGGTGTTATACAGGGTACTCCAGATCCACCATACGCTCCAAGGCCAGCGGGTAGGCGTTGTACGCGTCGTGGTGCTCCACAGGGTACTCCAGGTCCACCATACGCTCCAAGGCCAGTGGGTAGGCGTTGTACGCGTCGTGGTGCTCTACAGGGTGCTCCAGGTCCACCATACGCTCCAAAGCCAGCGGGTAGGCGTTGTACGCGTCGTGGTGCTCTACAGGGTACTCCAGGTCCACCATACGCTCCAAAGCCAGCGGGTAGGCGTTGTACGCGTCGTGGTGCTCTACAGGGTACTCCAGGTCCACCATACGCTCCAAAGCCAGCGGGAAGGCGTTGTACGCGTCGTGGTGCTCTACAGGGTACTCCGGGTCCACCATACGCTCCAAAGCCACCGGGTAGGCGTTGTACGCGTCGTGGTGGACTACAGGGTACTCCAGGTCCACCATACGCCCCAAGGCCAGCGGGTAGGCGTTGTACGCGTCGTGGTGCTCTACAGGGTACTCCAGGTCCACCATACGCTCCAAAGCCAGCGGGTAGGCGTTGTACGCGTCGTGGTGCTCTACAGGGTACTCCAGATCCACCATACGCTCCAAAGCCAGCGGGTAGGCGTTGTACGCGTCGTGGTGCTCTACAGGGTACTCCAGGTCCACCATACGCTCCAAGGCCAGCGGGTAGGCGTTGTACGCGTCGTGGTGCTCTACAGGGTACTCCAGGTCCACCATACGCTCCAAAGCCAGCGGGTAGGCGTTGTACGCGTCGTGGTGCTCTACAGGGTACTCCTGGTCCACCATACGCTCCAAAGCCACCGGGTAGGCGTTGTACGCGTTGTGGTGTTCTACAGGGTACTCCAGGTCCACCATACGCTCCAATGCCAGCGGGTAGGCGTTGTACGCGTCGTGGTGCTCTACAGGGTACTCCAGGTCCACCATACGCTCCAAAGCCAGCGGGTAGGCGTTGTACGCGTCGTGGTGTTCTACAGGGTACTCCAGATCCACCATACGCTCCAAGGCCAGCGGGTAGGCGTTGTACTCGTCGTGGTGCTCTACAGGATACTCCAGGTCCACCATACGCCCCAAGGCCAGCGGGTAGGCGTTGTACGGGTCGTGGTGCTCTACAGGGTGCTCCAGGTCCAGCATACGCTTCAAGGCCAGCAGGTAGGCGTTGTACGCGTCGTGGTGTTCTACAGGGTATTCCAGGTCGACCATACGCTCCAAGGCCAGCGGGTAGGCGTTGTACGCGTCGTGGTGCTCTACAGGGTACTCCAGGTCCACCATACGCCCCAAGGCCAGCGGGTAAGCGTTGTACGCGTCGTGGTGTTCTACAGGGTACTCCATGTCCACCGCGAGGATGTAGCCCTCTAGGCTGTCTGGCGGATGCTCTGTTATGACCCTTGAATGGTACCCGCAGTCCTCCACTCATGTGTCTGTCGGTGAGATCATTGCCAACGGCAAGATTCTTACACACAACCCTAGGAAGTCACAGCGAGGTGGAGGTGTGGTAATCTGTGATAATACTGTGAAGGTTAAGCGTAAGGCATCTCAGACTTGGGTTACATTGGAGTGCATTGACACCATTGTAACAATCGACTCACACTCGGCCGCCTCATTGTCATTTATCGACACCCACAGAGCTCCAAAAAACAAATCCACTGTCAACCAGTTCATTGGCGAATTCCAAGACTTCCTAGAATGCATTACTACGCTGCCAGGAAAATTCATCATTGGAGGTGATTTCAATTTCCATATGGAGAAGAAAACTTCCAGTGATTCTTCTGAACTACGTGATCTTATCAATTCAATGAATTTTCATGGCACTACCCATAAAGATGGCCACACATTAGATCTGCTGATCACCAGAGAATCCGATGATGATCTTGTTAAAAATGTATTAATTCTTGATCCTGCAATCTCTGACCATTTTATGATTATCTTCGTCCCTCACTGCAAAAAATATAGGTTCTCTTTAGAACCAAATCTGGTTCTAATCTTGTCCCCGAGATGGAACCAGTTCTGTTTAAACAGTATTTATTTCAAATCAAATAAATTTATAAAGATTAACATTAAATATTAACAGAATTAAACGTAAATTGAGGGAGTTTCAGCCGTAAGTTTAGAGCTTATACGAGGTTGTCTCAAATCATTATTAAGCGAAGGAGATATGAACAGTTGGCATATCGAACCAGTTTTGGTTCTGTACAGAACCAAAACTGGTTCGATATGCCAACTGTTCAAATCTCCTTTGTTTCAAAATGTTTGGCGACTGCGTTGAATAAGCTCCAAGTTTACTGCTGAATCTACTTCAGTTCATGTAATATTCTGTTAAAATTGAATGCTAATCTTGGTAAATTTATTTGATTTGAAATAAATACTGTTTAAATAGAACTGGTTCCATCTCAGGGACAAGATTAGAACCAGTTTTGGGTCTAAAGAGAACCTATATTTTTTGCAGTGCTCCCCTGCCCAGAAGAAAGTCACATGCCGCAAGTACCGAAGTACTGACCTTGCTCAGTTTGCGGATGCTATTGCTTCCTCTCCCGTCGCTAAAATTAATGAGATGCAAACTGTTTACAGCATTGATTACACCCTCACTGGCTCACTTCAAGAGGTTATTGACAACTTTGCACCTAAGCAAACACGCACATTAGCGTACGCCCTTGCTCACAGTGGTTGAGTGATGAGATTAGGCGCGAAAAAGCTTCAGTGGGGGCAAACGAAACTATGTTTCACGAAATGTTAACAAACTGGTCAAATCCGTGAAACGGAAGTACTTTTCGGACTTATTGTCAGCTAATGTTAATTCCCCTCATGTGCTGTCTGTCGTTCTTGAGAAGCTTCTGTATCGTCAAAAGACAACCGTACTCCCAGAGCATTCATCATCCAAAGACCTTGCGAATAGATTCTCTTCTTTCTTTTCTGAAAAAAATAAATGAGACTATAAGAACTTCGCTCGATACAAGCTCACAATCTGATCTTCTACAGATGGCCGACAATCCATGTACCTGTGTTAAAGCTGTTGTACAGTTGTCCCAATTCAAACCATTGGCTACAACAGATATCCAGAGGTTAATATCCAAGGCACCATCTGAGCAATGCATGTTAGGTCCATCATTACAACTTGGTTGTTAAAAGCATCTCTTTCGGAGTTAACTACGCCGATCTTGACACTGGTCAATGCCTCACTCCACTCTGGCGTCTTTCCGACAAGCATGAAACAAGCTTTAGTAAAACCTCTTCTCAAAAAGCCAACACTTTACCCAGGGGTTCTGAAAAACTACCGACCGGTCTCTAATCTTCCATTCCTATCAAAGATTATTGAGCGTGTGGTGGCTTCGCAGCTGAATTCTCATCTGGCAGCCCACGGCCTAATCGAAGTTAACCAATCTCCATACAGTATCGAAATGGCGCTTCTAAGGTCCCAAATGATATCCTCCTATCAACGGACAGGCACAACCTAACATGTCTTGTTTTGTTGGATTTAACGCTTTTGACACCATAGACCATAAAATACTTATTGTAAGACTTATTGAAAGACTGGCAGTGAGAAAAGGCCTTACTGACCACCGAGCACTTAATTGGTTTTCATCGTACCTTAAGGGTCGCACACAGAGTGTCCATATTGGCAGCGAGTCGTCAGACGAAGTCACACTACGTTTTGGCGTCCCTCAGGGGTCCGTGTTGGGTCCCCTACTGTACACTGTGCATGTCTTACCTCTCGGTCACATTATCCGAAGCCATGGTCTTGACTTTCATTTTTACGCAGATGACACACAGCTGCACATTAGTTGTACTCAGCCCTTTGAGCCTGAAGCATGCAGTAAGATTGAACTTTGTATTTCAGACATCAAGGCACTGATGACTTAAAACTTTCTTAAATTGAACGATGACAAGACAGAAGTAATATATATAGGTCTACCTCATCAACTTTCAAAAATATCCAAACTGCCCCTCAATATCGGAGGTTCTGCGATAAAACCCAGTAGCTGTGTTCGAAACTTGGGTTATTTCATGGATGAAAATTTGGCCGCTGATGCACATATCAAACATGTCTCTCGCGGTGCATTTTTTTCATCTTAGAAATATAAGCAAAACTCGACCTTCTTTGATACGCATGCGTCACAACAGCTTGTCCACACCTTTGTTACTAGTCGCCTCGACTACTGCAACTCTCTTCTGATTGCTCTAAAACATCTGTTCTTCAAAAGCTACAACACATCCAAAATTGTGCTGCACGAGTCATAACCAGAACTCAAAAGTACTGTCATATAACACCAGTACTCTCTGAATTACACTGGCTACGCGTTAAACAAATAATTCAATTTAAAATTGTCCTTTTGGTGTTTAAGTGAATCTCGGGATCTGCACCATCCTACTTGTCCGATCTGCTTACCAACCACAAACCACCGAGGTCTTTTAGTTCATCAGGTCAATTCAATCTGGTTCAGCCCGTATCTAAATTTACTAGTGCTGGTGATAAGGCCTTTGCGTTGCTGGCCCAAGGCTTTGGAATTCTCTTCCAATCGACATAAAAATAGTAAATCACTTGAATCATTCAAGTCTGGCACTAAAACCTACCTTTTTCGAAAGGAATTTTGTTGCGAAGTGAGTCCACAGGGGTTAATTAAGCTCGCAAGCTCGAGTAAGAGCTCGAGCTCTTGGGGTTTTATTTGGGAACTCAGTAGACTCGAGATTATTTAATTTGTTTAACAGTTTTTGAACAGATTGGAACATGACAAATAAATTACATGGAATTGTATTAATCTGGCGACCAGAGTACAGGCGTACTATATGGGTACACGCCAGATGTTCTGTTGACAATATCAGGCATAAATTTGCAAGCCAATATTGTCAATAAGCAGTAACTTTTTAGGATTTGTTGATAGATGGAACAATAACATTCGACAGTATTACTGGGATGTCGGTGTTCGAACTGTCTAACAAATCATAACATGTACCTGGTGAAACTCCCCATTGAACTGGGGATGCTGCGTTGCATTTTAGCACCAGTCACCAGAACATTCTGCCGGTTAACTGGCGCCCGGAGGAATACTATTTGGTAGCCGACATTTCAGGGACTGCATGCAGACTGACCGACAGTCTGCATGGCAGTATAAGAGTCTACAAAATGGCGACCGCCACGTCAGGGGACTTTCCCTAAGTTTCCCTAAGTTTCCTGCTGACGGTCGTCACGTACCCCAAGTATTGCATCAGAAATTTGTTGTATATAAGCACCAATTTCTGACTGTTTAGACAAGTTGTCTCTGGGCTCCTGATGTGTACGGACCTGCCTACTAGAATAAACCTAGATGCCGCCACTGATACTTTAAGGTATGAACTAGTTGTATAAAATAATTTGAAGTCGTAATGTTAATAATTTAGCTTATTAAAATAGTAGATAATTTGGACCTGGTCTTCATTGTTTACTGAAGCCAGAATCTGGAGCCTGTGTCTGATATCGTCTGAAGGAATCCCAAACTGTCACGGGCTGGTAGATCCCCTCAGAACTGTCAGTAGACACAACGTGGAAATCAACATTTTAATCACAGATCGATAAACATTTTCCTTCTATTCCGCAACAATTTCCTTCTGTGGTCTTTTAATTTTGGTCATCAACTGACACTATCAGGTGCGCGAGTGTGACTGAGTCAGTGAGGATTGCCTCGTTACTCATCAAGGCACACTCACATACTTGTTTTGGTAAAGTTGTAGTTTGTTTTTATTTTGTTTTAATTCAATACCCTTCTTCTTTTAAGTTCTGTCGCTTATCGCCACGATATAGCCTTGGTTGCTGATGTGGCGTTGGGCACCAATAAATGATAATAGTGATCCATGTACCAATGTATCTGAGAGAATGTACGTGTGTGTGTGTATATGTATGTATTCAATTATTGTACAGCCATTGAGCACCGTGTATAGATTCTAAGGTATAAAATTATTATTATTATTATAATAATAATTATTATTATTATTATTATTATTATTATTATTATTATTATTATTATTATTATTATTATTATTATTATTATTATTATTATGTGAAGCTGCAGGTAGGCAACTGCTGGCTCATTGCCCAGCCATACAGGCTGTTTGCATCCAGGTAGATGTTGTAACTCGTTGGCTTGGAAGGGTCGTAGCCCTCTAGCAGAGGTTCTTGGCCCCAAGCGTATCTTTTCGACACCATAAAGATACCGCCTCGCATCCCATTCTCAATGAAGAGGTACTGGTCATAATCAGTTAACTACTCGAGCTCCACTTCTGTTTTCTTGAGCAGTGCATCCCATGAGAGGCGCTGGTGTAGTAGCGTGCGGGGTCCATACCATATTGCCACAGGTAGATCTTCCGAATGGTCTCAAAGACGTCTGCCAGAATGAGAATGTCCGTGCGGTTGTAGAGGTCGTGGTAGACCCCTAGGGTGCGACAACTGAAGGTCCCACATACCTTCTGAGCATGGGCGTAGTCATCCTCGCCGTTGTGTTCATCAGACAGCCTGCTGTAGAAGTCCTCCTTCGGTGAGAACTGGAACTCTGCGAAGCGCTCTCAGGAGTCTATGTACTCAAAAGGGTAGACGCCTTTCCGCAGTAGGAGCTCGCACCTTTCTCTGCTGAGTTCGTACTAGGCCGTTATTTGGAAGGCCCCAGATTGGTTGGCTACTACGAGTTTATCTAGGAATGCCAGCAGGAACTGACAATGAATCGGAGCTGTCCGTGGGAGAAGATGTTCTTCACGGTGTTGTTTGGGATGCAAGTTACCCTGCCTTCTACTTTCGAGATGGCCTTCAGTAGGAGACGGGAGTCATAGCTCCACACGTTGTGGAAGACGACTGGTATGGTAGTGGTCTTAGGTCTCAACCGCAGCTTCAAGTTATAGGCGTTGTGGGCGGCATCTCGGTACTTTCCGGTGATGTGGCAATGATCGCGGACACTAACCAGGGTCTTCTCACACACGTGGTAGATGGTGACTGTGTTGTAGTCTTGAAAATCCTCTCGGGTCATCTGCATGTCTTTGGGGTTGACAACCACCGCCTTGATGATGCGCTCCACTTCTGGGCTGCCCTGAGGAAATGCTCCGCTGGATTAAGTCCTAGGTATTCTACCGGTGGTTCGGTCTGACCATCGCAGAGCACGACGACGTAGCAGAAGCTGTATGCCTCGCGAAGCTGTGTTTTCTGAGTGTTACTCGTCGTGGGGTCGAGCTCTGAGCCCCACAATCTCCTCTGTGTGGGCGTCAAAGTCGACGTAGATGACAACGGGAGCTGGGAGCTGTTTATTATAATCTTTGAAAGTCAGTTTATTCTTACCCTTTTAAGCATCTCCTTTCTGACAGCCATACGCCATATCCCACGACAATCTGGCTTGTGGGTCTCCAACAAACCCTCTCTGGAGTAGAGGGTTGGCGGGCACCTATCACAGAAGTATTTGCGCTCCCGGTGCTTGCTCTGGTCATACAAAAGTCTGTTGAGGTCCTTGATCCGGGTGTAGTGGAATTTGCCCGCCTTCTCGGTCAGCGGGACGTTAATCCTGCGCAGTCAGCAGGTGGTTGCCTGCTGAATCCGTGGATAACGACACTCCTGTCCCAGCCGAAAACGTTGATGACCAGGTTGTTCTATTATTTCGACCTTATGGATTTGGGAGATGGGTGTGGGGACGTCGATCCCTGTAAAATCTAACCCATAGTTTATTGGATACCACGACGGCCTCTCTGTGTTGCGGAATTAAGTGAAAGTTTATCGATCTACGATCCTAAGTTCGGACTCGGTTTGTTGTGATTAGTGAGAGAACTACGAAGCCCCATTAACCGTGAAGTCCCATCAGCCCATGGGGTTTTGTGATTCCTTAGCAAACGATATCAGACGCAGGCTCCAGATTCTGGGTTCCGGTTGGTTACCTCACGAACTCGTCGTGTTCAATACAACGAAGACCAGTTTTCCAGTTATCTATGATTTTTATTAAATCAAAAATTTACATATTCACCGCGAATTACTGTCGTCTCTGGCATATGTATAATACAACAACGTTCATTCAAGACCAGAGGCGGCAACTATCTTTCTTCTACTAGGTGGGTTCGTACTCGACAGGAGCCCAGAGGCAACTTGATTAAGCATACAGGAATACATACTCCAGACTTCTGATGCAAGATCGAATTGCTTAACACCAGTCAGCGGAATATTTGCGGTTTATCCCCTGATTACTCTTACGTGGCAGTCGCCATGTATGGACTGTTTGACTGTCATGCAGATTATCGAGCAGGCCGCATGCAGTCGTAAGGGAATCCACAAACACATTCCACCGGGTTCTGCTAACCGGGGGAATTGCGTGGTGGATTCTACAAAGTTCAGTAGCATGTAATGATCATGAGTGTTCCAGGAGTACTTTAACAGATATGACTGCCTGGAAACAATGTCCCTATCAATCAATCTATCATCGGTGCCTTCACCGAGTGCAGACCAGAGTACTTCTATACTCTGTTTGTTAATATAATTTTCATGTGCTTCCAATTTTACGAGAGAAATTTCTAATACAATAGGCCCCAGTTAAACCAACAAAAATGGGTATATCTAATTTATGTCATGGAAGAGCTATAGCTCTTCTTACGAGCTCTTGATTAACCCCTATGGGCCAACGTCGCAACACTGCATGGTAAGCTGCCGGGAAGAGAGCAGACCGTAGAGCCCAACGGAGGCATTGGTCGTCCTTATTCTTCACGTTTACGACCGCCTTTTTGTGTCTCACTACCGCTTGTAGTGGGATGTAGGAGCCCCTTCGCAGGGGTTGATACGGAGGCTATGTTCAGCTAAAACGTCTGCACTCTGTCGACCATCCGGCCTGAGCCTCTTTGTGTCCATTTTTCGAGAGCCTCCTGGAAGCTGGGGAAGGCCCTGTATAGTGCCTCGTTGACCTCCCGAGCCTTCATAACAGATTCTTGTTTATGACGAAGCACAGGGTCTGTGAGGCCCTCACTGCCATCAGGATTGGAACAAGCTGGAACTTTACTCCATTGAGAGCTAGAATCTCTTCCCTAGGTTTCTGGTGAATCTGGGGGCGCAGATCCTCCAAGAAAGCTCTCATATTCATCTGCCAACCACGCAGGTATTTTCCGATCACCCATGGGGTCTGCCTGAAGGCTTTTGTCGTTCCGATGTTTTGAACAGCTCCAGAATCTCCTTCTGGAAGTCTTGGGTTGTTCGGAATGTTTTAGAGGGAGGGTTGGGTTAAACTCCTCAACAATGGCTTTCCTTTTCCTCTCACGTGCCTTTCGAGAGGCTCGGAGAGCCGGAGGAGGAGGTCGATATTTCCCTGGAAGCAGAGGCCTCGGCAAGCGTTCCTCTGGTAGCCCTGGTTGTTCAGAATGTTTTAGAGGGAGGGGTTGGATCAAACTCCTCTACAATGGCCTTCCTTTTTTTCTCACGTGCCTTTCGAGAGGCTCGAAGAGCCGGAGAAGGTCGATATTTCCCTGGAAGCAGAGGCCTCAGCAAGTGATCCTCTGGTAGTCCTGGGTTATTCGGAGTGATTTAGAGGGAGGGGTTTGGTCAAGCCCCTCAACAATGGTCTTCCTTTTTCTCTCACGTGCCTTTCGAGAGGCTCGGATAGCCGGTCGATATTTCCCTGGAAGCAGAGACCTCAGCAAGCGCCACTTCGATGCTTCTTGTATGGCTTCATCCGGTGGTGGGGGGGGGGGGGGGTGGAGGAGGTGGGGGGCGGGGGCTCTTCAAAAATTCCTATACACAGTGTTAAATTTCTTTTTTCCTCCCCACCACCCCACTTTTTGAAGGACTTTTTTCGATTTATTTCGAATGGTACACCCCCCTCCCCCCACCACCCCACCCCCACTAACCACCAATCTGGTCTAATTTGTCCAAATTTTAAATGCTTTCACTTGCATTTCATCTTCCTATTTCATTCTAACAGTCAGTTCATTTTTTTAAGCTGTCCAAAGGGAGGTAACTAACAAAACAAAGACATATGCAACTTGATGATGCAGCTCTATCAGTGTCGGTAGGAATTTTACTTTAATTACATCTGGTTTCAGCTTTCCAAACATAAAGGATAAGTAGATGGTACAATATCATATTCGGTGCCCAATAATCATGAATTCACCAGAATTCATGAACATAAAAAACTGATTTCATGTATCCATTTATTTTCACAACCTCCAGCAACATCGAGCGCACTGACACGACAACATGTGTACTTTCTAAGTTTTCTCGGTGAGTTTTCTGTGAACTTCAACTTACAACTTAAAGATGAATATTTTACAGGGGAGTAGGAAGGTAAAAATATTTGGGGATGGGCGGGGTGGTGACTGATTATATTCATTAATTGTGATTGCTTTTTATCTATAAAACCTAATTCACCCGAACACAATAACCATTTTCTGTTTTCTTATTTTATGTTAGTTCCAATGTTTCTGGATGATTTATGTTTTATCTCTGTTTCCCAATGTAACAGTGAATGTAACGGCAAACACTGGCCAGCATTATTCACTAAAACTGCCATTCAAATTTTATTATCTTTTCACATTTTGGTTTCAAAAAGATAGCTTATAACCCCATCATTAGAATGAGTTCATTGAGATTGTTCCAATGATGGGTCATAAGCTTTGTTTTTGAGACAAAAAATGAAATATTTTAGTGAGTCAACAATTTTTTTCAAGTGTCGTCTTCTTTCCACATTGGTTAATGGGTTAATGTGGTGTCTGAGAGCCATAGGTGACCTCCCAATTCATAATAACTACCCCAATATATTGTAAAATTATCCCAAAATGCGTCTCAACAAATTCCAACTATAATTATCTGTTAAAAGTATGTGAGGAAAAAATAGGTAGAGGTTCAGGTCCTCGGTTCGCGGCAACCGTGTTGTGTCCTTGGGCAAGACACTTCATCTCCATTGCCCGCATGGGGGTACGATGGCGTTGTGTACTAAGGCGTACTGCACGTCGATGGTTCACTTGTCTTCAACCAATGCTAACCCTGCTTGTGTGGAGTTAGTATGTTGGGGAGCTGACAGTTGCTCGCCGTTGCTCGGTGGTTCTCTCCGGGTACTCCGGCTTCCTACACCCGTAGAACTGCCACGGTCATGATTAGCCATTGTGCATAAATATGTGACCTTAAACATCAATAAATAAATAAATAATATTTGAAGTTTATTCCTGATATTGGATTAAGTGATAATTTGGGCTCTCTAAGGATGCTATATACCAAATATCAGAAGATTCTGATTGGTGGATCTGAAGAAGGATTTTAACGATTATTTCCCATATCACACATAGTTAAAATTCATGCTCCCATAGAGAGCCCAATTATTAACCAATAAGCCTGAGTTGAACAGATTTGAATCTAACCCCTCTAATGATTCTGAATACAGTATACATTAAAAGATTCTGACTAGTGTTTCTGGAGAAAAGTCTTAAAGATTATTCCTCATATTGGACTAAGTTAAAATTTGGTTTCCAGTAGAGAACTAGAAAATTAATCCAGGGACTATAACTAAAGTTAGATCTAACCTCACTAAGGATGTTGTATACCAAATATCAAAATATTCTGACAGGTGGTTCTGAAGGACTTTTAAAGATTATTCTCCATTTGACCCTCAGTTAAAATTTGGGTTGCTGTCTTGAGCCCAAATATTAACCAACGGACTTCATTTTAACAAGTTTGTATCTTGCAGCCCCCCCCCCCTCCCCACCCCCTGTATGTTTTGTACCAAATATCAGAAGATTCTGATCAGGGAGAATTTTTTTTTTAAATTTCTGCAAATATGCTGACTGGGCATTTTTCGGCGCCACCCCCCCCCCCCCCTCCCCCATCCCCCACCCCCACAGAACACCCAAGCACAACATATGGCATTTTTTCGATGCCAACCGACCTCTACGGAACACCCAAACACAACGGATAGCTTTTTTTCAATGCCACCCCCACCACTACAGAACACCCAAACACAACAGATGGCATTTTTTCGGTGCCACCCACCTCGTTCTACAGAACACCCAAACACAACAGATGACATTTTTTCGATGCCAACCCCACCCCTACGGAACAACCAAACACAACAGATGGCATTTTTTCGATGCCATCCCCACCCCTACAGAACACCCAAATGCAACAGATGGCATTGTTCGATGCCCCCCGCCCCCCCTACAGAACACCCAAACACAACAGATGACATTTTTTCGATGCCAAGCCCACCCCTACGGAACAACCAAACACAACAGATGGCATTTTTTCGATGCCATCCCCACCCCTACAGAACACCCAAATGCAACAGATGGCATTGTTCGATGCCCCCCCCCCCCCTACAGAACACCCAAACACAACAGATGGCATTGTTCGATGCCCCCCCCCCCCCTACAGAACACCCAAACACAACAGATGACATTTGTTTTTACTTTTACTTGACTACCCTATACTGTATAAAACATGACATCCATGTCTGATGTACTATACTGAATGTTACATTCATATTGTTTGTTTACACTTTATAAATATTTTTTGTCATTGGTGTCGTACTCTTGAAACAAAGTTTGCCTGCCTGTCGTTCTTCGAACGAAAACATTTTAGTTTTAAAAAAAGCCGAAGGTACATTGAAGTTGAGTGTTGTGACGGATGTCGGAACGAACATTTCTTACACCAGCTTTGTTCTCTTGGTGGGTGAGAACAAATGCAGATTAAGTAAATTGTCGAATTTTATTTGATAAAACGAATTGTTCAATGCCGGTCAGCAGTTCATTGTTCAATACACTTGTGTGCAATGTTGATAAATAAAGCCGATATATGGGGGCATATGGAGTTCGGGATGTGAGATGACGCTATGGGTATTTGGAGTTCGGGATGTGAGATGACGCTATGGACATATGGAGTTCGGGATGTGAGATGACGCTATGGACGTATGGAGCTCGGGATGTGAGATGACGCTATGGACATATGGAGTTCGGGATGTGAGATGACGCTATGGACATATGGAGTTCGGGATGTGAGATGACGCTATGGACATATGGAGTTCGGGATGTGAGATGACGCTATGGACATATGGAGTTCGGGATGTGAGATGACGCTATGGACATATGGAGTTCGGGATGTGAGATGACGCTATGGACATATGGAGTTCGGGATGTGTGATGACGCTATGGACATATGGAGTTCGGGATGTGAGATGACGCTATGGACATATGGAGTTCGGGATGTGAGATGACGCTATGGACATATGGAGTTCGGGATGTGAGATGACGCTATGGACATATGGAGTTCGGGATGTGAGATGACGCTATGGACATATGGCCCCCACCCCCACACCCCTACAGAACAACCAAACACAACAGATGACATTTTTTCGATGCCACCCCACCCCCACCTCTACAGAACACCCAAACACAAGAGATGGCATTTTTCGATGCCACCCCCCCCCCCCCACCCCTACAGAACACCCAAACACAACAGATGGCATTTTTTCGATGCCATCCCCACCCCTACAGAACACCCAAACACAAGAGATAGCATTTTTCGATGCCCCCCACCCCCACACCCCTACGGAACAACCAAACACAACAGATGGCATTTTTTCGATGCCATCCCCACCCCTACAGAACACCCAAACACAACAGATGACATTGTTCGATGCCCCCCCCCCCCCCCCCTACAGAACACCCAAACCACAACAGATGACATTTGTTTTTACTTTTACTTGACTACCCTATACTGTATAAAACATGACATCCATGTCTGATGTACTATACCGAACGTTACATTCATATTGTTTATTTTTGTCATTGCTGTTATACTTTTGAAACAAAATTTGATCGTTTGCCTGCCTGCCGTTCTTCGAACGAAAACATTTTAGTTTTAAAAAAGCCGAAGGTGCATTGAAGTTTGAGAGTTGTGACGAAAGTCGGAACGAACATGAAGGATTTTAACACGAATGATAAGTATGGAATATAAAATCGCAAAAATACACATATTTCTTACACCCAACCTTTGTTCTCTTGGGGGTGAGAACAAACGCAGATTAGGTAAATTGTCGAATTTTATTTGTTAAAACGAAGCTTTCAATGCCGGTCAGCAGTTCATTGTTCAATACACGTGTGTGCAATGTTGATAAATAAAGCCGATATGTGGGGACATATGGAGTTCGGGATGTGAGATGATGCTATGTAAAACGTATATTGGAACAATGTGAACAGCTGATCGACACGAATTCTGTACACTTTTTGTACACATTTTTTTTTTATTTTATTAATGAGTTTTACTTTCATTTTAATGAGTTTTGAACAGGGTAATGACAAGACTATAAATCTTTTGAAACTGATCGCAAGTTGACCCTCGAATCATTTCAAAACTGCCAAACGTTTTGATTGATATTTTACGGGGTTGTTGTCTCAAGATTTTTCTTCTGAGAAGTTGTGTACAACGCTGAATTCCCGGACTTTCCTGGAAGGTTAACATATTGAATACTAAATATCAAAAGATTCTCATCAGTGGTTCTGCTGACTCAGCATTGTTTTGATGTCTCACGGAACACAATGGATAACAGATGGCATTTTTTTACTATTCCATTCTACTGGAACTAAGGATACTTCATACCAAATAACAGTTATCTATTCCATACAGTTTGGGAAATATGGGCATTTCAAAACATTTCTATTTTTAATTTTAGGGGTTCCCATGGGTACACGAGAATTTTTTTCCATGAATCAAGTACTTATGACTCAATAAAATACCACATACCAAATTTGGTTCAATTCGAATCACCGGTTTAGAAAAAGAAACTTTGGGAACGGCCAAAAATCTTGCCCCTCCCATTACAAATATTACTCCACAAACTTTCTTTGAACAAACCTGATTCTACACCCCAAACGGAGGTTTTGCAACAACTATCAAGTCAGTGTACGTACTGGTTCACGAGATTTAAAACAAGAGCACCGCCTAGCGGAACATTATACGCCCGTTTTGTTTTTTTTTTTGAAGGATTGGGGTAAGGATGGGGGTGAGGATGAAAATTGTTCGGACCAACCCCATATTCGAACTTGACCTGTATTTTGTTGTGGTTAAACAACATACCAAGTTTGGAACCAATCGGAAAACAAATATTAAAAGTTATCATCCGGAAACCAAATATTTGATGCATTCTATGTCCAACAAGGGCCATAATTCAGGGAAACTTCGAAGTTTGAACTGACCCCATATTCGAACTTGACCTGTCTTTTGTTTTGATTAAACCACATACCAAGTTTAGGAGTCAATCGAAAAAAAATACTTTATCATCTGGAAACCAAATGTTGACGAACGGACAGACCGACGGATGGACAAATGGATGGACAAACGGACAGACAGACTGACTGATTCCATAATTCGACGGTTTTTCAACAGGCGTATAAAAAATCAGTCAGGCCATACTAAAGTTATAATCCGGAAAACAAGAGGAATAACTCTAGAAAGGTACATGCGATTTTGGCCGAAAGTGAACTTGAGCTGTGCTTTGTGGTCATAAACAAAATCGGAGAATTTGAAACAAATTAGTCCAGGCAAACTAAAGTTATCATCCGGAAACCACATAATTCACATATTTGCAATCATTCAAGGGGAATAACTATGGAATGGTACATGCAATTATGGCCAAAGGTGAACTTGAGCTGTGCTTTGTGGTTAAAAACAAAATCTGAGAATTTGAAAAAAATCAGTCAAGGCAAACTAAAGTTATCATCCGGAAACCACAAAATCCACAAATATGCAATCATTCAAGGGGAATAACTCTGGAAAGGTTTATGCGATTGTGGTCAAAAGTGAGCTGTATTTTGTGGTCAAAAACAAAAAAACTGAAAATTTGAAAACAATCGGTCAAGGCAAACTAAAGTTATCGTCCGGAAACGAGAAGTTGGGCTAAATTGCCATAAATAAAGGGCCATAACTCTACTGCAGATTGGCCGCTAGAAACGGAAATCGAACCCATCCTGTATTTTGTCATACTAAATCCACATGCCAAATTTAACTCAGCTCAAACTATTACAACTAAAGTTATTGTCCGGAAACGAAATGTGTCTATGGATAGACAGACAGACGGGTGGAGAGACCATTCACATAATACGTCCCGTTTTTCAAACGGGCGTATAAAAACAACATCTGAAAAATTTAGTGTCAATCCGATTATCCGTCAAGGCGTTCGGCTTCAAATGAACGGAAACCAATTTTTTTTCAAAAATTGTGTTTTTCAAAGGGCCATAACTCTGCAGCGGATGGACTGAGAAACACCAATATCGAACTTGACCTTATTTTATTGCTACAAACAACATCTGAAGGTTTGATGTCGATACGTCAAGGCATTCGACTTTAAATGAAGGGAAACCAATTTTTTTTCGAAAGATTGTTTTCAATAGGACGTAACTCTGCAGCGGTTAGACTGAGAAACACCAAAATCGAACTTGACCTGTATTTCATTACTAAAAACAACATCTGAAAAATTTAGTGTCAGTCCGTCAAGGCGTTCGACTTTAAATGAACGGAAACCAAATTGTTTATGGACAGATAGACAGACAGACAGACAGACAGACAGACAGACAGACAGACAGACAGACAGACAGACAGACAGACAGACAGACAGACAGACAGACAGACAGACAGACATACAGACAGACAGACAGACAGACAGACAACATAATACGTCCCGTTTTTATAAACGGGCGTATAAAAACAAGAGGCCCCACGGGACCTGAAGAGCTCATCTTGAACAGAACACAATATAAACAGAGTCCAAGAATGAGTCTACATTAAGCAATCCATCTCCATAGGATACACCGTCAATCCTTGAGTCCCTCAGGAGTGACAAAAATAATCCAGGCATCATGCCTTTTCTTCAGTTGATCATAAGTAAAATGTAGAGCTCCCCTATGAAGCCCCTTGATACAACCTATGTGGATTAATCTTCCATAGGAAGCCCAAATATTAACCTCGGGACTTGGTTTGAACAATCTTGAATCTGACCCTCATAACAATGATGTATACCAAACATTAAAAGATTCTGACTGGTGGTTCTGAAGAATAAGATTTTTAAAGAATATTCCCATATTACCCTATGTTAAAAATTCGGGCTCCTGTTGTGAGCCCAAATATGAACCAATGAGCTTTATTTCAACAAACTTGTATCTGACCCTCCTATGAATGCTGTATACCAAATATCAAAAGATTATGATGATTGGTTCTGGAGAAAAGATTTTTAAAAATTTTTTGCAAATATGCTGACTCAGCATTTTTTCGATGCCCATTACAGAACACCTTAACATAACCAATGGCAATTTTTTTCACCATTTAATTCTACTGGTCCTAAGGATACTTCATACCAAAAAAACCCTCTCTGTTCTGTGTGGTTTGGGAAATATGGGCATTTGAAAATATTTCTATTTTTAGATCCCAGGGCTTCCAGGGCTCCCATGGGGATGCAGAATTTTTTTTTTGCATGGGTCAAGTACTTATGACCCAACAATACCACATACCAAATTTGGTTCATACCGGACCATCGGTTCAGAAAATAGTAATTTTGGGCGGGGCCAAAAATCTTACCCCTCTTATCACAAAGCCAAATATTGCTTCACGAACTTCGTTTGAACAAATTTGATTCTACACCTCAAAAGGAAGCTCCATAGCAAATATCAAGTCATTGTACACACTGATTCTTGAGAAGATTTTAAAAATATTTTGCAGCATTTTCCCCCACTCCCTCCCTATGGGGCTGGGTATGCTGAGTTGAACAAAAATGCAATGCCCCTTTGGGACCATCACTCACACAAACTTTCATTTAAATTGGCCCAGAGGCTCTGGAGGAGAAGACCAAAACATGGTGTTGGCGGACGATGGGCGTACGACAGACGATGGACGTAGAGCGATGAGATTAGCTCAGCATAAACGTAAAGATTATACATAGATACATTTTGATATGAAATGATAGTATTAACTGTTGTCGTAGTAAGACCTAATGATAGTATTAACTGTTGTCGTAGTAAGACCTAATGATAGTATTAACTGTTGTCGTAGTAAGACCTAATGATAGTATTAACTGTTGTCGTAGTAAGACCTAATGATAGTATTAACTGTTGTCGTAGTAAGACCTAATGATAGTATTAACTGTTGTCGTAGTAAGACCTAATGATAGTATTAACTGTTGTCGTAGTAAGACCTAATGATAGTATTAACTGTTGTCGTAGTAAGAACTAATGATAGTATTAACTGTTGTCGTAGTAAGACCTAATGATAGTATTAACTGTTGTCGTAGTAAGACCTAATGATAGTATTAACTGTTGTCGTAGTAAGACCTAATGATAGTATTAACTGTTGTCGTAGTAAGAACTAATGATAGTATTAACTGTTGTCGTAGTAAGACCTAATGATAGTATTAACTGTTGTCGTAGTAAGACCTAATGATAGTATTAACTGTTGTCGTAGTAAGACCTAATGATAGTATTAACTGTTGTCGTAGTAAGACCTGATGATAGTATTAACTGTTGTCGTAGTAAGACCTGATGATAGTATTAACTGTTGTCGTAGTAAGACCTGATGATAGTATTAACTGTTGTCGTAGTAAGACCTAATGATAGTATTAACTGTTGTCGTAGTAAGACCTGATGATAGTATTAACTGTTGTCGTAGTAAGACCTGATGATAGTATTAACTGTTGTCGTAGTAAGACCTGATGATAGTATTAACTGTTGTCGTAGTAAGACCTGATGATAGTATTAACTGTTGTCGTAGTAAGACCTGATGATAGTATTAACTGTTGTCGTAGTAAGACCTGATGATAGTATTAACTGTTGTCATAGTAAGACCTGATGATAGTATTAACTGTTGTCGTAGTAAGACCTGATGATAGTATTAACTGTTGTCGTAGTAAGACCTGATGATAGTATTAACTGTTGTCGTAGTAAGACCTAATGATAGTATTAACTGTTGTCGTAGTAAGACCTGATGATAGTATTAACTGTTGTCGTAGTAAGACCTGATGATAGTATTAACTGTTGTCGTAGTAAGACCTGATGATAGTATTAACTGTTGTCGTAGTAAGACCTAATGATAGTATTAACTGTTGTCGTAGTAAGACCTGATTAGAGTTTTTCAACACTGAAGCTGAAAACCGCGACAACAGGTTTTCTGTAACTGTTTCAGTTTCGATAACAAAATCGTAACCGAACCAAATTTTTCAGTTAACCTCCCATCTCTAGTACGATTCGTTTGGATAAAGGGTCAACACTCAAGCAGTATTTATCCAATGCAAGAGGCCCCAGAGGGCCTGGGGGCGCTCACCTGACATGGTAGCCAAAATATCAACCCAGAGAATTGATTTCAACAAGTTGCATCTGCTCCTCCTAAGAAAAGCTTATACCAAATATCCAAAGATTATGACCTGTGGATCTAAAAAAAAAGATTTTTAAAGAATATTCCTCATATTGAACTAAGTTATAATTCGGGCTCCCACAGGAGGCCCATATATGAACCCAGGGACTTGGCTTTAACAAACCTGAATCCCCCCCCCCCCCCCCCCCCTAAGGATACTGCACACCAAATATCAGCATTCTGACTGCTGGATCTGAAGAAGAAGATTTTTAAAGAAAATTCCTCATTTTGAACTAAGTTATCATTCGGGCTCCCATAATGACCCCAAATATGAACCAAGGGACTTGGCTTGAACAAACTTGAATCTCACCACCTTAAGGTTGCTGTATGCCAAATATCAAAACATTCCGACTGCTGAATCTGAGGAAGAAGATTTTTAAAGAGAAATTCCTCATATTGACTAAGTTATAATTCAGGCTCCCACAGGGAGCCCAAATATGGACCCAGGGAGTTGGCTTTAACAAACTTGAATCCCCCACCCTCCCCTAAGGATGCTACACACCACATATCAAAACATTCTGACTGCTGGATGTGAAGAAGATTTTTTAAGAAAATTCCTCATTTCGAACCAAGTTACAATTCAAGCTCCCACAGTGAGCCCAAATATGGACCTAAAGACATGGTTTAAACGAACTTGAATCTCCCCCCCCCCCCCTCCCACAGTGAGCCCAAAAATTGACCTAGGGACATAGTTTGAACAAACTTGAATCTCACCCTCTAAGGATGCTGCATACCAAATATCAAAACATTCCGACTGCTGGATCTGAAGAAGATTTTTAAAGAAAATTCCTCATTTTGAACTAAGTTATAATTCGGGCTACCACAGTGAGCCCAAATATGAACCCAGGGACTTGGCTTGAACAAACTTGAATCCCGCCCCCCCCCCCCCCCAAGGATGCTGCACACCAAATATCAAAACATTCTGGAGAAGAAAATTTTTAAAGAAATTTGCCTGAAATGCACTAAGTTCGAATTCGAGCTTCTATAGTGAGCCCAAATATGAATCCAGGGGGCCGATTTGAACAAACTTGAATCAGATCTACCCCGCAATGTTGCATACCAAATATCAAAAGATTCTGCCTGCTGGATCTGGAGAAGAAGATTTTTTAAGAAATTTGCCTGAAATGCACTAAGTTCGAAATCGGGCTCCTATCCTGAGCCCAAATATGAACACAGGGGGCCGATTTGAACAAACTTGAATCAGATCCACCCCACACTGTTGCATACCAAATATCAAAAGATTCTGCCTGCTGGATCTGGAGAAGAAGATTTTTTAAGAAATTTGCCTGAAATGCACTAGGTTCGAAATCGGGCTCCTATACGGAGCCCAAATATGAACACAGGGGGCCGATTTGAACAAACTTGAATCAGATCCACCCCACAATGTTGCATACCAAATATCAAAAGATTCTGCCTGCTGGATCTGGAGAAGAAGATTTTTTAAGAAATTTGCCTGAAATGCACTAGGTTCGAAATCGGGCTCCTATACGGAGCCCAAATATGAACCCAGGGGGCCAATTTGAACAAACTTGAATCAGATCCACCCTACAATGTTGCATACCAAATATCAAAAGATTCTGCCTGCTGGATCTGGAGAAGAAGATTTTTTGATGGTTTTCCCATTGCCTGCGGTGTTAAAAAGTGCTAACTCAGAAAAGTCACGAAACTATACCCTATGATAAAACCGATGGCAATTTTTTTTTTACCAATCCATTCTGTTAATCCTAAGGAAGCTTCGCACCAAATAAAATATTCTCGGTGCCGTGCAGTTTTGGAGAGATGGGCTTTTATTTTTTTCTATTTTTAGCTCCTGCGGTTCTCACGGGGATGCAGGAAACAATTTTTTTGCATAAATCAAAAATAGAAATAAGAGAATAAATAAAAACTATAATATTATCTACATAGTTAGAAGCAAGGGATTCTCAAGAAATCTGAACAACAGGCAGAAACCAAAGATTTCTAAAAAATCGATCCAGTACTCCAGTCCAATATAAATCACTTTATAGCACTACGTGCTCCCCTTATAGGCCTGAAGTGGGGCTTCGTCAAGTCCGTTTCGGTAATTTTAGAAAGTTGTTTTAGTAATTTGGGGAAATTGTCGGGTCTTTTGGGGTAATTAGATGTACTATTATACAAACGAATACATCCTCCAAACACACTCCTGTCGTATTACAAAGTTTTATCACCCTCAAGCTTTCGTAAAGTTAAAATATGAATTACATACAGAATAAATCGGTACAAGGCCCGGTAATTAGATTTAAACCACGCGTAGGATAAGGGTTTTAATCACTCGTGTGATTTAACCCTTTACCCAACGAATCGCCCGCATCCGCTCGCGTAATATGCAAATTCAGCAGTTGAAAAAATATTATTTTTCAAAAAATTTCAACAAAACCATATCATGTGACCCCTCGTTGGAACGAGCTCGTTGAGCTCGTTCCAACGAGGGGTCACATGATATGGTTTTGTTGAAATTTTTTGAAAAATTTAAAAAAATGATATTTAAAATAATAAATTTTGATATTGTCTGCGTTGGGTAAAGGGTTAAATGTGATTTCCTGCTCTAGTACCTATTTGTTTTATTTATACCATGCTCGTAATAAATAGTCTACCTTGTCACTTAAAATGGAGAAAAAACGACACTTTCTATCGCAAACACACGGGCTTGTTTTGTGTCAGGGACACCTGAGGCCCCGTAAGGCCTGGGCTGACGTGGGGTTATTTAGTCCCGCTGATGAAGTTGCGGGAAAATTAGACCAACGTGGAGGGTCGGAATCCAAGTGTCGCGAACTCGGCGCAGAGAGCTGAGTTAGACCGACGCCGTGATTCCTTCTCTGCCAAATTGGCCTGAAATAGGTTCGATTTCCGTTAGGTGTGATTCCTAATCACTTCAGGCTGTATAATGGAAAGAATGATTTAAAGTAACAGCGATTCTTTTATTTACACATAAAAATAAATCCGTTTCAATATTTCAACAATCAACAATTCGATTCTTTTCACAGAAAATGGGTCGCTACGGTTAAATAATTCTAAACAATCATATAGTCATTCTATAGCCCTGTACTGGCACTATAGTCTACACACTGGAAATGTTACTACCGTGAGCTCGCCATAAGAGCTTCACAAATCTGAAATGTTATTACTGTGAGCTCGCCATAAGAGCTTCACCCGCTAAGGCTCAAATGTCAACGTCTGCGCGTAACTGTACCTCTGGCTGTCGGAGGGTTCCGACCAGCAATGTTCGTCATCTATAAAGACACCGTACTTCTGATTTGGGTCAGATATTGTCTACTCATACCTTATGTACCTTTTGAAAGTCCTCCGTGAAAGTCCTATTGAAATATTCACCGTTCCTGGTTGAATTCACGATTCACAGATGCCCTTTTTGTGCTAGGGCGAAATTGTCACTCACACCGATCTCCAGTCGGTATTACGATGCTTCGACAGCAAAACAAACTACTCAGAACGCAATCAGTCTGACGCTTCAAAGGGTTAATACGCACAATACAATTAACCTACACTTCTGACTATTGCAAGCTGATACCTGCTACTCGACAATCTAAACTTTATCGTAACACCTGGGATGTTCCTTCTCACGAATTCGGCCCCGTAGCCGCCTATCAACGTTAAGCTAAATCAATCATGGAATGCCCTCTCTGGCGATTCCAGCCGTGTCAGGGTCCTGTGATCGAAGGTACCCTTATGCCAGGAAACAGAGTCCGCCTGTCCTGGACTTCACCAACGCGTGTGTGACCCCAAGTGTGTGTCTAATGCTCTGCTCTTCAAGGTATATATACTTTTTACCCTAAACTGTCAGGTGGACCGACGCTCATCTGTCCACCTGTCAAAACGGTGGGAGATGACGTATATCGAGGCAGAATCAATACAAGTCATCTCGCGCGTGACTTAACAGTGACTTCACTTGTCGAGAAAACCGATTCGTTCATGTCATCTAATGATCAGGTGACGATACGATAGACATTTCTATCGTTTTAGAATCTCGTTTCTTAATTGACCGTGACGATATCTTGACACCAACCGATTACGTCTCGTAAGACTCCGACTACTGTAGAAATTAAATGAGATTAGACCTTATCTAACATACCGTTTCTCCCCTGGGTCCCTGCGCTAAAGCTGGATATACACCACGTGTGTTTTTTCTATGTCCAGCTTTACAGAGAAGTGAAATTCACGTGGGTTTTTCGCGTTGATGCGGAATATATTTTGAACTTACAATATCTTTAAATATGAGGCCCCTTGCCCCTATATTTAGGCTGGCTTTGCCCTGACATTTTGTTTACATCTGCTGTGGTGGGCAGTACTACCGGCTATGAATGCTTGATTGACAGCTGGACACATCGTCAAAGTTGATTGAATGTACCTCACTCTTTCAGTCAGATTATTATTAACAATTCGTGAATTTTATTTTAAATATTTAATTGTAGGTATTTTAAACTTAATAAGTCATTGCACCTAGTAGATAGTATCGCAAATTGTCGTATGTTTGAATGAAACACCGCGAAGTGTGAAGGTCAAGTTGGATGAACTTCCGATTACAAGAGTAAATTTCTTTTATCGCAGTGGAAGCTTTACATCGGTAGCCAGGCCTGGCAGTCTGAAAAATGCAGAAGGGCAAAAAATCGCTCTCCTCAATCAGCTTAGGAGAGCAATTAGCTTTACACAGCATTTTAAGTACCCAGTTGAACGAACTCATTGAAACTGAAACCAACAGACTACATCAGTGATTTTATTAACTTTACTAAGGTAAAGCGAAATCTCTTAGACATCTAGATGTCTCACTCAACAACCGAACACACACTTGACAAGACCTGTGTGTGTACCCAGACCTGTTGTCCAAGAAAGTCATACGCCTACCACTACCACCTTCAACCCCCCAAGGGGGTTGAAGGTGGTAGTGGTAGGCGTATGACTTTCTTGGACAACAGGTCTGCTTGAATCTACAGTC
Organism: Pictodentalium vernedei; assembly: GCA_031216915.1. Classification (NCBI taxonomy): domain Eukaryota; kingdom Metazoa; phylum Mollusca; class Scaphopoda; order Dentaliida; family Dentaliidae; genus Pictodentalium; species Pictodentalium vernedei. Next base: position 3,912,525 of record CM062294.1, on the reverse strand, counting down.
ACATCCTGGTGCAAGTGCCTGAAGTGACAGGATAGTAGCAATGGTAGTATATTATAGTGTCAATATTCCTTGAATAATTACCCCTCAAACTGTGATGTCAGTTGTTGAACTTGAAACTGACAGAAAAAAATATTGCTGTGACCCATTTTGCTTCAAATGATTGCAACTGTGTTTGGGTATGGTTGCAGCCATTACCTTTTACCACTAAACCACTTTCAAAATGAAATTACGTGATGTTATGTGACTTCGAAGTTAAATTACATTTTTGCTTTACAACAAAAATTTAATGTGAGCATAATACATGTAATCTCAATCATCCCAGACCAAAATATTTAGGAGGGCAATTTTTCGCTCTCCTTAATTCTTTCAGGAGGGCAGTAAGGAGAGCTAAAAAATCACTCTCCTGAAATTGCCAAGCCTGGGTAGTGGGGTTAAAAGCTAAAATTTAACATACGGGCTTTTCACAGGTAGTAACATAGGCGAGCATGGTTTAAAGGACTCGGACAAGATTGTTCATTATGTTTGTATCTTAAACGTTGATTAACCATAAATAATGGACCAGAGACCATAATGAAATTTGTAGGTAGGTACAAATATTAGTCAAATACACTCGGTTTACTGCCGAAATCGTATTTTAAGATTCCTGACTTCAAATGCGAATTTTATCGTTCAAAAAAGTGGGTGAAGTCATACAGTTTAAAAGTGGGTCATGCTCATATGCCAGGTGTGATATGAGCTATAGACATGTTACCCACACTAAATGACTCAAAATTCCCTTGATTTTCAAATTATGGCTCACGGGCACCGGGATCGTCCACAAGTCAATTATGTACATATTTTTCGAACTGCTGGAAATCGGATTTTAAGCCTTCTAATGCATTCCTGAAGTTCATATGTGAATTTCAGCACTTAAAAAATGGACGGTGTCATAAACATTGAAAGAGGTTCAATGTTATATCACAAACACGGCGTTGTATAGGAACCTGGAACCAACACCAAATATGCCAAAACTCACTGGTGATTCGAATATGTTACAAGGTCATCAAGGTCACAAGAGGTCATTGGGTGAATTTTCTGAAGTGATGGAAGTCGCGTTTTAAGACCCCCTGATGTATTCCTGAAGTTCATATATGAATTTCAACACATCGCAGTCTCTCATGGATGCTATGGCTTTTGAGTCTGGAACCAATACCAAACTTGTTGAAACTCATTGGCGGTCCAAAGTATGCATAAACGTCACTACACACTAAAATCAGTTGGGTTAAAAATCAACGCAATATTCACTCGACCCAACTGATTTGGGTTCATTTTTAACACAACTGATTTAAGGGTGTAAGGCAATGCGGAGCTCGTTAAGTGCATCTTCAGAAATGCCGGAAATAGCATTTCATGAAAGCCACCTCTAATATTTTCGTGTAAATGTCAACACTCAGAAACAGAACACACACTCGGGGACAGAACACACACTCGGGGACAAAACACTCACTCGGGGACAGAACTAAAACTTTCAAAAGTGGGTCACGGTCATATCTCCAGCGTGGTGTGGCCTGTGGCCCTGTTGCCACACCAAATGAGTCGAGATCCCCTTGATGTTCAAAGTGTGGTTCAAGGCTACTGAGATTACCGAGGGGTCTCCGAATGAGTCAAAATTCATTTGAGATTCCAAATATGGGTCAAGGTCGCTGATGTCATTGTATTCACTTTTCAGAAGTGCAGAACATCTTATCAGCGCTGAGAGTTCAAGAAATTAGGTAAGGCCATAAATTCTGAAAGTGGTATTTGGAACCTTTGCCAATCAAGTCAAAACTCATTGAAGGGTCAGAATATGTGTCAATGTCTTTCGGGTCACGCTGTAGTCATTAAGTATATTTAGTAATACGGGTAATTACACTTAGACCCCTAATGCATTCCAAATGCTCATATACAAATTTAAATGTTCAAACAGTGATCAGGGCTAAACATTTGAAAAGTGTGCTGAGGCAAAAGTTTGAAAGCAAGGCACACTTATATATCTGGTATGGTATGACATATTGCCTTGGGATACACGGTTTGAAATATTGAGGTCAATCAGTGCAAAGTTTCAGTTTTTGCTGTTTTCTGTATCATGCTCTACAAACAGTACAAAATAAAAAAAATCAATTGATTCTTTCACAAAACTCGTTAAATGCAGTGCAGAAAAGTTATTTCTGATTTCTTTAAAAAATATTTCTGATTCCTACAGTAAGTGGAGAGTGGATTGCAACTAAATCACCCGTGGAGTGAAGTTATCACCCAAAGTATCACTTTCAAATTCTGTAGATATCGACAAAAAACTTAAGCAATGTTTCAGCCAATGGACCTCCGGGTTTAGCCCGGAGGTCCATTGACTGGAACTTTGCTCGTACCTGTTGAGCTTTGCAACAAATTTGCAATTATTGCTTGGGTGAAATCTCCACTCTTCTGGTGATTTAGTGATAATACACCCTCCATGCACTGTATATGAAAATTATCAAATGAATTACACAGGTCGTCATTTCTGATTTCTTATCACATATTTTCGTCTTTTTATAGGAAGTTTAATTCTGATGCTTTCTGCGTCCTACCCGGACTTGAATTTACTGATCACAGTAATTCCTGTATCCCTATACACGTCAAGAATTTGCCACCTTCTCAGCGTGATAAGTTGTCATAAAGCCCAAGGGGTTCATTGAATATTATATTCGTCTTCCATATCAATCCACACGTGAGGCTCAGCGGAATACAGAGTGTAATAACATGCCCCACGTGTTCCACCGTAACCCGCAATTGTTTTCAAATTTCAAATTGTCTCGAAATGTTGCAAAACGCATGGGCTTAGCGTTGCATTTTCGAGTCCCGAGACTGCATGGAGGCCGGTGGAATCGTTTGGAAACTGAGAGGATGATTGTTTGTCCACGCGTTAGTCTCAATGCAACGGCTTTTCCATTCATTATTAACCGGTCACCGGACTAGTTTGGCAATTTTTAACCGGTCACCGGACTAGTTTGGCAATTTTTCTGTCTATTTGATGAACTGTTACAATCTGACCGCACGCACTCGTGGATTGGTTGTTCAAAAGTTTGTGGCGGGTGGGGCTGGGTCTGGGGAGATACCTATATGTGGAATGAATCCAGGGCTTAAGCCAGTGGGGGTACAAGGGGAGCGAACCGCCCCGTATCACAGTCTCCATCGGACATTTCCAATAGACGTCAGAAAAAAATTCTGACCGACAAAACCTTGTCGTACAGATGTCCATTTCTAATAGATTCTCTCGTCCTTTCGGTAATATTCCGAATACTACCGAATACTACCGAAAGATCGAGAGAATGTGTCGGAAAGGAACATCGGTACGACATTATTCTCCTCTTCTGTATACCAAACTTGTTACTCGCTCATTATGAGAGTCACCAAAAAGCATCTTATTTTAACCTTGCTTTATTGAGCTGCAACAGAAGCCGAATATCATGAGCGAAGGTACTCTAGAATCGTTATCAGAGTCTTGTCTTTTACAAACCTTTCTCGGGGGAGGTCCCCGAACCCTCACCAATGGGGGGGGGGGGGGGGGTCCGCACCTAGGCGGGGAGAGTATGGGAGGGGGTCGCCCCGTGAGGGGGCGACCCCTTCCCATACTCTCCTCCACCTCGGTGCTACGCCTTCGGCATATGCTGCTACTTTGTCCCCCCGTGTCGGGCGATTTTAATGCTCCTAGCTTCGAGCCTGAATGAATCAAGCCTTGAAGGTGATCGAATCCTTCAGAGGTGCTCTGTCGTCTTAGTTGATGAAGTGACACAATGTGATTCCCAGCATGACTCATTTTGAGTCTGGTGCATGCTAATTAGATCCAAACAACGGATTTTGGAAGACCTGAATGACGACAATTACCAATTACATGTATTTATAAAGCAAGGCATGCTTTTGGAATGATTTTAAAGAAGCATTCCTTGACAATGTAGTCGGAATACATTACATGTTATTAGAAGATTCTGCGTCACGACAACACCACAATTACATGTCTTTACCAAGCCGCGCCTTGGGAATGCCTTCTGAGAAGGCAAGGAATGGCTTTCCTTGACGATGTAAGTGGAATCGCATTTTAGTAGCATCTGCGTCACAACAATTATATGTATTTATTAGAGAATTCCTTCTGAAAATGCATTGTGGAGGGAGAGTGGGGGGGGGGGGGGGGGGGCTCGTGTAAATGGAGGTCCGTGCCCAGCATGAACATTTTAATTATTTTGAGTTCGGTACATGCTAAGTATCGACTTTATTCTTATCTATCCACATTCCAAATCTTATACGAACATCAATATGGCTTCAGACCCTTTTTTAGACTTCTCGAAGGCCTTTGATACCATTAACCACAGAATTCTTTTAAAAACACTCGAAGTATATCGTATCAGATGTATAACTAACGATTCGTTCCGAAGTTCTCGTTATGATCGTAACCAGTTCGTTCAATATAAAGATTCATCCTCAGATAATAAAGTACTTACTTACGGAGTGCCTCAAGGGCCGGTTTTATGGCCCATAGTAATTCAACCGCCTCGAATGTTCTGTCACTTGCAGACGACACGACAATGTACAAATTTGAAAAAAATATTGACACGTTATTAGACACTCTAAATGTCGAAATCACAAAAGTAAGTGAGTGGTGCAAGGCCAATAAATTATCCCTAAATGCCTCAAAAACCAAGTAAATATCATAGTCATTCACCCACCTCATACAAAGTATGTCCAAAGCCAGCGTCGCCTTCTCCTTAATAACTCAGAATTAACCCAGATATCAAATAGATCGGACACGAAGACAATAAAATTCTTAGGAGTATGTTTTGATGAAAATATCAAATTCGATAGCCATGTTTCATAATGGAATCGAAGATTTCCAGAGCGATAAACACAATAAATAGGACAAAAAGAATTTTCCACATCGAGTCCTTAAAACACTACTTCTATTTGGTTCAGAGTGACTTGCTGTTTGCAATTCAAGTCTGGGGTCATGCAACAGCCACAAAAAACTCTTTACATTACAAAAGAGAGCTCTGTGTGTAATAAATATAAAAAAAAATTCCCACACGAATCAAGGGGGGGGGCCTGCCAAAAAATTCCAGGCACATGGTAGGGGTGGGTGGGTCCATTGGCCCCGAAAAAACGTGGAAATGACCCAAATTGCAATTTTTTCTGCACTTGAATTCATTCAAAGAATGATGTTCTTATACCTGTTAGATGATTCAGGGTGGTGAATAGAGTGTTTTAAACATGCTTTGGAGAGAATGTGGGGTATAGACAAGCTCAGAAGAGTCAAAATGTTCTCAGTGAAGATTCGCAAATTCGACAACTGAAGTGGACATTAGAAACATTAACATACACAGATCAAATTTGAATAATCTACAATTGAGTTTTATTATGAATATGTCAGATATGTCATGATTCAAACTGATTGCTTTATTTTACATTTTATTTAACATCCATTAAACTTTAAATCCTTGTATTCAACGGAATCGCCGCTATGATATAAATGATTCTGTATTCAACGGGTGATATACAAGCCGGAACTTTTTACTGCACCGTTTAGTTACGCTTCGAAAAGTTTCCAAATTTCGTTATACAATCATCGACCGTCTGTCGCATAGTGTGAAAATGAAAACGTCCAAAGCAAAATAAAGTCGGTACACAAAAAGTTAGCCAAAAATGAGATAATATTTTAAAAAAAACTTTTTTTGAAAAATTTGAAAAAATGATATTTAAAATAATAAATTTTGATATCGTCGGCATTGGGTAAAGGGTTAACACAATTTATATCACAAATTTCTGTTTTGATAACTTTGTTAAATCATTTTACATGGATTTACAACACGAGGCTGAATTTCAATTTAGAATTACTTCCCTTGTATTAGTTTGTTCAGAACAAACATAATTTGGGAATGCACAATAGCATAGAAAACGGACCGTTGATAACTGGCCGGGTTTCAGCAGTGTTTTGAGCTCCGGAATGAAATATGGGGGTGGGGGGGTCCTCTCGGGAGGGATAGAAAAAATGTACAGGTTTGGGGTGGTGGATCCCCGGCAGGCGGAAAAAAATTTTTAGACCCTGTGTCTGCACATTTTTTCCAGACCCCCCGCCCCCCTCCACGAACCTTTTATTCCTCAAAGATGAAATTCTCCAATTTGATGATTTTTACAGGCAATGCACTTTAATGTTCATTCGTGATTGGCAAACTGTAAACTTGTCGAAAGGCTTTGAAACTTTCCTCCAAATCTATTACCACCCAACCGGAATGCTGACCATACTGTGTGGAAATTAAACAGAAATTAGGGTCCTGCGAACATTCGAGATTCGATTCGATATTGATACCATGCGTATGCTTCGAGATCGATCCCGAATCAGTCTCAGGATTCGATTTTTTTGAATCTCTCGTACTAACTTCAATTTGTTACATTTCCAACAAAAAATAGGATAAAACTGTCATTAGAAAATTCATTCATGTAGGCTCAATTCCTATTTATTTGAGTAATTGACAATGTTTATTGTTAGGTAAGGTGTGAATTTGGCCCAGAACATTATCCATAGTTTTGGTTTTTGAAGGCTTAACTTGTTACTATTCACGTTCTTAAGAACGTGAATAGTAACAAGTTAGGCCTTCAAAAACTAAAACTATGGACAATAGGCCTAGCTTTTTCAGCGACGGTGCTACAGAGAATATTTAGTTATTGGTGTTTAAGGTGTTCACTCCGTCGCGTAAGTGTCATCACAGTGTTCCGTAACTTCCGTTTGATGCAATATGAAATAACTTGTCTTTTAAGATTCGATTCGGGATTCGATTCGATGTCGATATCAGAGACACGATTCGATTCGAGATTCAATTCGAAAAGAAATTTGTGATTCGCAGATCCCTAACAGAAATACACCTACAACAAGTTTCTCTGTAGAGTCAATGATCTCTTGCTTGACTAGGCCATTTATAACTACAGCTCTGATATACATAGTATGATAAGAACACGTTAAGGCGTGACCAGATCTGTAATGTTTTTCTTGTCAGAATCTCCTCCAAACATTTCATAAAGTATATCGGTCTTTGCTATTTCTTGCATCTCTTGAGAGGCAATTGAAACTTGTTTACCGCCTGTACTGCCATACACTCGCACTTTCAACTAGGAGATGGTAGGAAGGCAGCCACTGGACTAAGGGGTGGCGCCAGGGATTTCTCGATAGGGGGGGGGGGGGCTGACCTCTCCGACAGGGGGGCTATAACATCTGACCTCCCAAACGAAGAAAAATGAGTGAAAATTGGTAAATTGGAAAACCAAAATAGAAGCAAATTGAGTATGTTTGTTGATTATTTAACCCTTTACCTAACCTGAAAAGCAGACGACACTTGCAAAAATAATTCTTGAATTACTAATTTTTTTCATTTTTTGTCTTAAAAACATAGGTTATGACCCCTCGTTGGAACGAGCTCGACGAGCTCGTTCCAACGAGGGGTCATAACCTATGTTTTTGAGACAAAAAATGAAAAAAAATAATGAAAATTAATTGGCGATTTTTTAGAATAGCGCTGGACGGTTTTGGCCATTACCTTAGGTAAAGGGTTAAAGTAAACATATTATAATAAGGTCGGGAAATATTTCATCTATAAAGCCAGTTTGACGAATGACATTAAGGAATTTCGTGAGAATCACTATTCTCTATCAAAGTTCCAGTGCTGCACGGGTTCGAGACTGACAAGACGAGATATCTACATTCGATTGTCGGAAATTTCTCGTGAAGTCGGGTTAACGAGACTCTCCGACGGACTGACTAAAAATCTCCGACGGGGGGCTGGACCTCTCCGACAGGGGGGCTGTAGCCCCCCCCTGCCCTGCCCCCCCCCCCTTGGCGCCACCACTGACTGGACTATACCGTCTCCTAACAATATGCATGTTTGTTACAACTTGTTACGGCCCTAGTTACATGGTATTGTTTTTGTAAAACATCTATATTTGTAACTACACAACATGTTCGTGTATTTGTGAATAAAATATATTGTATATTGCATTGTATTGTATATTGCATTGTATTGTAGGTTTAAACAAGAAGTCTGGAAGCCCTGCGTGACGACAACTACTCGTGCATTTGGCATGCTTTCAGGATGTGATCGGTGAAGGCATGCATGGCCAGCTGTTATCTTCAAATTAGTGGGAAAACGGTCACGTTGTCGCCCTTAAAGTTGTTGTTTTGAGGATTGGAAATTAGCATTGCGGAGATGGGAAAGTTTTACAATTCCTAATATTAAATAAAATGTACAAAAGTTACATTATGGAAACGCGTGGCATCTGAAAGTTCAATGTATTTTCTTTATAGTGATTGTAAGGGGCGCGATGGCTCAGTATGTAGGGGAGCAGATACAAGCCGAGAGGTCCCCGGTTCAAATACCACCTGCGGCAACCGCGTTGCGTCATTGGACAAGACACTTCACCGCCATTGCCCACATGGAGGCACGGTAGCGTTGTGTACTAAGGCGTACTATACGTCGATGGTGCACCTGTCTTCCACCAATGTTAACCCTGCTTGTGTGGAGTTGGTATGTTGCTAGCCGTTTCTCGGCGGTTCTCACTTGGTACTCCAGCTTCATCCACCTGTAAAACTGCCATGGTCATAATTAGCCATTGTGCAAAAATATGTGACCTTAAACACCATTAAATAAATAAATCAGTTATAGTGATTGATGTTGAATGTTGCAGGTTTACCATCTCTTCTTCTGTAATTTATAAAATGTATTGTTTTCTCCAGGGAAGTCATGCTAAAAATGTTCAAAAACAGTCTTTCCATTGACTTTTGACCATCCATATACAGTACGTGGAGAGTGTATTATCACTAAATCACCCGCAGAGTGGAGATTCCACACGAGCAATAATTGCACATTTGTTGCAAAGCACAACTAGCAACAGCAAAGTTTCAGCCAATGGACCTCCGGGTTAAACCCGGAGGTCCATTGACTGAAACATTGCTTGAGGTTTTTGTCGATATGTACAAAATTTGAAAGTTATAGCTTGGGTGGTAACTCCACTCCGCGGGTGATTTAGTTACAATCCACTCTCCACGTACTGTATGTTTTTTTTGGTTTGACAGATAACTGGGAAGAGCGTTAATTCGCGTCTTGTGTCGGCGGTATGGTAATAATACGTATCAGACATAAGTCTTTACTTTTGTTCTGTTGATGTCCAAAAATTCGGTAAAATCTAATTACTTATCTCACACATTGGCCGATTATCTCTCAAGTTCTGGTAGTCGACAAAGGGAGAGAACCGTCCACTTGATCCAGTCAGCTTAAGTGAAAAACTGGGTATGCCCCCCCCCCCCCCGCCCAACCCCTCGGTGGCCGTATATTGTCTTGACGGCCCAGCGAATGTGAGAAATTGCATCAAATAGTGCATATAATCCAAACATTTTGAGGGCCCTTTGATCAGCGCCCCCCACCCCCACAGACCACAGACGTCGTACTGTGAGCCGAAATGCATTAAACCGCGCTCTCTACGAGTGTGGGGGCCTGATAAACTTCAATTCAAAAATACTCCTCTACATGTATAAGAGTTCGACTCCTGAGTGTTAAAATGTCCTACGTCTCCTATTGGAGATGAGTTATCAATTTACCCATCTTTAGTCATTGCAGGGAGACCTCTACAAGAATATATTATCAATTGTCCCGCATTTTTACATCTTTGCCGGGAGGCCTCTGTAAGAATTTCCACTTGTTCCACAGCTCAATCTTGGCCGGGAGGCCTCTATAAGAATTTTCACTTGACCCAATTTGTAATCTTTTACGGAAGCTCTCTATGGGAATCGTCACTTATTTTTATCTTTTAGGGGACTTCAATATATGAATCTTCCTGCGTTTTAATCTGTTCCAGGAGCAATCTATAAGAATCTTCAATTGTCCCCGTGTTTTAGACTTTACCGGGCGCTCCCTACAAGAATCTTCACTTGTCCTGCGTTTTAATCTCTACCAGGAGCAATCTATAAGAATCTTCACCTGTCCTGAGTTTTAATCTGTTCCAGGAGCAATCTGTAAGAATCTTCAATTGTCCCCGTGTTTTAGACTTTACCGGGAACCCCCAACAAGAATCTTCACTTGTCCTTCGTTTTACCGGGCGCAATCTATAAGAATCTTCACTTGTCCTGCCTTTTAATCTCTACCGGGAGCAATCTATAAGAATCTTCAATTGTCCTGCCTTTTAATCTCTACCGGGAGCAAAATATAAGAATTTTCAATAGTCCTGCCTTTTAATCTCTACCGGGAGCAATCTGTAAGGATCTTCAATTGTCCTGCCTCTTAATCTCTATCGGGAGCAATCTATAAGAATCTTCAATTGTCCTGCCTTTTAATCTCTACCGGGAGCAATCTATAAGAATCTTCAATTGTCCTGCCTTTTAATCTCTACCGGGAGCAATCTATAAGAATCTTCAATTGTCCTGCCTTTTAATCTCTACCGGGAGCAATCTATAAGAATCTTCAATTGTCCTGCCTTTTAATCTCTACCGGGAGCAATCTATAAGAATCTTCAATTGTCCTGCCTTTTAATCTCTACCGGAAGCAATCTATAAGAATCTTCAATTGTCCTGCCTTTTAATCTCTATCGGGAGCAATCTAAGAATCTTCAATTGTCCTGCCTTTTAATCTCTGTCGGGAGCAATCTATAAGAATCTTCAATTGTCCTGCCTTTTAATCTCTACCGGGTGCAATCTATAAGAATCTTCAATTGTCCTACCTTTTAATCTCTACCAGGAGCAATCTATAAGAATCTTCAATTGTCCTGCCTTTTAATCTCTACCGGGAGCAATCTATAAGAATCTTCAATTGTCCTACCTTTTAATCTCTACCAGGAGCAATCTATAAGAATCTTCAATTGTCCTGCCTTTTAATCTCTACCGGGAGCAATCTATAAGAATCTTCAATTGTCCTGCCTTTTAATCTCTACCGGGAGCAATCTATAAGAATCTTCAATTGTCCTGCCTTTTAATCTCTACCGGAAGCAATCTATAAGAATCTTCAATTGTCCTGCCTTTTAATCTCTATCGGGAGCAATCTAAGAATCTTCAATTGTCCTGCCTTTTAATCTCTGTCGGGAGCAATCTATAAGAATCTTCAATTGACCTGCCTTTTAATCTCTACCGGGAGCAATCTATAAGAATCTTCAATTGTCCTACCTTTTAATCTCTACCAGGAGCAATCTACAAGAATCTTCAATTGTCCTGCCTTTTAATCTCTACCGGGAGCAATCTATAAGAATCTTCAATTGTCCTACCTTTTAATCTCTACCAGGAGCAATCTATAAGAATCTTCAATTGTCCTGCCTTTTAATCTCTACCGGGAGCAATCTATAAGAATCTTCAATTGTCCTGCCTTTTAATCTCTACCGGGAGCTATCTATAAGAATCTTCAATTGTCCTGCCTTTTAATCTCTACCGGAAGGAATCTATAAGAATCTTCAATTGTCCTGCCTTTTAATCTCTATCGGGAGCAATCTAAGAATCTTCAATTGTCCTGCCTTTTAATCTCTGTCGGGAGCAATCTATAAGAATCTTCAATTGTCCTGCCTTTTAATCTCTACCGGGAGCAATCTATAAGAATCTTCAATTGTCCTACCTTTTAATCTCTACCAGGAGCAATCTATAAGAATCTTCAATTGTCCTGCCTTTTAATCTCTACCGGGAGCAATCTAAGAATCTTCAATTGTCCTGCCTTTTAATCTCTACCGGGAGCAATCTACAAGAATCTTCAATTATCCTGCCTTTTAATCTCTATCGGGAGCAATCTATAAGAATCTTCAATTGCCCTGCCTTTTAATCTCTACCGGGAGCAATCTATAAGGATCTTCAATTATCCTGCCTTTTAATCTCTATCGGGAGCAATCTATAAGAATCTTCAATTGTCCTGCCTTTTAATCTCTACCGGGAGTAATCTATAAGAATCTTCAATTGTCCTGCCTTTTAATCTCTACCGGGAGCAAAATATAAGAATCTTCAATTGTCCTGCCTTTTAATCTCTACCGGGAGCAATCTATAAGAATCTTCAATTGTCCTGCCTTTTAATCTCTACCGGAAGCAAAATATAAGAATCTTCAGTTGTCCTGCCTTTTAATCTCTACCAGGAGCAATCTATTAGAATCTTCAATTGTCCTGCCTTTTAATCTCTACCGGGAGCAAAATATAAGAATCTTCAATTGTCCTGCCTTTTAATCTCTACCAGGAGCAATCTATAAGAATCTTCACTTATGCTGCGTTTAATCTGTTCCAGGAGCAATCTATAAGAATCTTCAATTGTCCTCTGATTTAGACTTTATCCATAGCTCCTAGCAAGAATCTTCACTTGTACCGTATTTTAATCTTTCCGGGTATCTCTCTATAAGAATCTACTATTGTCCCGGTTTTTAAGACTTTGCCGGGGTCTCTCTATAAGAACCTCCACTTGTCTCGTATTTTAATATTTTCCATATAAGATTCTTTAGCTGTAGCGTGTTTTAGTCTTTGCCCGGATAGGTTATAGTACTCATAACCCCAGACTGAGAATGAATGAAGGAAATAAAGTGGACGGGAGATAATACAGCATTGCTCTCTTTACTTCCTTTTCGTCTTTATTTCGCGTTTGTTTGGCTCAGCTGTTATAATACGAAATCAAATTTCGTCTTTATTTCGCGTTTGTTTGGCTCAGCTGTTATAATACGAAATCAAATCTCAATATTGTTCATATTTCACGGATTTGATCAGCTGTCATAATACGAAATCAAATCTCGTCTTTATTTCGCGTTTGTTTGGCTCAGCTGTTATGATACGAAATCAAATCTCGTCTTTATTTCGCGTTTGTTTGGCCCAGCTGTTATAATAGGAAATCAAATCTCGTCTTTATTTCGCGTTTGTTCGGCCAAGCTGTCATAATACGAAATCAAATCTCGTCTTTATTTCGCGTTTGTTTGGCTCAGCTGTCATAATACGAAATCAAATCTCGTCTTTATTTCGCGTTTGTTTGGCTCAGCTATTATAATACGAAATCAAATCTCGTCTTTATTTCGCGTTTGTTTGGCTCAGCTATTATAATACGAAATCAAATCTCGTCTTTATTTCGCGTTTGTTTGGCTGAGCTGTCATAATACGAAATCAAATCTCAATTTTGTTCATATTTCACGGATTTGATCAGCTGTCATAATACGAAATCAAATCTCAATATTTTTCATATTTCACGGATTTGAAATCTGTTCTTTTCGGTATTGCGTCACGGATTCGCCAAACACGATGATGCGTATTCTGTTATTATCTTGCCACAGGCCCCCTGTCTGCAGTGAGAACATTCGACCAATAAAGAGGTGTCCGGACGCGGGGGTAGGGGGTGTTTCATAGGGTTGCAGGGGTAGGGTGTGTCTCACAGGGACGCTGGGGAAGGAGTGTCTCACTGGGACGCGGGGAAGGGGGTGTCTCACAGGGACTCGGGGGTACGGGTGTCTCACAGGGAAGCGGGAGTAGATGGTGTCTTACAGGGACGCGGGATTAAGGGGTGTCTCACAGGGACGCTGGGTAGGGGTGTCTCAGATGGACGTGGGGGTAAGGGGCTCCCACTGGGACGAGGGGATAGGGTGTATCTCACAGGGACGCGGGTGTAATAGTGCCTCACGGAATGCAGGGGCGTATCACAGGGACGCAAGGCTAGGGGGTGTCTGGCAGGGACGCGGAGGTTGGGGTGTCCCACAGCGGCGCGGGGGTAGGGGTGTCTCACAGGGATGCGGCGGTAGGGAGTGTCTCACAGTTACGCGGGGTAGGGGTGTCTCACAGGGACGCGGGGGTAGGGGTGTCTCACAGGAATGCGGTGGTAGGGGTGTCTCACAGGGACGCGGAAGTAGGGGGTGTCTCACAGGGACGCGGATGTAGCGGGTGTCTCAACCCAGTAAAAAATTGGAATAGTTAGCAATTTTAAGCCTCAAGCAAGCAACCGTTGGAAATTTCTTGTTTTCTGGTTATAGATTTCGTTGCATTTTATCTGCAGCTGTGACCGATTGTAACAGACGTTCAGTGATGTTTGAACATCATTTCATGAGATATTCTAACAGGAGTTAATATTTCATCTCGTGAATGCTAAAGCGTTGCAGATCATGCCTTATTGCACACGAGAAAGGATTACTATAACTCTAGAATTCAAATGTTACATGTGTAGTCGGATTTTTTCAGCAATTGGAAATTCACAGGTAGCATTTGGAAAATTTTCTCTCCGGGTGGCGGAGGGGGTGGTAAGTAATGGTAAGTTCGGGGGCCAGGGGTACAGTTGGAAACTCAAAGGGCACACCTTAAAGTCTGTGTGTTGGAGGGGGTGCAGGGAAGGCACCAAGTTCAATCAAGAATTAAGAAAACAATTCTCCTCGATTGGAGTAAATTCTAGTGAGAGTGTGTGTGTGTTACACCACTATCTCCCAAAAAGAGGTGTGTGGGCTACTATTGGCGGATAAATAACATGTTAAAAAACCTCGACATGGGCATAAAATTACAAACAGTTCAGTGATATGTCATTCGCATCAGCCTAAGAAACAGCAATGCCTCAAAATGCCCCAACCACGGCTTTACTACGCCATTGTTGATTTTTTGCGGATTAAAACTATGTCTGTTTGTCTGAATAGATCTGTTCAGTGGTCTGTTTGTCTGAATAGTTCTGTTCAGTGGTCTGTTTGTCTGAATAGTTCAGTGACAAGCAACGGAAGGTACAGTAGAGTTGCCTTGGATTGGTCGTAATCCACGCATGAGCAGGGATGTCCACACATGCGTTTACCAGGTAATAAAAATCATTAAGCAGAGCAATTTTAATTAATGAAGCACCGGGTTGTACCCGGTGCTCCATTAATTAAATTTTTGATTATTAGTTCTATAATTAGTGTTGGGAATCTAACATTAGTGCGTCCGTGGAAATATTGTCCACGCGTGAAAAGTGACCAGTTCATGGCGGCTGCACTGTATGTTTATACAGGAACCGTCGGGCAAGTATGGACCTCTAACCCGCACCTGCATATCGGGAGTTAGTTACGGGCATGCTTCCCCCATCCTGGTTGTGGTTCACTTGGGGGCGCGGTGGCGTTGCGGTAACCGGTTCCCGTCAGATCACCGAAGTTAAGCAACGTCGATCCCGGTTAGTCATTGGATGGGTGACCGTCTGATTGATCGATTCAGACTCCCGCGTTGTGTCCTTAGACAGGACACTTCACCCAGATTGTCCACATGGGGGCACGGTGACGCCGTGTACTAAGGCGTACTGCACGTCGATGGCGCGCATGTCTTCAACCAATCTAACCCTGCCTGTGCTGCAGTGCGGGGTTTCGATGTTGGGGAGCTGGCAGCTGCTCGTCGTTGCTCGGTGGTTTTCTTCGGCTTCCTCCACCCGTAAAACGGTCACGGTCCTGATTAGTCATTGTGCACAAGTATGTGACCTT
Source organism: Pictodentalium vernedei (assembly GCA_031216915.1). NCBI lineage: Eukaryota > Metazoa > Mollusca > Scaphopoda > Dentaliida > Dentaliidae > Pictodentalium > Pictodentalium vernedei. Next base: position 3,897,090 of record CM062294.1, on the reverse strand, counting down.
AAACACCAATAAATAAATAATGTGGGTCACTTGGGAAGTAAAAGGATGCGTATCTTCGTGCTGTTCATTGTGGCCTTAAAATCCTTGATAACAATCTCATCTTTGTCTTCGTTCATCCACTTGCTCCCATGACAGATATAACAAATTTTCTGTGCTGAAGAATAGGTAATTAATTGATGACATTACAACCGTTAAATGGGGAACTAATCCATCATAAACGTAAATGTTTGACGGATTTAGTCAATTATCATCCAATAGCATGCGGGGAAACAAAAATACAGCCTCGGGTCAATTGAATCAGGATAATTTACCTATAGGGTGTCCAGGAGAACGCCACGTTGAACTTAGCTGTAAAATAAATACTGTTAGTTCGTCAGTTTAGCGTAGATGTGCACTTGAACGCAACAGTCTGTAGTCATGAACTTCGCTGTGCTGAATAGTTTTCTGTTTATTCTTCTAGTTTTAAACTTTGTGAAAGGTGATTCAAATGGAGAGGAAATTCAGGAACTTAAAATTGAGGTTGTGTCAAAACCCGAAAGTGGATGTGAGCGGAAAACGAAGCGTGGAGATATGTTAAAACTTCATTATACGGGTTACCTATACAACGGATCGAAATTTGATTCCAGGTAAAGCATTAAATTACCGTGACCGTCAAATGAACACACTGACAAGGTTTGTTATTGAGGCGTGTTCTATTTGTAAACATAAAACCTCTTTACATGTTTTCGATCGGCTACGTGCCAAATAATTGGTGTATTTATTGCTAAATGTTTACTATCTATTGTAGTTGAGATATGGATACAAAAGTATGAATGACACGGAGCCCACAAAGTTGGCCGTAACGACTACCTGTTGTAAACTAGACATGGGTTTGAGGGCATATGAGAGGACGGTGTTCAGTGGTTAGGGCATTGGACTATAAACCGAAAGGTCCACGGTTCAATCCTCACCAGCGGTAACTGCGTTGTGTCCTTGGGCAAGGCGCTTAATCCAGAACGGTGGCGCTGTGTACTAAGTTGTAATATAATGCACGTCAAAGGCGCACTTGTTTTCAGCCAGTGCTAACCCTGCTTGTGTGGCGTTTGTACGTTAGGGAATCTGACAGTTGTTCTCCTATGCTGGTGGTTCTCTCTGGTAGGGTCCTGCGAATATTCGAGATTCGATTCGATATCGATACCATGCGTATGCTTCGAGATCGATCCCGAATCAGTCTCAGGATTCGATTTTTTCGAATCTCTCGTACAACTTCAATTTGTTACATTTCCAACAAAAAATAGGATAAAACTGTCATTAGAAAATTCATTCATGTAGGCTCAATTCCTATTTATTTGAGTAATTGACAATGTTTATTGTTAGGTAAGGTGTGAATTTGGCCCAGAACATTATCCATAGTTTTGGTTTTTGAAGGCTTAACTTGTTACTATTCACGTTCTTAAGAACAGAACGTGAATAGTAACAAGTTAGGCCTTCAAAAACTAAAACTATGGACAATAGGCCTAGCTGTTTCAGCGACGGTGCTACAGAGAATATTTAGTTATTGGTGTTTAAGGTGTTCACTCCGTCGCGTAAGGGTCATCACAGAGTTCCGTAACTTCCGTTTGATGCAATATGAAATAACTTGTCTTTTAAGATTCGATTCGGGATTCGATTCGATGTCGATATCATAAACACGATTCGATTCGAGATTCGATTCGAAAAGAAATTTGTGATTCGCAGATCCCTACTCTCTGGCCTCTCCGATTCCCTCCATCTGGAAAACTGTCCAACTCGAGCTCGTTCCAAAGAGGGGTCACATGATATGGTTTTGTTGAAATTTTTTGAAAAATTTGAAAAAATGGTATTTAAAATAATTGGGTTGGGTAAAGGGTTAGACTACATATTTATGATAATATCTAGCCGTACGCTTTCTGTGGAAAGAAAATAGCAAAAACATCCTGTTGTTTTTTCTTTGATGATAATACCGATTCCTGGATTTAATTCTCAGAAAGCTCTCAGAGAGAGAGAGTCACAAACATTAATAGTTAATATCGGCTGGGAACGGAAAAGTAGGAGAGAAATACTGGTTATACATCGTTCTCTAAACCTTTGATATTCTTGTACGGCGGATTCTTAAAATTTAGAGTGTTTCTTAACGGTAACCTGGTTAGGTTCGGTACCCCACTTGCACGTTGATGGAATGAGATAATTTTAAAATAACTTCCCTAACACGAGTGGAAGTCGATGTACGTGTAAAACAAAATCTCGAATTAGTAGAACAAAATTTATTTTTACGAACATAGCTTATGGCACCACATTGGAACGAGCTCAGTTTGCTCTCTCAAATGATGGGTCATAAGATATATTTTTGAGGAAACAACTCGAGAAAAAAAAAAAGAATTTGTAAACAGGGGTGGCGCAAAGGTTTCGCTGACAAGGCTGTCTGCGTTCCCCGACGGGGGTGATGAGTACGATATTTCTCAACATGCCCACAATGAAGGATGCAGTTTTCCTCACGGGATTAATCCCCCCTCACACGAGGCTATAGCTCCTCTGATCCCCCTTCTCTTGGACCCACCCTCCTTGAAAAGCGATTTTCGTAACTAATACCAGTCAGATATTTCTGTTTCGTTTGGAAAAAGGACTGACATAGTCATGCTGTCGTATGTCGGCTATGTTTCAAATGATGGGTTGTCTATAATAATTACGTGACTACATAATGTCTTTGCACTTAGATATGCCTCACGGTAATGGATCAGATTGAGAGTCCATAATTGTGAATATCATCGGCGTTGTACGATAAAAATAGACACATGTTTGAAGTAAAGTTTGTAAATTTCTGTGTCAGACAATACCGGGTCGTCATTGAACTTATCTTTTTGTTAACCCCTTGAACCCTCGTTTAGTGGAATGGTATCGCCTTTGTGTGTACTTACAGTGAGATGGGTCAGTCTAATATCATTATACAGGGAGGATAAAATAATAACTGCAGCCTGCAGCCGTCTGGCTGCAGGCTGCAGTTATTATTTTATCATCAATGTCCCTTGTATAGACCTTCTATAGTAAGACAAAAATGGGACGAAATTATGCCATGGACCAATAAATCGGTCTTACGCATTCATAGGGTTAAAACAAAACTGTAAATGACAGAATCTCTGTTTTTATTTGAAGAGTTGAGATTGGGGTCACAGTGACGCTGTGTACTAATGCGTACTGCACGTCGATGGTACACTTTTCTTCAACCAATGCTAACCCCGCTTGTGTGGAGTTAGTATGTTGGGGAGTCTGACAGTTGCTCGCCGTTGCTCGGTAGCTCTCTCCGGGTTCTCCGGCTTCCTCCACCCCTCAAACTCTACGACACGAGGTTACTCTGGCAGTCGAAAGTGTCGTTAAACTCCAATAAGAAAAGTAAACAGCTGAACCATTAATAAATAAGACAAATGTTCGTGGTGCGTCACAAAAGCAGTTCGTACTCACTATTGCTTGGAGGAATGGGGAAAGATATTTAAACAAAACTTCATTACTTGGCATTAAAAGAGTTAACCCTTTACCTAACGTAACGGCCAAAACCGGCCAGCGCTATTCTCAAAAATCGCCTATTAATTTTCATTATTTTTTTTTCATTTTTTGTCTCAAAAACATAGGTTATGACCCCTCGTTGGAACGAGCTCGTCGAGCTCGTTCCAACGAGGGGTCATAACCTATGTTTTTGAGACAAAAAATGAAAAAAATTAGTTATTCAAGAATTAATTTTGCAAGTGTCGTCTGCTTTTCATGTTAGGTAAAGGGTTAAACATGTTATTTTTTCTGAATTATTTTTGTCCAGAGGCACTGCTCGGAAGAAAGTCTTGAACATGTTAGGATTTAAGTCCGATTACCCTATTCCATGCTGTCTATCATTCAAATTGCGGCACACATTTTAAAGCTCTCGTGTTCTAAAATAATAGGCCTGAAACTGGTTGGGTCAGGTCGGGTGTGGGAGAGACAACTCCCACGTCCATATAAACTCGCTTTTTGGACAACTGCCAGCTGATAATTGTAGGTGTAACACAAGTGAATTTTCATCTGATTTTCTCTTGTTGATAATAAAAACCTTACAATTATTTTTGGGAAGCTTTCCATGAAAGCTTGCTAAGAAATGACGTTAAGACTTAGGGAATTATTGACAAAGGAAAAATGTAACAAATTTTCTTTTTATCTACAACTTATTTCAGTTGGTACTGTAGCTTGACAATACCATAAATATCCGAAATGCATCGTACAGGATTCTATGGGCGTCTGGTCAGTTTCTTCTTTTGTGGAGGTGTGGGGAGGGGGGGGGGATCATGGTTTTCAAATTGTCGTCGTCGGGAGTTTGGAAAATTCTGCAAATCTCAGACCTTTGTATCGCGTGTATATCTATACTGAGACAATTTTGATTGAGGCTGTATGTTACGAGAAGTTTCCATTAGGCCAAAGTCTTTTATGGTTTTTTCGGGGTGGGAGGAGGGGCAGGTTTTGTCATGATTCCCGCCATCTGTGCCGTGTCCTTCGGCGAGACTTTTAAACCCGATTGGAGACGTGACAACCGTTACATATTCCCAGTTCCTTATTCGTCATTTCTTATCGACCGATAAAATCGGTTGATAACGAATGTCAAACAAGGAACTGGGAATAAGTAACGGCTGTCACGTCCGTAACCCGATTGCACACGTGGGAGCATAGTGGCGCCGGCTACTACGGTGTGCTGTACGTTAAAGGTGCACTTGCCTTCAGCGCTGATAACATTGCTTGTACTGAGTTAGTAAATCGGAGAATTTGACAGTACCCAGGCGCTGCTCGATGGTCTTCACCGGGTACTCACGCTTTCTCTACCCGTAAAACAACCCGATACAATGTCAGCCTATAGTTGTTGAAAGTGTCATTAACCCCCAATAAACAAACAAACGAACAATTCCAAGATTCAGCTCCAAAGTGGACCAATAAAGGGCGTTATTTTAAATAAATACGGATTTTTGCCTCCAAAATGTTTACGATAGTAGTACCAACAAGAAATTCTATCGTATTTTCAATGGTAATTTTAATAAGGCAAATTCCAATGTTGCGTTTCAACATGTCTTATCTATGTTGTGCCGCATCCATGACTTCGTGGAGGGGGGGGGGGGGCACGCCAAATTTACATCATGGGGTATTATGCGATACATCTTCCTACCCGCGTAAATGAGGGATGGCGCGAACACGAAAATGGGCCTCTCTTTGGAGGGATCCGGGTAGATCAGCATTTGAGCTTTGTTTGCAGTCGGGTGTTTATTGCTGGAGAATAGCACATTAATATCGAAATCATAAAATTAGCTATTCTCCGCTGGAATTCCATCTAGGTTCCGAGGTACTCCCCGAAATAAATTTTAGATCAATATGGTGTCCGGTGTCTTCTTTGCACACGACCAATAAAATATTTGAGCACTTATATGTAAACTCATTGAAATTTTGAAAGAGGGAAGCCAATTAATAATGACCTGTATAATTATTTATATATTTATTGGTGTTTAAGGTCACATATTTATGCACAATGGCTAATCGTGACCGTGACAGTTTTATGGATGGAGGAAGCCGGAGTACCCGGAGAGAACCAGCGAGCATCGACGAGCAACTGTCAGCTCCTCAACATCCTAACCCTGTTGAAGCTCCACTCAAGCAGGGTTACAGCGGTTGAAGACATGCGCACCATTGACGTGCAGTACGCCTTAGTACATGGCATCGCCGTGCCCCCATGTAGGCAACCGGGATAAAGTACCTTGCCCAAGGACACAACGCGGGTCGTCCTGTACGGGGATCGAACTCGGGACCCCTAGCATAGATTCCAACAGTCTATCACTGAGCCACCGTGCTCCTGTCTGTATAACACTACACCCGCGCGGGCGCTATAGATCTATACATGGGTACTGTATTATCTGTGATAAAACATGGGCATCTACAATCTCTAGCTAACGGGAATAATGCTGTGTCTCCAGGTCTCGGTGTTTGTAAAAAAACATTACAAAATTGTGAGGGAAGGGTGGCGCCGGGTTTACATCTCAACCGGTTCTGCTCTTTCTGAGCATACGAATCAAAAGTGAAAGTGCTACTTCATTGAGATCTTATGTACATCTATATAATTTCAGTACATAGCTGCACGTAAGTATTATCCCTTTACCCAAAGAATCGGCCGCATCCGCCCGCGTAATATGCAAATTCAGTAGTTAAAAAAATATTATTTTTCAAAATATTTCAACAAAGCCATGTCATGTGACCCCTCGTTGGAACGAGCTCGTCGAGCTCGTTCCAACGAGGGGTCACATGATATGGTTTTGTTGAAATTTTTGGAAAAATTTTAAAAAATGGTATTCAAAATAACAAATTTTGATATCGTCTCCGCTGGTTGAAGGGTTAAACGAAGTAGTCCGAGATAGCACACTACATCTTGATTGCTACAGATGCCGACAATGCCCAGTGTAAGCTCTTCGCGCTCGGTATATGCACGAACGTGGCTAGAGGTTTCCGATTGAGGTGTGTATGGGTAGTAAATTTCCAACTAGGGGGGGGGGGGGTCGGGAGGGGAAGCGTGATTTTCTTGAGTGCATTGCGAGGATTTTCTTTATTACGATAAGTAAAAGTATTATAGATATCTCGTACCGATTGACATCATGCATACTTATCAAGCTCCATATTGTGTACGCTGTAGTTGTAAATAATAACAGTTAGAATTTTTGCCGATTTGAAAACAAGTTTGAATTTTGGGAAGTAAAGGAGACATCAGCATCATCAAAAAAGCTCTAAAATCCAGATAGATGGAATTTCCTACTACTCATGATTTGCCCTATGAATTTCCAACTGTAGGGAATTTTGCCCAGGATTGGGGGGTGACGTCACGTCCCTGTCGGTAGACCCGGTAAACCTATCATTTGTCTGAAGCAGAAATGTGGCGCGCCGTAGGGATGGTGGAGCAAGGGGCTACCCATCGGAAATCTTATACGGGAATGATCAAATTCCAATGTTTCATCATTTTGTGACTGTGAATGATGGAATTAACTCGTGATAACGATTTTACATGATGCATTCGAGGATTTTCTTTATTACGATAAGTAAACGTACTATAGAGAAATCTCGTACAGATTGACATCATACATACTTATATGAAGCTCGATATTCCATACACTGTAGTTGTAAATAATAACAGTTAGAATTTTTGCCGATTTGAAACCGAGTTGGGATTTTGGGAAGTAAAGGAGACATCAGCATCGTCAAAAAAGCTCTAAAATCCAGATAAATGGAATGTTCAACTACTCATAACTTGCTCTCCGAATTTCCAACTATAACCAGTTTTGGCCAGGATTTGTGGTGCCCCCCCCCCCCCCCCCCACACACACACACACACACACAAACACACTCTCCCCGTCGCCACGTCCCTGGGTGTATGCTGATACTGAAGGCGTCTAAATCATTTCTCAGTGATATATTGTGACTGAAAACCCATTTAGGAAAACATTTTACTACAAGTTTATATTATATATATGGGACGATGAATTGTGTTTAATTAAGCCGATAAAGTGGATAACGACCCTATAGAAATAAGCGTTCTATCATCACTATTTCAGTACTATTAACACATTACGTATGTAAGCTGTACGTGTTTGGAATGTAATAAACTATTTGATCGTCGACTAAAGCAAAGTATAGTTACTACGGTAGCGTCATTGATAATATGAGCCAAAGAGATTCATAAATGGCGTCCACAAGATAAAATCTCCAACTGTAATCGTTGATGAAAGAATATTAAAAATCTTTATATCTTTAGTTTGTGTTGGAGATGTGGGTGTGGGGTCTGTTGGGGATGTGGGTTTGGGGGCTGTTGGGGATGTGGGTGTGGGGTCTGTTGGGGATGTGGGTGTGGGGTCTGGAAAAGATTTTCACCATTACATAGGAAAGAAAAATGTTTTTTTTTTCCCATTGAGTTTGGGAACCTCGTATCCACAGGTGGGGAAACTGAGTCTATCTGTTATCAGGTCCGAAAATAATCTGCCTTTCCTGAATTTCTAAGAAAAAAGAGGGGCACACATTAAGTGCTGACGTAAACCTGTTTCTTAGGCACGGACTAGACGACGCTCTACTGTCATCTCAGAAGGCCAAGTCTTAAAAAATCCGCCACACCTTTACCGGGTATATCAGTACGTGAGCACCTTACCCATGAATGTTACCCATGGACATACAACTTATAAGACATAATGTAACGGCCAAAACGTAACATATAGTAACCGGTCAGCGCTATGCACACAAAATTACCATTAAATTTTCATTATTTTTTTCATTTTGTCTCTCAAAATCATAGCTTATGACCCCTCTCTGGAACGAGCTTGTTCCCATGAGAGGTCATAATCTATGTTTAGAAATGAAAACAATTAGTTGTTCTGGAATTTCGTTTGCAAGTTTCGTCTGCCTTTCGTGTTAGCTAAATGGTTAACGAAATGGCCACGAAAACAACGGTTCATTTCATTGTATTGAAAATCATGTGCCGATCAGGGTGGGAGTGTGGCTCCCGACTCCATTTTTTATAATTGAATTTCTCTTACAAACATCGAGATCAGAGGGCAGAGTATTAACTACGATAACACATTATTATTATTATTATTTATTGGGGTTTAATGTCACATACTTATGCACAATGGCTAATCGTGACCGTGACAGTTTTACGGGTGGAGGAAGCCGGAGTACCAGGAGAGAACCACCGAGCAACGACGAGCAACTGTCAGCTCCTCAACATTCTAACTCTGTTCAAGCTCCGCTCTAGCAGGGTTACAGCGGTTGAAGACATGTGCACCATCGACGTGCAGTACGCCTTAGTGCACGGCGTCATCGTGCCCCCATGTAGGCAACTGGGACACAACGCGGGTCGTCCCGGTCGGGTATCGAACTCGGGACCTCTAGCATAGAAGTCCAACAGTCTATCACTGAGCTACGGCGCTCCACGATAACACATGGACTTTGATATAGTCCGACCCGTATGTTCTTATGTCATCATGGATGATATTGTACCCCATCCTTACAACCATAGCTTCTTTACGGGTGTCATGTTATGATATCATATCCAATCATATAGCTCCTTACGGGTATCATGTTATATGTGTCGTTATAAGGTGGATCCGACGACGAGATGGCGGTGTCCTTACGGGTATCATGTTATATGTGTCGTTATAAGGTGGATCCGACGACGAGATGGCGGGTGTCCTTACGGGTATCATGTTATATGTGTCGTTATAAGGTGGATCCGACGACGAGATGGCGGTGTGATCACCCTCAAATCGCTGCTACCTATGACTAAATTGTCAACACATACACACACATTCCTAAAATCCTGGATCCCGTGGTGATCCGCCAAAATCCTGGATCCCTTGGTGATTCGCCAAAATCCTGGATCCCGTGGTGATCCGCCAAAATCCTGGATCCCGTGGTGATCCGCCAAAATCTGGATCCCGTGGTGATCCGCCAAAATCCTGGATCCCGTGGTGATCCGCCAAAATCTTGCATCCCGTGGTGATCTGCCAAAATCCTGGATCCCGTGGTGATCCGCCAAAATCTTGGATCCCGTGGTGATCCGCCAAATCCTGGATCCCGTGGTGATCCGCCAAAATCCTGGATCTCGTGGTGATCCGCCAAAATCCTGGATCCCGTGGTGATCCGCCAAAATCCTGGATCCCGTGGTGATCCGCCACTGACAATCAGTGCTCAAGATGATTGAAATACAGTTTACATAATTTTTTATTTCATATTTACATCCTTATAATACGCCGTATATTGAGTAGCGATCAGGCATGTCAACCGGTACCTGTACCGGTACCGCCGATTCCCTCATGCTCCAACCGGTACCGGTACTGAAGCTTTTGTCGCGCAGGTACCGAGACAAAATTATTTTATGGGGAAATTCCTAACTGAACGTCCCATGAGTTCTAATGTGTTCTTACACGACATACTTTCAGCTTGAATAAACATATCAAAACACTCTAAAGGGGCACGTTCTGTCTACACCACCACCTCGATAAGACCGATCATTTTAACTTTTCAAACGTGGCATCAAAGACATTTAAAGCACCGTCATCGGCTACTTCAAAGCAATTATTCTGCAAAGTAATCATACAGCATGATTTTCGTCACCAGAATAATTGGTACGATGCCATGTTTGTTTTTGTGATCTTGGAGACTGTGTCAGTTTAAATACGAATTTCTCCCATCTGATTGTGATGTCATCCAATTGTTGACTTGTCCCGGTACCGATTTTGACGGTACAGGCTCTGTCCCGTACCGGTACCGGTTATGTTGGTACTGGCGGTACTTTGACATGCCTGCTAGCGACCCGCGAGGGTCAAATTTTGAAGCAAATTTAATCCAGATCGAATCGAATCTCACAGATCTTCTTCTTTTTAGATATTGCACATTCTTGCAGTAATAAACATTGTAGTCACTCAAATATTGTATTTAACTGTAAATCGTCCAAAAAGCTGGAATATTCCAGAAGAGAATTTAAGTAGTTTCAAAAGCATAACGTCCTTCAACTCTTTTTTTATCATCAGGGATTGAAGGAGACTTCAGAGACACTGGTTGGATTTTGAGTATATCTCAATGATTCGAAAATTTCTGAATAAGCACGACTCAAGGCCGATATGTAAAGCATTCTAGCGCGACTCAAGGGCGATATGTAAAGACATTCTAGCGCGACTCAAGGGAGATATGTATAGCATTCTAGCGCGACTCAAGGGCGATATGTATAGCATTCTAGCGCGACTCAAGGGCGATATGTAAAGACATTCTAGCGCGACTCAAGGGCGATATGTATAGCATTCTAGCGCGACTCAAGGGCGATATGTATAGCATTCTAGCGCGTTTCAAGGGCGATATGTAAAGCATTCTAGCGCGACTCAATGGCGATATGTATATCATTCTAGCGCGACTCAAGGGAGATATGTATTGCATTCTAGCGCGACTCAAGGCCGATATGTAAAGACATTCTAGCGCGACTCAAGGGCGATATGTAAAGCATTCTAGCGCGACTCAAGGGCGATATGTATATCATTCTAGCGCGACTCAAGGGAGATATGTATTGCATTCTAGCGCGACTCAAGGCCGATATGTAAAGACATTCTAGCGCGACTCAAGGCCGATATGTATAGCATTCTAGCGCGACTCAAGGGCGATATGTAAAGACATTCTAGCGCGACTCAAGGGCGATATGTATAGCATTCTAGCGCGACTCAAGGGCGATATGTAGAGCATTCTAGCGCGTTTCAAGGGCGATATGTATATCATTCTAGCGCGACTCAAGGCCGATATGTAAAGCATTCTAGCGCGACTCAATGGCGATATGTATAGCATTCTAGCACGACTCAAGGCCGATATGTAAAGCATTCTAGCGCGACTCAAGGCCGATATGTAAAGCATTCTAGCGCGACTCAAGGGCGATATGTAAAGCATTCTAGCGCGACTCAAGGGCGATATGTATATCATTCTAGCGCGACTCAAAGGCGATATGTAAAGACATTCCAGCACGACTCAAGGCCGATATGTAAAGCATTCTAGCGCGACTCAAGGGCGATATGTAAAGACATTCTAGCGCGACTCAAGGGCGATATGTATAGCATTCTAGCGCGACTCAAGGGCGATATGTATAGCATTCTAGCGCGACTCAAGGGCGATATGTAAAGACATTCTAGCGCGACTCAAGGGCGATATGTATAGCATTCTAGCGCGTCTCAAGGGAGATATGTATAGCATTCTAGCGCGACTCAAGGGCGATATGTATAGCATTCTAGCGCGACTCAAGGGCGATATGTAAAGACATTCTAGCGCGACTCAAGGCCGATATGTAAAGCATTCTAGCGCGACTCAAGGGCGATATGTAAAGACATTCTAGCGCGACTCAAGGGCGATATGTATAGCATTCTAGCGCGACTCAAGGGCGATATGTAAAGCATTCTAGCGCGACTCAAGGGCGATATGTAAAGACATTCTAGCGCGACTCAATGGCGATATGCATAGCATTCTAGCGCGACTCAAGGCCGATATGTAAAGCATTCTAGCGCGACTCAAGGGCGATATGTATAGCATTCTAGCGCGACTCAAGGGCGATATGTATAGCATTCTAGCGCGACTCAATGGCGATATGTATAGCATTCTAGCGCGACTCAAGGCCGATATGTAAAGACATTCTAGCGCGACTCAATGGCGATATGTATAGCATTCTAGCACGACTCAAGGCCGATATGTAAAGCATTCTAGCACGACTCAAGGCCGATATGTAAAGCATTCTAGCGCGACTCAAGGGCGATATGTATAGCATTCTAGCGCGACTCAAGGGCGATATGTATAGCATTCTAGCGCGACTCAATGGCGATATGTAAAGACATTCCAGCACGACTCAAGGCCGATATGTAAAGCATTCTAGCGCGACTCAATGGCGATATGTAAAGACATTCTAGCGCGACTCAAGGCCGATATGTAAAGCATTCTAGCGCGACTCAAGGGTGATATGTAAAGCATTCTAGCGCGACTCAAGGCCGATATGTAAAGCATTCTAGCGCGACTCAAGGCCGATATGTAAAGCATTCTAGCGCGACTCAAGGGCGAAATGTAAAGCATTCTAGCGCGACTCAATGGCGATATGTATAGCATTCTAGCACGACTCAAGGCCGATATGTAAAGCATTCTAGCGCGACTCAAGGCCGATATGTAAAGCATTCTAGCGCGTCTCAATGGCGATATGTAGAGCATTCTAGCACGACTCAAGGCCGATATGTAAAGCATTCTAGCGCGACTCAAGGCCGATATGTAAAGCATTCTAGCGCGACTCAAGGGCGATATGTATAGCATTCTAGCGCGACTCAAGGGTGATATGTATAGCATTCTAGCGCGACTCAATGGCGATATGTAAAGCATTCTAGCGCGACTCAAGGCCGATATGTAAAGCATTCTAGCACGACTCAAGGCCGATATGTAAAGCATTCTAGCGCGACTCAAGGGCGATATGTAAAGCATTCTAGCGCGACTCAATGGCGATATGTATAGCATTCTAGCACGACTCAAGGCCGATATGTAAAGCATTCTAGCACGACTCAAGGCCGATATGTAAAGCATTCTAGCGCGACTCAAGGGCGATATGTAAAGCATTCTAGCGCGACTCAAGGGCGATATGTATAGCATTCTAGCGCGACTCAAGGGCGATATGTATATCATTCTAGCGCGACTCAAAGGCGATATGTAAAGACATTCCAGCACGACTCGAGGCCGATATGTAAAGCATTCTAGCGCGACTCAAGGGCGATATGTATAGAATTCTAGCGCGACTCAAGGGCGATATGTAAAGCATTCTAGCGCGACTCAAGGGCGATATGTATAGCATTCTAGCGCGACTCAATGTTGATATGTATAGCATTCTAGCACGACTCAAGGCCGATATGTAAAGCATTCTAGCGCGACTCAAGGGCGATATGTATAGCATTCTAGCGCGACTCAATGGCGATATGTATAGCATTCTAGCGCGACTCAATGGCGATATGTATAGCATTCTAGCACGAATCAAGGCCGATATGTAAAGCATTCTAGCGCGACGCAAGGGCGATATGTAAAGCATTCTAGCGCGACTCAATGACGATATGTATAGCATTCTAGCACGACTCAAGGCCGATATGTAAAGCATTCTAGCACGACTCAAGGCCGATATGTATAGCATTCTAGCGCGACTCAAGGGCGATATGTATAGCATTCTAGCGCGACTCAAGGCCGATATGTAAAGCATTCTAGCGCGACGCAAGGGCGATATGTAAAGCATTCTAGCGCGACTCAATGACGATATGTATAGCATTCTAGCACGACTCAAGGCCGATATGTAAAGCATTCTAGCACGACTCAAGGCCGATATGTATAGCATTCTAGCGCGACTCAAGGGCGATATGTATAGCATTCTAGCGCGACTCAAGGGCGATATGTATAGCATTCTAGCGCGACTCAAAGGCGATATGTAAAGCATTCTAGCGCGACTCAAGGGTGATATGTATAGCATTCTAGCGCGACTCAAGGGCGATATGTATAGCATTCTAGCGCGACTCAAGGGCGATATGTATAGCATTCTAGCGCGACTCAAGGGCGATATGTAAAGCATTCTAGCGCGACTCAAGGGCGATATGTATAGCATTCTAGCACGACTCAATGGCGATATGTATAGCATTCTAGCGCGACTCAAAGGCGATATGTAAAGACATTCCAGCACGACTCAAGGCCGATATGTAAAGCATTCTAGCGCGACTCAAGGGCGATATGTATAGCATTCTAGCGCGACTCAAGGCCGATATGTAAAGACATTCCAGCACGACTCAAGGCCGATATGTAAAGCATTCTAGCGCGACTCAAGGGCGATATGTAAAGACATTCCAGCACGACTCAAGGCCGATATGTAAAGCATTCTAGCGCGACTCAAGGGCGATATGTATAGCATTCTAGCGCGACTCAAGGGCGATATGTATAGCATTCTAGCGCGACTCAAAGGCGATATGTAAAGACATTCCAGCACGACTCAAGGCCGATATGTAAAGCATTCTAGCGCGACTCAAGGGCGATATGTATAGCATTCTAGCGCGACTCAAAGGCGATATGTAAAGACATTCCAGCACGACTCAAGGCCGATATGTAAAGCATTCTAGCGCGACTCAAGGGCGATATGTAAAGACTTTCTAGCGCGACTCAAGGGCGATATGTATAGCATTCTAGCGCGACTCAATGGCGATATGTATAGCATTCTAGCGCGACTCAATGGCGATATGTAAAGCATTCTAGCGCGACTCAAGGGCGATATGTATAGCATTCTAGCACGACTCAAGGCCGATATGTAAAGCATTCTAGCGCGACTCAAGGGCGATATGTATAGCATTCTAGCGCGACTCAATGGCGAAATGTAAAGACATTCTAGCGCGACTCAAGGGCGATATGTATAGCATTCTAGCGCGTCTCAAGGGCGATATGTAAAGACATTCTAGCGCGACTCAAGGGCGATATGTATAGCATTCTAGCGCGTCTCAAGGGAGATATGTATAGCATTCTAGCGCGACTCAATGGCGATATGTAAAGACATTCTAGCGCGACTCAAGGGCGATATGTAAAGACATTCTAGCGCGACTCAATGGCGATATGTAAAGACATTCTAGCGCGACTCAAGGGCGATATGTATAGCATTCTAGCGCGACTCAATGGCGATATGTAAAGACATTCTAGCGCGACTCAAGGGCGATATGTATAGCATTCTAGCGCGACTCAAGGCCGATATGTAAAGCATTCTAGCGCGACTCAAGGGCGATATGTATAGCATTCTAGCGCGTCTCAAGGGAGATATGTATAGCATTCTAGCACGACTCAAGGGCGATATGTATAGCATTCTAGCGCGACTCAATGGCGATATGTATAGCATTCTAGCGCGACTCAATGGCGATATGGATAGTATTCTAGGTTATTGGTATTTCTTCACAATCGGTTGAGTTGAATCAATTATAAAGAGATGTTTTGGGAAAACAAATAAGGAGAAAATAAAATAAATAAAAAAGTTTACTGCTCGGATTCTAGTACGATTTTATCCTCTCGTGGGCCTCGTGAAATAATCCCCCACACGACCCACCAAAAATCGTACTCGAATCCGAGCCGTGAACTATTGTTTATATCTTCGACACACAATTGATAGTAAACCTAGTGATAGTAAAGATACCCAATTGATAGTAAACCTAGTGACAGTAAAGACACCCAATTGATAGTAAACCTAGTGATAGTAAAGACACACAATTGATAGTAAACCTAGTGATAGTAAAGACACACAATTGATAGTAAACCTAGTGATAGTAAACCTAGTGATAGTAAACCTAGTGATAGTAAAGACACCCAGTTGATAGTAAACCTAGTGATAGTAAACCTAGTGATAGTAAAGACACACAATTGATAGTAAACCTAGTGATAGTAAAGACACTCAATTGATAGTAAACCTAGTGATAGTAAACCTAGTGATAGTAAACCTAGTGATAGTAAAGACACACAATTGATAGTAAACCTAGTGATAGTAAACCTAGTGATAGTAAAGACACACAATTGATAGTAAACCTAGTGATAGTAAAGACACACAATTGATAGTAAACCTAGTGATAGTAAACCTAGTGATAGTAAACCTAGTGATAGTAAAGATACACAATTGATAGTAAACCTAGTGATAGTAAAGACACACAATTGATAGTAAACCTAGTGATAGTAAAGACACACAATTGATAGTAAACCTAGTGATAGTAAAGACACACAATTGATAGTAAACCTAGTGATAGTAAACCTAGTGATAGTAAACCGAGTGATAGTAAAGACACACAATTGATAGTAAACCTAGTGATAGTAAACCTAGTGATAGTAAACCTAGTGATAGTGAAGACATCAGTTGATAGTAAACCTAGTGATAGTAAAGACACACAATTGATAGTAAACCTAGTGATAGTAAAGACACACAATTGATAGTAAACCTAGTGATAGTAAAGACACCCAATTGATAGTAAACCTAGTGATAGTAAAGACACACAATTGATAGTAAACCTAGTGATAGTAAACCTAGTGATAGTAAAGATACACAATTGATAGTAAACCTAGTGATAGTAAAGACACACAATTGATAGTAAACCTAGTGATAGTAAACCTAGTGATAGTAAAGACACCCAATTGATAGTAAACCTAGTGATAGTAAAGGTACCCAATTGATAGTAAACCTAGTGATAGTAAACCTAGTGATAGTAAAGATACCCAGTTGATAGTAAACCTAGTGATAGTAAGGACACACAATTGATAGTAAACCTAGTGATAGTAAAGACACCCAATTGAATTGATAGTAAACCTAGTGATAGTAAAGACATCAGTTGATAGTAAACCTAGTGATAGTAAAGACACACAATTGATAGTAAACCTAGTGATAGTAAAGACACACAATTGATAGTAAACCTAGTGATAGTAAAGACACACAATTGATAGTAAACCTAGTGATAGTAAAGACACACAATTGATAGTAAACCTAGTGATAGTAAACCTAGTGATAGTAAAGACACCCAATTGATAGTAAACCTAGTGATAGTAAAGATACCCAATTGATAGTAAACCTAGTGATAGTAAGGACACACAATTGATAGTAAACCTAGTGATAGTAAAGATACCCAGTTGATAGTAAACCTAGTGATAGTAAGGACACACAATTGATAGTAAACCTAGTGATAGTAAAGATACCCAGTTGATAGTAAACCTAGTGATAGTAAGGACACACAATTGATAGTAAACCTAGTGATAGTAAAGACACCCAATTGAATTGATAGTAAACTTAGTGATAGTAAAGACACACAATTGATAGTAAACCTAGTGACAGTAAAGATACCCAATTGATAGTAAACCTAGTGATAGTAAAGAAACACAATTGATAGTAAACCTAGTGATAGTAAAGAAACACAATTGATAGTAAACCTAGTGATAGTAAAGACACACAATTGATAGTAAACCTAGTGATAGTAAAGATACCCAATTGATAGTAAACCTAGTGATAGTAAAGAAACGCAATTGATAGTAAACCTAGTGATAGTAAAGATACCCAATTGATAGTAAACCTAGTGATAGTAAAGAAACACAATTGATAGTAAACCTAGTGATAGTAAAGTAACACAATTGATAGTAAACCTAGTGATAGTAAAGACACCCAATTGATAGTAAACCTAGTGATAGTAAAGAAACACAATTGATAGTAAACCTAGTGATAGTAAAGACACCCAATTGATAGTAAACCTAGTGATAGTAAAGACATCAGTTGATAGTAAACCTAGTGATAGTAAAGACACCCAATTGATAGTAAACCTAGTGATAGTAAAGACATCAGTTGATAGTAAACCTAGTGATAGTAAAGACACACAATTGATAGTAAACCTAGTGATAGTAAAGACACACAATTGATAGTAAACCTAGTGATAGTAAATACATCCAGTTGATAGTAACCCTACTGATAGTAAAGATACCCATTTGATAGTAAACCTAGTGATAGTAAAGACACCCAATTGATAGTAAACCTAGTGATAGTAAAGATACCCAGTTGATAGTAAACCTAGTGATAGTAAAGCCACCCAAATGATAGTAAACCTAGTGATAGTAAGGACACACAATTGATAGTAAACCTAGTGATAGTAAAGACACCCAATTGATTGTAAACCTAGTGATAGTAAAGACACCCAATTGATTGTAAACCTAGTGATAGTAAAGACACCCAATTGATTGTAAACCTAGTGATAGTAAAGACACCCAATTGATTGTAAACCTAGTGATAGTAAAGACACACAATTGATAGTAAACCTAGTGATAGTAAAGACACACAATTGATAGTAAACCTAGTGATAGTAAATACATCCAGTTGATAGTAACCCTACTGATAGTAAAGATACCCATTTGATAGTAAACCTAGTGATAGTAAAGACACCCAATTGATAGTAAACCTAGTGATAGTAAAGATACCCAGTTGATAGTAAACCTAGTGATAGTAAAGCCACCCAAATGATAGTAAACCTAGTGATAGTAAGGACACACAATTGATAGTAAACCTAGTGATAGTAAAGACACCCAATTGATTGTAAACCTAGTGATAGTAAAGATACCCAATTGATAGTAAACCTAGTGATAGTAAAGACACCCAATTGAATTGATAGTAAACCTAGTGATAGTAAAGACATCAGTTGATAGTAAACCTAGTGATAGTAAAGACACCCAATTGATAGTAAACCTAGTGATAGTAAAGACACACAATTGATAGTAAACCTAGTGATAATAAAGACATCCAATTGATAGTAAACCTAGTGATAGTAAAGATACCCATTTCTGTGAAGAACACACAACCTGACCTCAAATAATACAATGTCAGGTCATAGGTATCCTCAAATACCCGTATGTGCCTATGTGCTAGGGCACATTGTGTCACATTGTGCCTTTTCACATAAGCACATATCGGCACATAAAGCATGTGCCTTTGTGCTAGGGCACAATGTGTCACATTGTGCCTTTTCACATAAGCACATATAACAAAAAAGGAATTCTCCAGTCTCCAAATACCCGTATGTGCCTATGTGCTAGGACACATTGTGTCACATTGTGCCTTTTCACATAAGCACATATAAGCACATATCGCCACATAAAGCATGTGCCTATGTGCTAGGGCACATTGTGTCACATTGTGCCTTTTCACATAAGCACATATAAGCACATATCAGCACATAAAGCATGTGCCTATGTGCTAGGGCGCATTGTGTCACATTGTGCCTTTTCACATAAGCACATATCGGCACATAAAGCATGTGCCTTTGTGCTAGGGCACAATGTGTCACATTGTGCCTTTTCACATAAGCACATATAACAAAAAAGGAATTCTCCAGTCTCCAAATACCCGTATGTGCCTATGTGCTAGGACACATTGTGTCACATTGTGCCTTTTCACATAAGCACATATAAGCACATATCGCCACATAAAGCATGTGCCTATGTGCTAGGGCACATTGTGTCACATTGTGCCTTTTCACATAAGCACATATAAGCACATATCAGCACATAAAGCATGTGCCTATGTGCTAGGGCGCATTGTGTCACATTGTGCTTTTTCACATAAGCACATACGACAAAAAAGTGATTCCCTAAGATATGGCCATTGGATATAGAAGCGATGAGAATCGGATACAACTGCGTTGTAATAAAGGGAGATAATTCTGTACGATTAAGAATAGGTTATGGGAAATCAAGCAATCTGATTGGTCAGTTATAATCTATATAAATGATCTAGATAAATGAAACAACAAGCGTACTTGGAATAGGATCATAACTAACAAGAATATACCAGAATAGCTAAATATAGTAATAATAAGGTAAGCTGTTCCAGCTAATAGGCTATTCTACACTACAGGAGTATACTCTAGAACAAAGGAACATGGCCGGATAGACGAAAACTATTGTATATATAGAGAGAAGCAGAGAATTCTGAAAGAATTCGAAATAGTAAAAATTATCGGGTTTATTTGGGTAATTAAACGAGGATTCTGGGAAATTGTAAGTCAAATTACTCTTCTACAAAGAAACCCACCCCTGTGCCATTTGGTACTATAGCACAACGTGCTACACCTATAAAATGGGGAATCCATAGAAAATAAAGTCAATTTCGGTGATTTGGAGGGATTGTCGGGTTGTTTGTGGTAATTCGTGATACTCCGATTCAATCGAACACATCCTCCAAAAATACCCATGTCTTGTTGTAAGCCTTTGGGACACATAGCAACCACGTGCTACCATAGAAACCAAGATGGCGGCCTCCAGTATACAAAATGGCCAACGGAAACACTATCACCCTAACAACACTCGCTGCGCATGCGCACTAGGACCACGTATCACAATGGAGATGACGTCACAAGATGGCCGCTCACGCGGGTTACCATGACAACACAACATGACGTCACCAGGTCACGTGACTATTACGTCACATATGAGATCCCCCATGAGATCCCCCCAATGTGCCCCGTTTCAACCCTCTCCTACTACTGTGGTGGTTTTTCAACTTTATTGAATGGTGTCATTGACGTCATTTTGCATTAACAATTGAACAGTTGCAGAAGATAATAAAATGCGGTTTATGAATTATCACAAAATGTTTGGCAACAATCGGTTGAACCGATGTTCCAGGAGCAGTGGCCGTTGTCATCCGATTTGCCACAATCAGCCGAGTCGGCTGAACACTAGTACCAAACCAGTTTAGAAGTAAATATGGCTTCTAGATTTTAAAAGTAGGTTCCTAGTCTGGCTTTTAATTTTAAATGCTCTGGTCGCAGTGCTGAAAATGAACAAAATTGACGGGTGCAGTTTTAAGCTACCGTGAATTCAGAGACGGGAATAAAATGCACCCGTAAAATGTTAGTATATGAATTTTTGAGGGAATACAGTCACCAAACACCAGAAACATTAACCCTTTGAACTCTAGTGGTATCTTCCATGCCAGTTCAATGGCAGTAATTAGAAGAGTCCAAACTTATTGTTTCAGGTAGACCAATCAATATTTTCAACGTGCAGCCTCGGTGCTGCACGTTGTAAATATTGATTGGTCTACCCCACACATTTTCTGAACAGCCATCCTATTTGATGACATTATGACGTATCATGTTCCTAGCCGGAAAAGCGGCCGCTATGGTTCAAATGATTAAGTAGGAGTGAAGTGGTCATAACGTTTATGGTAAGATTTTATACTACAACAAGTCTCATAATAGTTGAAGAGTAAACACCCCTTTCTCGAACTCGCACAGATGGTCGGATTGGTCAACAGTTTGGGATCTATAAAACTACATCATTTGCCAGGAAATGCCATATCCATATTGCCAGTCGATACCTCGATAGTTAAAAAAAGAACAAGGCTAAAACTGAACCTACATAATATAAAACATGGGTTGTGAAGTGTCATCTACAAACATGTTCGAAGATCGATTTGTATCTGGAACGCAAAAAATATGAAGTGTCACGGAGGCACGTAGAAGAACAGTTTTAATGAGCTTAAAAATAGATTTGAACTTAACCGTCTTCTGTTTTTGAGATTTCTGGTATAAACGTGCTTATTAATGGACGTTTGTCGGGCAAGTGGCTAGAGGTCTCAGAATTTCTAGTTGTACGCCGCCCTAGCTGCCGAACATCCGACTTCTGCGAAAAACTATTCGTCCCGCCACACTCCCAACCTTGAGTGATAGCCATTTGCACCCCTCACACTCCCAACCTTGAGTGATAGCCATTTGTACTCCTCACACTCTCAACCTTCAGTGAGAATTTGTACCCCACACACTCCCAACCTTGAGTGATAGCCATTTATATCCCTCATACTCCCAACCTTGAGTGACAGCCATTTGTACTCCTCACAATCCCAACCTTGAGTGAGAATTTGTACCCCACACACTCCCAACCTTGAGTGAGAACCATTTGTACACCTCACACTCCCAACCTTGAGTGAGAATATGTACCCCTCACACTCCCAACCTTGAGTGAGAACCATTTGTACACCTCACACTCCCAACCTTGAGTGAGAGCCATTTGTACCTCTCACACGCCCAACCTTGAGCGAGAATGTGTACCCCTCACACTCCTAACCTTACGTGAGAACCATTTGTACCCCTCGCGCTCCCAACCTTAAGTGACAACAATTTGTGCCCTTCACACTCCCAACCTTGAGTGAGAACAATTTGTACCCCTCACACTCCAAACCTTGAGTTAGAACCATTTGTACCCCCCACACTCTCAACCTAGAGTGAGAACCATTTGTACCCCTTACGCGCCCAACCTTGAGTGAGAACCATTTGTACCCCTTAGACTCCCAACCGTGAGTGAGAACCATTTGTACCCCTCACACTCCCAACCTTGAGTGGAAACCATTTGTACCCCTTACACTCCAAGCCTTGAGTGAGAACCATTTGTACCCCTCACACTCCCAACCTTGACTGAGAACCATATCTACCCGTAACACCCCCAACCTTAAGTGAGACTTTGTTCCCCTCACACTCCCAACCTTAAGTGAGAACCACTTGTACACCCTCACACTCCCAACCATGAGTGAGAATTTGTACCCCGCACACTCCCAACCTTGAGAGAGAATTTTCCAATTGCCACTAATGAATTTCCAACTGCTGAAGAAATAAGGATGTGGCAACCGTTTACTTATTCCCAGTTCCTTATTCGTTACTGTTGATAACGAATGTCGAATAAGGAATTGGGAATAAGTAAAAGTTGTCACGTCACCTGAAGAAATCTGAATGCTCCCTCTCCGCTTGAGTGAGAACCATTTGTACCTCTCACACTCCCAAGCTTGAGTGCGAACCCTTTGTACCCCTCACACTCCCAACCTTGAGTGAGAACCATGAGTACCCCTCACACTCCCAACCTTGAGTGAGAACCATTTGTACCCCTCAAACTCCCAACCTTGAGTGAGAACCATTTGTACCCCTCACACTCCCATCCTTCAGTGAGAACCATTTGTACCCCCTTACACTCCCAACCTTGAGTGAGAACCATGTGTACCCCTCACACTCCCAACCTTCAATGAGAACCATTTGTACCCCCTTACACTCTCAACCTTGAGTGAGAACCATTTGTACTCCTCACAAACCCAACCTTAAGTGAGAATTTGAACCCCTCACACTCCTAACCTTGAGTGAGAATTTTCCAATTGGCACTAATGAATGCCACGTCACCTGAAAAAATCCGAATGCTCTCTCCCCTTGTGTTCGAAATATACTATTAAAAAAATGTAGCGGGTATTTGATTAGAGTGAGATATATGAAGAAATAGATTTATATTTTCATCAAAAAGACAGTTGAGGCATGGCACTGTGACATCTGGTGAATGATTTCAGCGATAGTTGGGTGTCCGACAAACACACATTCCACTCACGGAGTTGTAGGAGACATGTACGGTCAGTCAGAGAATTTACCACATTCAATCCAAGACACCAATACCTTATAAATCCTCCTCGGTTCTCGAGACAAGCGCGATCCGACATAGCATACTCCTTGCCAAACGTCGAATATCAGCTTGACTGATGTTATTCTATTCTTTCTGCAGTGCAGTGGTAGTGGCCTGCAGGCGTTTCAGTAGGCGCCTGCCAAGCATATCCCAGACGTGCTGGATGGTGAAAGGACTGGACTTAGCGCCGGCCAAGGCAGTGCAGTGATGTTCTGCTCCTGGAGGAACTCAATAGCGACACAGGCCCTGTGTGCTCTTGCATTGTCATCTTGGGGATTGACTCGACGGCCGTGACGTCGCGAAAATGGCACCACATGAGCTGAGGCACTTTGATAGCGGTTACGTAATGCTGTGGTTCGGATGAAACGATCCTGGTTAGCAGTAGTCGCCCCTAGACGACCTGACCGACATCTGTCGTCAACATTGCCTGTCTGACGGTAGCGTGGCCACACCCTGCTGATCATGGATTGAGAAACGTTGAGAATTTGAGCCACTTCAGTTTGTCTGTTGCCAGTTTCCAACATGCCAACGGCACGTAAACGTTCGTCACGTGTCAGTCTTCGCTTACTTCAAAAGTTACGTTTCGACCAGAAACTATTGATGAACGAGTTTATACCAAGAAAAGAGCGATGAGACCTCTGAAAAAGCCCGTTCAGTACAACGGAAGATTCAAAACGTACCCCACAGACATTTACGCGACGCTCGTGCGAAAACCCTGCTCGACGTGTTCGTGGGCCGGTGACATTCATGATCCACACTGAACTTGGTAACATATTGATGTGTCCAATCACGCGTATCCAATACCATTTTCTGAAAATATCAACATCTGTTTGGATATCTCCTACTTTGAATAATATGGACGTGGAAACTGTTACTTATTTCCAGTTCCTTATTCGACATTCGTTATCAACCGATAAAATCGGATGATAACGATAAAATCGGATGATAACGATAAAATCAGATGATAACGATAAAATCGGATGATAACGATAAAATCGGATGATAACGATAAAATCAGATGATAACGATAAAATCAGATGATAACGATAAAATCGGATGATAACGATAAAATCAGATGATAACGATAAAATCAGATGATAACGATAAAATCAGATGATAACGATAAAATCGGATGATAACGATAAAATCAGATGATAACGATAAAATCAGATGATAACGATAAAATCGGATGATAACGATAAAATCGGATGATAACGATAAAATCGGATGATAACGATAAAATCGGTTGATAACGAATGTCGAATAAGGAACTGGGAATAAACAACAGTTGTCACGCCACCTGAAGAAATCTGAATGCATCCTCTCCCCTCGTGTTCGAAATATAATACTTGTGAGTTGTAGAGATGGAAATCGTTTATTCAATGCAACAATGCACCATCTCTAATGCTTTAGTGACTCCAGATAGACAGTGCTATGAAATAAGATTAAAACATCAATAAATGTCTGTTAGAAACGGTCAAAACCATTGATAAAATAACACGAAATCTATTATCATAGGGCTTGAAAATTACAAATGTTCATAGTTCGCGACTTGAAGTTTGTAACTATTGAATATTATTGCCGGATTGGGGGTGAGTCAGCCCCCCCACCCCCCACCACCCCCACCCCTACCTTTTCTCACGCCACTCTCACCCACTACCTTTCGCCACATCCCTGACCACTGTTGTGATAAATCTTGATTTTCGTCACCCAATCTGAACTCTGTTGAGATATTTTACTGATCTATTAGGACCTTCTGGGCTTGGTCCCACCGGCTATAAGTTATCTTCGACCTTCATAGTTGGGTCGAGCTGTTTAGCTCAAAAGTTATTTCAAAATTAGTAGTATGTAATGTGGTTTTGAGGGAATATTTGGGGGATCTCATCGGGGGATCTCATGTGACGTCATAGTCACGTGACCCAGTGGCGCCATGTTGTGTTGTCATGGTAACCCGCGTGAGCGGCCATGTTGTGACGTTATCTCCATTGTGATACGTGGTGTTAGTGCGCATGCGCAGCGCGTGTTGTTAGGGTGATACGTGTTTCCGTCATCCATTTTGTATACTGGAGGCCGCCATCTTGGTTTCTATGGTAGCACGTGGTTGCTATGTTACCCAATTTTTCTGCAATAAGACAGGGTATGTTCGGAGGGTGTGTTCGGTTCTAGAAAAGTAATTCTAATTACCACAAACAACTCCACAATCTCTCCAAATCACCAAAATCCACCCAACTTTTACTATTTCGAATTCTTTCAGAATTCTCTGCTTCTATCTATATACGTAATAGTTTATGTCTACCTAGCCATGTTCCTTTGTTCTGGAGTATACTCCAGTAGCGTAGAAGAGCCTATTAGTTGGAACAGTTTTGCTTATTATTACTATATTTAGCAATTTCTGGTCTATTCTTGTTAGTTCTGACCCTATTCTAAGTACTCTTGTTGTTTCATATATCTAGATCATTTATAACCAATCAGATTGCTTAATTTCTCATAATCTGTATGCAGAGTTATCTCCCTTCTGCATAATAAAAGCCTATATCCAATGGCAATATCCCCAGGCACCCCAATTTTAGCACCCCTTGTTTGAAAACACCTGTGGCTATGGAATCCCTTTTTTGTCATATGTGCTTATGTGAAAAAGCACAATGTGACACAATGTGCCCTAACACAAAGGCACATGCTTTATGTTCCGATATGTGCTTATGTGAAAAGGCACAATGTGACACAATGTGACACAATGTGCCCTATCACATAGGCACATACGGGTATTTGAGGATACCTTTGGCCTGGTATAGTATTATTTGAGGATACCTATCGAGGATACCTAATGGAGAATCCCTTTTTATGTGTACCCATACTATATATGGTACACATAATACCGGCATCCGGGGTGACCATCCGTCGTTCGTCCATCCTTTGTCCGTCCGTCTGTCCGTCCGTCTGTCCGTCCGGCGTCCGTATCCATTTCTTTGTCATTCGATAACTTGAAAAATATTACTTGGATTGTCAAGTTACTTTATATTTGTGTTCAGGTTACTGATGTACCAAGCTGTATAGTTTTTGGCGTAAATCTGATAATTTAATCCTGAGATATTAACCCTTTATCCTTCAAATTGAAAATTCCTCCAATCCCTTTGGCATTTGATAACTTGAAAAATATTGCTTGGATTGTCAAGTTACTTTATATTTGTGTTCAGGTTACTGATGTGCCGAGTAGTATAGTTTATGGTATAAATCTGATAATTTAATCTTGAGATATTAACCCTTTATCCTACAAATTGAAAATTCCTCCAATCCCTTTGGCATTCGATAACTTGAAAAATATTGCTTGGATTGTCAAGTTACTTTAGATTTGTGTTCAGGTTACTGATGTGCCGTGCTGTATAGTTTTTGGTATAAATCTGATAATTTAATCCTGAGATATTAACCCTTTATCCTTCAAATTGAAAATTCATCCAATCCCTTTGGCATTCGATAACTTGAAAAGTATTACTTGGATTGTCAAGTTACTTTATATTTGTGTTCAGATTACTGATGTGCCGTGCTGTATAGTTGTTGGTATAAATCTGATAATTTAATCCTGAGATATTAACCCTTTATCCTAAAAATTGAAAATTCCTCCAATCCCTTTGGCATTCGATAACTTGAAACATATTGCTTGGATTGTCAAGTTACTTTACATTTGTGTTCAGGTTACTGATGTGCCGAGCTGTATAGCTTTTGGTGTAAATCTGATGATTTGATCCCGAGATATTAACCCTTTATCCTTCAAATTGAAAATTCCTCCAATCCCTTTGGCATTCGATAACTTGAAAAATATTACTTGGATTGTCACGTTACTTTATATTTGTGTTCAGGTTACTGATGTGCCCAGCTGTATAGTTTTTAGTGTAAATCTGATAATTTAATCCTGAGATATTAACCCTTTATCCTTCAAATTGAAAATTCCTCCAATCCTTTCGCATTCGATAACTTGAAAAATATTGCTTGGATTGTCAAGTTACTTTATAATTGTGTTCAGGTTACTGATGTGCTGGGCTGTATAGTTTTTGGTGTAAATCGGATAATTTAATCCTGAGATATTAACCCTTTAACCTTCAAATTGAAAATTCCTCCAATCCCTTTCGCATTCGATAACTTGAAAAATATTGCTTGGATTGTCAAGTTACTTTATAATTGTGTTCAGGTTAATGATGTGCTGGGCTGTATAGTTTTTGGTGTAAATCTGATAATTTGATCCGGAGATATCCTTCAAATTGAAAATTCCTCCAATCCCTTTGTCATGAGATAACTCAAAAAATATCAATCCGATTGTCATGTTACTTTATATATTTATTCAGGTTGCTGATGTGCTGTGATGTATAGTTTTTTATGTAAATCTGATAGTTTGGACCGGAGATATTAACACTTTATCCATCAAATTAGACACTCCTCCAATCCATTTCTATATGTAACCATACCTTGTATGGTGTACATTATGTCAGCATCCGTGGTGGCCCTCCGTCATACAGCTTTCTACTAATTGTGCGTATGGGTACACATCTGACGATTTCATCGGCCTATTTTTGTCATATGCGTTTATGTGAAAGGGCACAATGTGACACAATATGCCCTATCACATAGGCACATGCTTTATGTGCCGATATGTGCTTATGTGAAAAGGCACAATGTGACACAATATGCCCTATCACATAGGCACATACGGGTATTTGAGGATACCTATGGCCTGGTATTGTATTATTTGAGGATACCTATCGAGGATACCTACTGGAGAATCCCTTTTTGTCGTATGTGCTTATGTGAAAAGGCACAATGTGATACAATATGCCCTATCACATAGGCACATACGGGTATTTGAGGATACCTATGACCTGGTATTGTATTATTTGAGGATATCTATTGAGGATACCTATCGAGGATACCTTTTGGAGAATCCCTTTTGTGTCGCATTAGGCTATGTAAAAGCCCTCAATGGGTCTAATGTAGTCTTACCAACCTCTTCCATCTTGTCGCCAAAGCTCCAAACCCATTACAGGTCTATGGCCTATCTGTCCTATCATTAGTTTCTACAGCAGTCTTGTTCCATTGCGGCATTGTACCAGTACGATTGGCTTCTGTTATTCTGCCCCATATCTCATCCTTTACTTCCTAGCTATACCTATCTCAGTCTCGACTATAACATTGATCAAGGTTGAATCAGATTTCCCCTGTATACATATAAGGCATCCCGTTATTGAGATTCCTAGCCGAGTCCGTAAAATTTGGTTTCCGTGTTTAGAAACCAAGATGGCGGCCTCCTGTGTACAAAATGGACGACGATAACACTATCACCCTAATAACACGCATGCGCACTAGAACCACGTACCACTATGGGGAGAGGGGGTTAACATCACAAGATGGCCGCTCATTCGAGTTACCATGACAGCATAAAATGGCGCCACTGGGTCACGTGATATGATGTCACTTCTGGGGTCTCCGACAGGGTCCTCCAAATAATGAGTGTCCGGGTACATGACATGCTACTCAGGTGAGCTGAAGAAGTTGACTAAGGTAGCTGAGCAACATTTTGAGATCTATGGTGGGACGCGTATAAGCCAGTAACGACTTGGAACGTTTGTGTGTGTGTGGGAAGGGGAGGGGAGTAATCCAGTTGCTAAATCATCGGTGAGATAAACCATCCGGAACTGACGAGTAACTGGAGAATTAATAGTCCACCAGGTACCAATGCGGTATTCTGTTCTGTGCGTGGTGAAAAGAGACATCAATCAAGAGCCGTTCAACTGAAAGTTCTGCAGAGACAAATGATGGGTTGATGAGAAAAGAAGAAAGAGAGTCCGGTCATCCAAGGACTGGAGAATTGGGAGTGTGTGTGGAAGTGTGTGCAATCTTTGAGAAGGAACATTCTGTCGAATAGATGTGTTCGAAAGTACCCTAGCTTGTGATGCTATTGTGCTGGAAGGGGGGAAATGTTTTCCCTACAATTAGCGTAATTCGTGAGAAACTATCCTCAAAGGACAAAGGGAGAATA
Source organism: Pictodentalium vernedei (assembly GCA_031216915.1). NCBI lineage: Eukaryota > Metazoa > Mollusca > Scaphopoda > Dentaliida > Dentaliidae > Pictodentalium > Pictodentalium vernedei. The sequence continues at coordinate 3,867,524 of CM062294.1, read as the reverse complement.
CAGACGAAACCAGAGTGTGTACCTCACCAAGAAGCTTGTATGTTGCGTATGCTGTGTTAATTTTCTTCACGATTTTTGTGTATTCATCAAGAGGACAGTTAGGTATCTCTCTGTGAGTGATTAAGGGTGATAAACATACTATAGTACGCGGCGGTAGCCCTGTACATACAAGGACCCATGTATGACTTAGGCAATGGCCACATGCCAAGGCACATACCCGGCTGATATCGGGCTATGGTTAACGAGGAATCTCATCAATCAAAATACAGTAAGAGAAACTGAGGCCAACAAGTAGAAAAGCACCTCTAATTCACTAAAAGTGGCGTTAGGCGTGTTTACAGTAAAAAAAAAAACTAAGTGAGGCCCAAAGTGTTTGCCCTTGGGAGATGATGGGGTGAGGCTTGTCAACTGAGAGTGCCAAGGGTCTGTATGAGGAAGAAAGATAATACATGACTCAAAGAAGAAGACAAAGTCAATTTTGGTTCTACTGAGGTACAGGACAAAGGCCTGATCCTCGCTTACGGGAAAATGAGGTACCGGACACAGGCCTGATCCTCACTTACGGGGAAATGAGGTACACGACAAAGGCCTGGTCCTCACTTATGGGGAAATGAGGTACCCGACAAGGCCTGATCCTCACTTATGGGGAAATGAAGTTTGGGGGAGAAGAATACTTACCCTGATAAATACCACCACATGTTGGTTGACCCCCACTTGTGATGCTCCTCTAGAATGTCAACCAAGAGACCAACGTCAGGTGATGGGTACAATGAGCAAAACCGCATGTTAGTTGTCAAGTAAGGCTCTGGCGATTCTGGACAGTGGTAGTAAATTTCCTTTATGATCCATTGTGCCCAGGGTAGTATCTGGCACAACGTGTATGTGGACGGTGGTGAATTGTAGTACAGATTGCCTAGAGTTAGTAACACTGTTTGGACGGTGGTGAATTGTAGGACAGATTACCTAGAGTTAGTAACACTGTTTGGACGGTGGTGAATTGTAGGACAGACTACCTAGAGTTAGTAACACTGTTTGGACGGTGGTGAATTGTAGGACAGATTACCTAGAGTTAGTAACACTGTTTGGACGGTGGTGAATTGTAGTACAGATTACCTAGAGTTAGTAACACTGTTTGGACGGTGGTGAATTGTACGACAGATTACCTAGAGTTAGTAACACTGTTTGGACGGTGGTGAATTGTAGTACAGATTACCTAGAGTTAGTAACACTGTTTGGACGGTAGTGAATTATAGTACAGATTACCTAGAGTTAGTAACACTGTTTGGACGGTGGTGAATTGTAGTACAGATTACCTAGAGTTAGTAACACTGTTTGGACGGTGGTGAATTGTACGACAGATTACCTAGAGTTAGTAACACTGTTTGGACGGTGGTGAATTGTAGTACAGATTACCTAGAGTTAGTAACACTGTTTGGACGGTGGTGAATTGTACGACAGATTACCTAGAGTTAGTAACACTGTTTGGACGGTGGTGACTTGTAGTACAGATTACCTAGAGTTAGTAACACTGTTTGGACGGTGGTGAATTGTAGTACAGATTACCTAGAGTTAGTAACACTGTTTGGACGGTGTTGAATTGTAGTACAGATTACCTAGAGTTAGTAACACTGTTTGGACGGTAGTGAATTGTAGTACAGATTACCTAGAGTTAGTAACACTGTTTGGACGGTGGTGAATTGTAGTACAGATTACCTAGAGTTAGTAACACTGTTTGGACGGTGGTGAATTGTACGACAGATTACCTAGAGTTAGTAACACTGTTTGGGCGGTGGTGAATTGTAGGACAGACTACCTAGAGTTAGTAACACTGTTTGGACGGTAGTGAATTGTAGTACAGATTGCCTAGAGTTAGTAACACTGTTTGGACGGTGGTGAATTGTAGTACAGATTACCTAGAGTTAGTAACACTGTTTGGACGGTAGTGAATTGTAGTACAGATTACCTAGAGTTAGTAACACTGTTTGGACGGTGGTGAATTGTAGTACAGATTACCTAGAGTTAGTAACACTGTTTGGACGGTGGTGAATTGTACGACAGATTACCTAGAGTTAGTAACACTGTTTGGACGGTGGTGAATTGTAGTACAGATTACCTAGAGTTACTAACACTGTTTGGACGGTGGTGAATTGTACGACAGATTACCTAGAGTTAGTAACACTGTTTGGACGGTAGTGAATTGTACGACAGATTACCTAGAGTTAGTAACACTGTTTGGACGGTGGTGAATTGTAGTACAGATTACCTAGAGTTAGTAACACTGTTTGGACGGTGGTGAATTGTAGTACAGATTACCTAGAGTTAGTAACACTGTTTGGACGGTGGTGAATTGTACGACAGATTACCTAGAGTTAGTAACACTGTTTGGGCGGTGGTGAATTGTAGGACAGACTACCTAGAGTTAGTAACACTGTTTGGACGGTAGTGAATTGTAGTACAGATTGCCTAGAGTTAGTAACACTGTTTGGACGGTGGTGAATTGTAGTACAGATTACCTAGAGTTAGTAACACTGTTTGGACGGTAGTGAATTGTAGTACAGATTACCTAGAGTTAGTAACACTGTTTGGACGGTGGTGAATTGTAGTACAGATTACCTAGAGTTAGTAACACTGTTTGGACGGTGGTGAATTGTACGACAGATTACCTAGAGTTAGTAACACTGTTTGGACGGTGGTGAATTGTAGTACAGATTACCTAGAGTTAGTAACACTGTTTGGACGGTGGTGAATTGTACGACAGATTACCTAGAGTTAGTAACACTGTTTGGACGGTAGTGAATTGTACGACAGATTACCTAGAGTTAGTAACACTGTTTGGACGGTGGTGAATTGTAGTACAGATTACCTAGAGTTAGTAACACTGTTGGGACGGTGGTGAATTGTAGTACAGATTACCTAGAGTTAGTAACACTGTTTGGACGGTGGTGAATTGTAGTACAGATTACCTAGAGTTAGTAACACTGTTTGGACGGTGGTGAATTGTAGTACAGATTACCTAGAGTTAGTAACACTGTTTGGACGGTGGTGAATTGTAGTACAGATTACCTAGAGTTAGTAACACTGTTTGGACGGTAGTGAATTGTAGTACAGATTACCTAGAGTTAGTAACACTGTTTGGACGGTGGTGAATTGTAGTACAGATTACCTAGAGTTAGTAACACTGTTTGGACGGTGGTGAATTGTAGTACAGATTACCTAGAGTTAGTAACACTGTTTGGACGGTAGTGAATTGTAGTACAGATTACCTAGAGTTAGTAACACTGTTTGGACGGTGGTGAATTGTAGTACAGATTACCTAGAGTTAGTAACACTGTTTGGACGGTGTTGAATTGTACGACAGATTACCTAGAGTTAGTAACACTGTTTGGACGGTGGTGAATTGTAGTACAGATTACCTAGAGTTAGTAACACTGTTTGGACGGTGGTGAATTGTAGTACAGATTACCTAGAGTTAGTAACACTGTTGGGACGGTGGTGAATTGTAGTACAGATTACCTAGAGTTAGTAACACTGTTTGGACGGTAGTGAATTGTACGACAGATTACCTAGAGTTAGTAACACTGTTTGGACGGTGGTGAATTGTAGTACAGATTGCCTAGAGTTAGTAACACTGTTTGGACGGTGGTGAATTGTACGACAGATTACCTAGAGTTAGTAACACTGTTTGGACGGTGGTGAATTGTACGACAGATTACCTAGAGTTAGTAACACTGTTTGGACGGTGGTGAATTGTACGACAGATTACCTAGAGTTAGTAACACTGTTTGGACGGTGGTGAATTGTACGACAGATTACCTAGAGTTAGTAACACTGTTTGGACGGTAGTGAATTGTAGTACAGATTACCTAGAGTTAGTAACACTGTTTGGACGGTGGTGAATTGTAGTACAGATTACCTAGAGTTAGTAACACTGTTGGGACGGTGGTGAATTGTAGTACAGATTACCTAGAGTTAGTAACACTGTTTGGACTGTTGTGAATTGTAGTACAGATTACCTAGAGTTAGTAACACTGTTTGGACGGTAGTGAATTGTAGTACAGATTACCTAGAGTTAGTAACACTGTTTGGACGGTGTTGAATTGTACGACAGATTACCTAGAGTTAGTAACACTGTTTGGACGGTAGTGAATTGTAGTACAGATTACCTAGAGTTAGTAACACTGTTTGGACGGTGGTGAATTGTAGTACAGATTACCTAGAGTTAGTAACACTGTTTGGACGGTAGTGAATTGTAGTACAGATTACCTAGAGTTAGTAACACTGTTTGGACGGTGGTGAATTGTAGTACAGATTATCTAGAGTTAGTAACACTGTTTGGACTGTTGTGAATTGTAGTACAGATTACCTAGACTTAGTAACACTGTTTGGACGGTAGTGAATTGTAGTACAGATTACCTAGAGTTAGTAACACTGTTTGGACGGTGGTGAATTGTAGTACAGATTACCTAGAGTTAGTAACACTGTTTGGACGGTAGTGAATTGTAGTACAGATTACCTAGAGTTAGAAACACTGTTTGGACGGTGTTGAATTGTACGACAGATTACCTAGAGTTAGTAACACTGTTTGAACGGTGGTGAATTGTAGTACAGATTACCTAGAGTTAGTAACACTGTTTGGACGGTGGTGAATTGTAGTACAGATTACCTAGAGTTAGTAACACTGTTTGGACGGTGTTGAATTGTACGACAGATTACCTAGAGTTAGTAACACTGTTTGGACGGTGGTGAATTGTAGTACAGATTACCTAGAGTTAGTAACACTGTTTGGACGGTGGTGAATTGTACGACAGATTACCTAGAGTTAGTAACACTGTTTGGACGGTGTTGAATTGTACGACAGATTACCTAGAGTTAGTAACACTGTTTGGACGGTGGTGAATTGTAGTACAGATTACCTAGAGTTAGTAACACTGTTTGGACGGTGTTGAATTGTACGACAGATTACCTAGAGTTAGTAACACTGTTTGGACGGTGGTGAATTGTAGTACAGATTACCTAGAGTTAGTAACACTGTTTGGACGGTGGTGAATTGTAGTACAGATTACCTAGAGTTAGTAACACTGTTTGGACGGTGGTGAATTGTAGTACAGATTACCTAGAGTTAGTAACACTGTTTGGACGGTGGTGAATTGTACGACAGATTACCTAGAGTTAGTAACACTGTTTGGACGGTAGTGAATTGTACGACAGATTACCTAGAGTTAGTAACACTGTTTGGACGGTGGTGAATTGTAGTACAGATTACCTAGAGTTAGTAACACTGTTGGGACGGTGGTGAATTGTAGTACAGATTACCTAGAGTTAGTAACACTGTTTGGACGGTGGTGAATTGTAGTACAGATTACCTAGAGTTAGTAACACTGTTTGGACGGTGGTGAATTGTAGTACAGATTACCTAGAGTTAGTAACACTGTTTGGACGGTGGTGAATTGTAGTACAGATTACCTAGAGTTAGTAACACTGTTTGGACGGTAGTGAATTGTAGTACAGATTACCTAGAGTTAGTAACACTGTTTGGACGGTGGTGAATTGTAGTACAGATTACCTAGAGTTAGTAACACTGTTTGGACGGTGGTGAATTGTAGTACAGATTACCTAGAGTTAGTAACACTGTTTGGACGGTAGTGAATTGTAGTACAGATTACCTAGAGTTAGTAACACTGTTTGGACGGTGGTGAATTGTAGTACAGATTACCTAGAGTTAGTAACACTGTTTGGACGGTGTTGAATTGTACGACAGATTACCTAGAGTTAGTAACACTGTTTGGACGGTGGTGAATTGTAGTACAGATTACCTAGAGTTAGTAACACTGTTTGGACGGTGGTGAATTGTAGTACAGATTACCTAGAGTTAGTAACACTGTTGGGACGGTGGTGAATTGTAGTACAGATTACCTAGAGTTAGTAACACTGTTTGGACGGTAGTGAATTGTACGACAGATTACCTAGAGTTAGTAACACTGTTTGGACGGTGGTGAATTGTAGTACAGATTGCCTAGAGTTAGTAACACTGTTTGGACGGTGGTGAATTGTACGACAGATTACCTAGAGTTAGTAACACTGTTTGGACGGTGGTGAATTGTACGACAGATTACCTAGAGTTAGTAACACTGTTTGGACGGTGGTGAATTGTACGACAGATTACCTAGAGTTAGTAACACTGTTTGGACGGTGGTGAATTGTACGACAGATTACCTAGAGTTAGTAACACTGTTTGGACGGTAGTGAATTGTAGTACAGATTACCTAGAGTTAGTAACACTGTTTGGACGGTGGTGAATTGTAGTACAGATTACCTAGAGTTAGTAACACTGTTGGGACGGTGGTGAATTGTAGTACAGATTACCTAGAGTTAGTAACACTGTTTGGACTGTTGTGAATTGTAGTACAGATTACCTAGAGTTAGTAACACTGTTTGAACGGTAGTGAATTGTAGTACAGATTACCTAGAGTTAGTAACACTGTTTGGACGGTGTTGAATTGTACGACAGATTACCTAGAGTTAGTAACACTGTTTGGACGGTAGTGAATTGTAGTACAGATTACCTAGAGTTAGTAACACTGTTTGGACGGTGGTGAATTGTAGTACAGATTACCTAGAGTTAGTAACACTGTTTGGACGGTAGTGAATTGTAGTACAGATTACCTAGAGTTAGTAACACTGTTTGGACGGTGGTGAATTGTAGTACAGATTATCTAGAGTTAGTAACACTGTTTGGACTGTTGTGAATTGTAGTACAGATTACCTAGACTTAGTAACACTGTTTGGACGGTAGTGAATTGTAGTACAGATTACCTAGAGTTAGTAACACTGTTTGGACGGTGGTGAATTGTAGTACAGATTACCTAGAGTTAGTAACACTGTTTGGACGGTAGTGAATTGTAGTACAGATTACCTAGAGTTAGTAACACTGTTTGGACGGTGTTGAATTGTACGACAGATTACCTAGAGTTAGTAACACTGTTTGAACGGTGGTGAATTGTAGTACAGATTACCTAGAGTTAGTAACACTGTTTGGACGGTGGTGAATTGTAGTACAGATTACCTAGAGTTAGTAACACTGTTTGGACGGTGTTGAATTGTACGACAGATTACCTAGAGTTAGTAACACTGTTTGGACGGTGGTGAATTGTAGTACAGATTACCTAGAGTTAGTAACACTGTTTGGACGGTGGTGAATTGTACGACAGATTACCTAGAGTTAGTAACACTGTTTGGACGGTGTTGAATTGTACGACAGATTACCTAGAGTTAGTAACACTGTTTGGACGGTGGTGAATTGTAGTACAGATTACCTAGAGTTAGTAACACTGTTTGGACGGTGTTGAATTGTACGACAGATTACCTAGAGTTAGTAACACTGTTTGGACGGTAGTGAATTGTAGTACAGATTACCTAGAGTTAGTAACACTGTTTGGACGGTGTTGAATTGTACGACAGATTACCTAGAGTTAGTAACACTGTTTGGACGGTAGTGAATTGTAGTACAGATTACCTAGAGTTAGTAACACTGTTGGGACGGTGGTGAATTGTAGTACAGATTACCTAGAGTTAGTAACACTGTTTGGACGGTGGTGAATTGTAGTACAGATTACCTAGAGTTAGTAACACTGTTTGGACGGTAGTGAATTGTAGTACAGATTACCTAGAGTTAGTAACACTGTTGGGACGGTGGTGAATTGTAGTACAGATTACCTAGAGTTAGTAACACTGTTTGGACGGTAGTGAATTGTAGTACAGATTACCTAGAGTTAGTAACACTGTTTGGACGGTAGTGAATTGTAGTACAGATTACCTAGAGTTAGTAACACTGTTTGGACGGTAGTGAATTGTAGTACAGATTACCTAGAGTTAGTAACACTGTTTGGACGGTGTTGAATTGTACGACAGATTACCTAGAGTTAGTAACACTGTTTGGACGGTGGTGAATTGTAGTACAGATTACCTAGAGTTAGTAACACTGTTTGGACGGTGGTGAATTGTAGTACAGATTACCTAGAGTTAGTAACACTGTTTGGACGGTAGTGAATTGTAGTACAGATTACCTAGAGTTAGTAACACTGTTTGGACGGTGGTGAATTGTAGTACAGATTACCCAGAGTTAGTAACACTGTTTGGACGGTGGTGAATTGTAGTACAGAGTACCTAGAGTTAGTAACACTGTTTGGACGGTGGTGAATTGTAGTACTGATTTCCTGGGGTAATCAGTACTACAAGACGTTTTGTTTTCGTTTAATTTTAGCTTTTTAGTCTGCAATGACTGCTCTCAGACAATGTTTTAATTTCACTTTTATGTTTCTAGATCACTCTGGTTGAGTGGAAGAACCCACCACTTAGAGCAATTTTATGTTTAAGTCTTGTCTGTACCAAATGGTGGCTATTAGCTGAACTTGTGCAGTAGCACTACAACAAAAGTTCGTATCACTCACATTAACGCATTAAGACTCTAATTATACTGACGTTCTATCATCACTGGGCCAGATTATTTTAGATGGCCTGAAATTGTTATTCAAAACTTGTTTTATTACAAATTATTGGAGAGTGCCAAAAGGCACTCTCCAATAATTTGTAATAAAACAACCGTATATAAACAAAATGATATTTTTGTTTTTCTCTGAATATGAAATATAAACAAGGAAAGTGTTGGTTTTTGCTCTGGTATCCTCATTTTTGAAAGCCCTGATAGTGGCTTCTAGCACTCAACCAGTTATGGAGTCTTGACAGCAGGATTATATTAGTATTTTAAGCTGCGATAACATTTGGCTCAAAGTTTGTCACAGAGTACTATTCGGGAGAAAATAGGAATTGATATTAAAACTGTAAAAACGTGAAAAATAACAAAACGAATGACCACAAAGTATTAACGCGCTGTTTGATTTCATACGTCATAAGACGTACAGAGGTATCAAAGGGTTAATCTGGGTTGCGACTTCAAAAACTGTAACGTCTGTCTCGACCCAAAATCAACAATGTCCCACAGATTAATATTAACGGCTGTTGTTTTCAGATTCAGATTCTTTATTCATGCATGTAGAGTGGTTACAAATAGATATTCTGCACTGAGCAAAGTTTGCTAAGCACCAAGTATATCCAACTACCAGTTTTACGTTTTAGATGAGATATGGTAATGAAAAGTGTATATATTTTTTATTTAATTATATCTTTAATGATTTAAGTACAGAAATTAAGATTTTATCTGTGTTTGATATTATTTTTTAGCTTTTAAATACGATAACCATGGAAAATGGGTATTATTGTTAAAAGAGGAAATTTTTCAATATGCCAAAAAAGTTGCCGGAGCGAACTGGTATGGGTTCAATATCGAGTATGAGATCCATTACTGTTAATTACAGCTTGACAACGCCTCCTCATACTGGTGGTCCTTTGTGGGATGTTGTTCCATTCTTGGACCAGCATGGCACCAAGCTCCTGGACACTTCTTGGCTGCACTGAACGGGCTGAAATTGCAAACTGAAACTCATTCCAGACATGTTCGATTGGATTGAGGTCAGGGGATCTTGCTGGCCAGTCCATACGCTCAATCCCCTCCCTCTGTCGGTACTCCCCGACAGCATGGGCAACATGAGGACTGGCATTTTCGTCCATCAGAATGAATCTATCACCCACTGCACCTGCATACAATCTGACGTGGACATCCAGGATCTCATCAATATACCGTTGTGCAGTCAATGTACCACATTCAGTGATACAGAGCTCTGTACGTCCACCCCAGCTAATTCCGCCCAGACCATGATTGACCCTCCACCATAGCGATCAAGCTCAGCAATGTTGGCTACATGGAATCGCTCTCCTGATCTTCTCCATACCCTAGAACGCCTGTCTATGTGGTCTAGGCAGTACCTTGACTCATCTGTAAAAAAGGACAGGTCGCCAATCCTCCCTGATCCGTCCAACGTGGTCTATGGCGCATTCATATCGTGCCTGGTGGTGGTTCTGGGACAGCGGAATGCGAATACATGGTCTTTTCGATCGGAGACCACCTTCGTGCAACCTTGCCCGGATAGCCTACGTCAAAACATTTACCACGGATGCAATCTCGAAGATCACTGCGAAGCTGGGTTTCTCTGGCAAAGCGGTTCCTACGGGCCTGAATGATCAAAAACCGGTCTTCAGCTGCAGATGTTACCCTATCTCTGCCACCACCATTCCGCCTTACTGTATGCCATACTGCTGAAATCTTGCCAAGGCTCTGGTAATCACCGTATGGTGCAGCCCAAGGGCTTCACCAATCTGACAATGGGTAGTCCCTTGCTCCACCATCCCTACAGCCCGCCACATTTCTGGTTCAGACAAATGTCTTCTTATATTTGCATTTGCCATATTCAATCATTAAATCACAAGGGTTTGTGTTGAAAAGGAGATTGAATACCCTACACATGTCATGTACATGTAGACAGTACACAAAAACATCATGAAAATCAAGGTGTGCATGCTTTCCATGACTGTCACGAAAAGTCTGCCAGTCAAGAGAGCTACTGTAAACACTGGGGACCATCTCAATACATCCCTCAATCATATCCACCAAAAATATCGCAATTATGTCACAAGCAAATTTCACAATAATGTGTCAAATATTTCGTGTTTAGCAAACTTTGAGTAGTATATAATAAGTTGTATACCGTGGGAACTGCCATAGCCAGATTGACTGTCTACCTGCCATCCCCTGGAAGATAGAGTAATTACAAACAGACTGTGACAAAATGAATGAACTTAGAACAATGTATGTGACACATGATAGGGAATGGGGATCGAATCGTTTCGTTGCCGGGGCCAAAGATACGGTCCATCATATATGCCTCCGGAAAGTTGGTGCTTCAAGGTTGGCAAGAAGTCACCTGCTTATTGAACTCCCTCCACACCTCTGCGTAGCACCTGAGAGCGACAACAAATCCCATCGTGACGTTAGTGTCATCTAGACTGCGACAAAGAGGTCGGTTATTATGTTTGGGCGTGGGGTCTACGCAGGGGCGTAAATCCTGGGGGGTAGGGGGGAGTGTTACATGCCCCCAAAATATTCATGGAAGCGAGTAGGGCAGGTTACCCGGTTACCGCGGTCCGCAGGCCACGCAACTGCTGCCCTACCAAGGAATTATTTGCCAGAATGTTTTTCTGCCTAACAGAATAGAGCTGAACAGCAAGGGCACGCTTGGCACCTGATATAGCATGGTCTTGTACAACTTCCATCTCGGTGCATAAGCCCCACTACCCATACAAAAGAAAGCCAGGGTGTCCTTGTAAATACAACAATTCTATTTAGAATATATTCATTTATCTTCCTGTGTGGAGTGTCCTGCCCTACGGGGCATCTGATATCATATGATAAGTATGCTGTTCAAAGTACTTGAAAAGGTGATATATATATGCAGGGCAATATGCGCGGACAGTAGAGCAGAATGATGATACCCACCCCGCCCCCACACCCCCCACCCCCTTCAGTATTTACGTCTACGTCAGCTGGATCACCATAGGATGTCGAATGTAATGACTTAACCCATACCAATAAGGGTGAAAGCTCTTGTGACAGATCACCTCCTCAGATATGTGACAGATTGCGACAGATTGTCCGTCTATTTGTTTAATTTATTGTTAATAACTGCTTAATTGCGTACAGGTCGAATTTTACGCAATCTTAGTTGGACAACTCGTCCCCTGAGTTCCAATGTGTTCTATGTGCCAGTAGGCACATAGAACACATTGCAACTCAGGGGACGAACTGTTGGGAAGGAGCCTCGCAGGTTGCCCAAGACGAGGATTCCAGATTAAGACACTGAGCATGACCATGACGTGTATTGATGCTTTTCAAGTTTACTAAGTACAATCAGGACAGTAGGGATTATCGCAACGGACATCATTGGAATATGACGAAATGAATGTGGAAGTTAAGTTGTTCCTAAACATGGTTCCATCACTAATATTACGACTTGTGATGTCTAGAGCCTTTCATAGTTTATCAAGATTTCTTGGCTTCTAGCTCTCATACATCGCCTACCTTAAATTCTTGACTCCTAACCTATGATTTCGTGACCCCTAAGATCATCTCAAGGACTTCGTGGCACCTATACAATTCCTGGTTCCTAGACTATCTCATTGTCTCCATGGGTCCTAGGCTACTGGTATTAACTTCTCCAGGGTCATCCCTATCTGTCCTACGATCAGCGTCTTGTTTTCTTCTGGTATAATAGCCTTCTACCTCTCTTCCGACGTGTTCCATGGACGCCACTATCTGTCCTGTAATCAGCTTACCCCACTGGTATCTTGCACTAGTGCTATAGTTTCATACTACAAGTCCTGGTCCCTAACAGTGATATTCCCTCCTGGCGTATCATTGGAGTTAGTGTGTTTGTCAGTTCACTACTAGTTGCTACTTCTCGTCTTGCCATTCCTGATGCATAAATACTATCATTCTCACTACCTTCTAGTGATAGTACTACAGTGGAACCCCTTCAAATGAATAGCCACTTTGCAAGTGAAAATTATTCATTTAACAGGAGTATTCGATTAACCGGGAACTGCCACTGTTTTCTAGAGATAAACTTAGCATTTATCTATTATATCTTGTTTGCCAGAGCTCATGGAGCTCTGTCGAACAAGATATAATAGATTAAATGTCTGTATGGGATGTACTGAAGCCAAATAGGTTTATAAACAAGTGGAATTTGGTGATTGTCAGGGTAATTACTCGACATATTGATAGCTTTTTTATTCAATTAACAGGAGTATACCCCATACCCCATATGCAATTAACAGGTCAAATATGTACTGAAAATATGAGAAGTGGTTTTGTGTTTGGAAGTTATATTCAGTTAACAGGAATATACAATTAAGAGATATTCAATTAAGTGGGCACCACTGTACTACCAATGCGTTCTCCTTTGCCTCCACTTTCTTCCTCACGACATCACATCTCCGGTGATTACTACAGGTTCTAGGGGGCGCGGTGGCGACCGGGCACCGGTTCTCGTCTGATCACCGAAGTTAAGCAACGTCGAGCGCGGTTAGTAGTTGGATGGGTGATCATTTCAGCGACTGATTCGTGCTCCCGCGTTATGTCCTTGGGCAAGGCACTTAACCCCGATTGCCTACATGGGGGCACGATCACGCTGTGTACTAAGGCGTACAGCACGTCGATGGTGCACATATGTTCAACCAATCTAACCCTGTTTGTGCGGCGGTGCAGAGTTCAGAGTTACGATGTTGGAGAGCTGACAGCTGCTCGTCGTTGCTCGGTGGTTCTCTCCGGATACTCCGGCTTCCTCCACCCTTGAAACTGTCACCGACATAATATGACCCTGGCTGTTAATGTGTCGTTAAACCCTACTAAAAAAAACAATACAGGTTCTATGACTTTCATTGTCTTCTGTCACCATTATCAGATACACGTTTGACGAGCGACTCTATCTTCCCTTATTACTGTTGATGAGCCACCACTACTAAAACCCACCACTACTAAAACCCACTACTAAAACCCACCACTACTAAAACCCACCACTACTAAAACCCACTACTAAAACCCACCACTACTAAAACCAACCACTACTAATCTAACTATTTCCTACGAGTGTTATCTGTAATCCCTAATACAGTTAAAACTAGAAGTCCTGTCATGAAATAGCACGCCGATCTGCGCGTTAATCTACGCGTTATGATCATAGTAAGGCTATCAAATTCTGTACATATGGCCCGTGCACAAGAAATGTTTCAGCCAATGGACCTCCGGGTAACCCGGAGGTCCATTGGCAGAAACATTGCCTAGGTTTGTTATGAGTAACCAGGAGTAACCAGGAGAACCTGCCGTGCTTTGGATGCCATTCAATATGGCAATTCGGCGCAATTCCTACGCGTAATTAAGCCTAGACTTTTGTTACTATGGTAATCAGGAGCTGTTTCACTAATATAACAGGATCCGGTAACGATGCCCGGGGTACGAGACCTCTTAAGTGAGCAGCACAGGTGGAAAAGATTGTCTGAATTTGACCTCGTGTCTGTATTGTATGCCGAGATGCTAAAAGGGACTAATAGAGTCTGACATTCAGCTGTAAGTATATTGTATATTCTAAAACTTAAAATATGCCCTTATAGAAAATTCTTATTGAAATATTAATGTTGTTTGTAGATTAATTATTGGTCAATGTTTATGAATTTTTTTTTTTTTTTTTGGTGCTAAGTGTAATTTTTTTTTTGGTGCCGAAAGTCAATGTTTATTCTGGCCCGAAATTTATTGGTGTAACGTATTAGTGTCAAATGGAATCTGACTGAAAATGAAAACAAATTAATCATCTATCGTTCTTTGGGTGCAACAAGGAGGCGCCATCTGCAATGCTAACAGACTGCAGACGGCGCCTTGTTGATCTCAAAGAACGATGTGTTCATTTAGTATTACCTGGATCTTTTTTGGCATTTTAGATGTGAAAAACTCACAAATAATGTAAGTATGGATATTCAACAGTAAAACGCTACTCTTTATAAAATAATTTCATGATTATTATTTACTAACTCCAAATATTAGATGTCACGTGACTTTCCCGCGTTCTGATTGGTTGAACAGAAACACACTATTTTCCGATAGTTCATCAGCGAAATCGCACAGACCTACTATCATTTTTGAAAAAAGAATAGTGCACGGTTATAAATAGTAACATTCGAATTCGCTTAGAAAATTCCATTGAAGCGTAAATACTTTACAAGACATCTCGTCCCATATATATTATTACATTTAGTTTGGAGAAATAAAAATATGTGTATCGAAAGTGATGTTTGTAGTAGTGTTGGGGCGGGGAGGGTGTTAATGGAATAATGGTATTGTGTTTCTTGGGGTTTTGGTTCTCTACCTCTCTATCCCAGAACTATGAGTGGCAGAATTAACTTAGTTTACCTGTTTAAACCCTGAGCCATTTTCATTTTCTTTTCTCTTTGGCTGTGAATAAGAATATTAACTTGCATATATGACTGATGAAGAACCCCCCCCCCCCCCCCCCCCCCACACACACACACACATACATCTAATATAATAAATATAGCATGACTTTTCGTTGACTATGCCAAAATAGTGGTCCTCGAGGAGAGAATAGTCCCTCCGCTACGCGTTGGGACTATCTCTCCTCGAGGACCACTATTTTGGCATAGTCAACTCAAAGCTATGCTATATTTATTAAATAAATTTGTAGCAAATCAGAAGGATTATAAAAAGGATTAAACAAGATAAAAAGGGATTAGGTAACAAAAACATATTTGGATAAGAAACGGATTATACAGAAAAAGTGTTAATTCAGTGCATCCATAACAAAGACACATAACTATATAGAACGTGTAGAGTGTATTATCACTAAATCTCCCGTTGAGTGGATATTCCACCCAAGCAATAATTGCAAATTTGTTGCGAAGAATAACAAGCGCAAGAAAAGTTCCAGCCATTGGACCACGGGTTAAACCCGGAGGTCCATTAACTAAAACATTACTGTTTTTGTCCATATGTACAGAATTTGAAAGTGATACTGTGGGTGATAAGGTCACTCCGTGCGTGATTTTATTACAATCCACACCTCACATACTGTAACTGTTGCCTGTAAATTAATTGGCAGGCGTGAGTTCTGTCTCGCCTTTGTCATCAGTGCCCATTTTATCGAAAACGACACACTTATTTATTTATTTATTTATTTATTTATTTATTTATTTATTTATTTATTTATTTATTTATTTATTTATTTATTTATTTATTTATTTATTAGGGTTTAACTGCACTTTAACAGCCAAGGTCTTATCGTGTCGGTGAGGGGCGCGGTGGCGTTGCGGCAACCGGTTCCCGTCAGATCACTGAAGTTAAGCAACGTCGAGTCTGGTTAGCACTTGGATGGGTGACGGTCTGATTGATCGATTCGGACTCCCGCGTTGTGTCCTTGGGCAAGGCACTTAATCCCGATTGTCCACATGGAGGGACGATGACGCCGTGTGCTAAGGCGTCCTGGACGTCAATGGTGCGCATGTCTTCAACCACTTTAACCCTGCCTGTGCTGCAGTAGGGAGTTACGATGTTGGGGAGCTGACAGCTGCTCGTCGTTGCTCGGTGTTTCTCTCCGGGTACGCGATGTGACCTTGGCTGTTAAAGTGTCGTTAAACCTTAATAAATAAATACATAAATAAATCGGGGTTAAGTGCCTTGACCGAGGACAGAATGCGGGAGTCCGAATCGATCGCTCAGACGGTCACCCATCCAAAGACTAACCGGGCTCGACTTGCTTAACTTCGATGATCTGACGAGAGCCGGTTACTGCAACGCCACCGCGCCCCCACTTAAGTAATAATGGACAAAGCATATGAGCGCACCAGAAGTATATTCTGGGTGCCAACGTTTGGTGCCAAATACTGTATTTTTGGTGCCAAACGAAATTTGTAATGTAATTGGCACCATTGGCAGGCGTTCTGAGTATATTTACATGTTTAACCCCTCGAACCCTGGTGGTATCTTCCATGTTTGTTTAATGGCATCAATTGGAAGAAGCCATATTCATTATCTGGGGGCAGACCAATTAAGGTTGCACATTGAAAATGTAGATTGGTCTACCCCACACATTTACTTAGTAGTCATGCTACCCAATCAAAATATAGATTGGTCTACCCCACGCATTTACTTAGCAGTCATGCTACCCAATCAAAATAGATTGGTCTACCCCACACATTTACTTAGCAGTCATGCTACCCAATCAAAATATAGATTGGTCTACCCCACACATTTACTTAGTAGTCATGCTACCCAATCAATATAGATTGGTCTACCCCACACATTTACTTAGTAGTCATGCTATCCAATCAATATAGATTGGTCTACCCCACACATTTACTTAGTAGTCATGCTACCCAATCAAAATATAGATTGGTCTACCCCACACATTTACTTAGTAGTCATGCTACCCAATCAAAATATAGATTGGTCTTCCCCACACATTTACTTAGCAGTCATGCTACCCAATCAAAATATAGATTGGTCTACCCACACATTTACTTAGTAGTCATGCTACCCAATCAAAATATAGATTGGTCTACCCCACACATTTACTTAGTAGTCATGCTACCCAATCAAAATATAGATTGGTCTACCCCACACATTTACTTAGCAGTCATGCTACCCAATCAAAATATAGATTGGTCTACCCCACACATTTACTTAGTAGTCATGCTACCCAATCAAAATATAGATTGGTCTACCCCACACATTTACTTAGCAGTCATGCTACCCAATCAAAATATAGATTGGTCTACCCCACACATTTACTTAGTAGTCATGCTACCCAATCAAAATATAGATTGGTCTACCCCACACATTTACTTAGCAGTCATGCTATCCAATCAATATAGATTGGTCTACCCCACACCTTTACTTAGCAGTCATGCTATCCAATCAAAATATAGATTGGTCTACCCCACACATTTACTTAGCAGTCATGCTATCCAATCAATATAGATTGGTCTACCCCACACATTTACTTAGCAGTCATGCTATCCAATCAAAATATAGATTGGTCTACCCCACACATTTACTTAGCAGTCATGCTACCCAATCAAAATCTAGATTGGTCTACCCCACACATTTACTTAGCAGTCATGCTATCCAATCAAAATATAGATTGGTCTACCCCACACATTTACTAGTAGTCATGCTACCCAATCAAAATATAGATTGGTCTACCCCACACATTTACTTAGTAGTCATGCTACCCAATCAAAATATAGATTGGTCTACCCCACACATTTACTTAGTAGTCATGCTACCCAATCAATATAGATTGGACTACCCCACACATTTACTTAGCAGTCATGCTATCCAATCAAAATATAGATTGGTCCACCCCACACATTTACTTAGTAGTCATGCTATCCAATCAAAATATAGATTGGTCTACCCCACACATTTACTTAGCAGTCATGCTACCCAATCAAAATATGACGTATCAAGCCACTAGGGTGAAAAAGCGTCCTCTCGGTTCAAGGAGTTAACCCTTTACCCAACGTAGGACCAAAACTATTCTCAAAAATCGCCAATTAATTTTCATTATTTTTTTCATTTTTTGTCTCAAAAACAGCTTATTACCCCTCGTTGGAACGAGCTCGACGAGCTCGTTCCAACGAGGGGTCATAACCTATGTTTTGAGACAAGAAATGAAAATACAATTAGTTATTCGAGAATTTTTTTGGCAAGTGTCGTCTGATGTCCGTGTTAGGTTATGGTATTGTTAATAATTAGAAGTGAATACACTCTAAAAGCAATATAACATTATGCACTCAGTTATTTATTTATTTATTGGTGTTTAAGGACTTATTCGGGAGCGCGGTGGCTCAGTAGGTAGAGGTGCAGGCTGTAAGCTGAGAGGTCCTCGGTTCGAATCCCACCTGCGGCAACCGCGTTGTGTCCTTGGGCAAGACACTTCCTCTCCATTGCCCGCGTGGGGGCACGATGACGCCGTGTACTAAGGCGTACTGCACGTCGATGGTACGCATGTCTTCAACCAATCTGCCCCTGCCTGTGCTGCAGTGCGGAGTTACGATGTTGGGGAGCTGGCAGCTGCTCGTCGTTGCTCGGTGGTTCTCTCCGGGTACTCCGGCTTCCTCCACCCGTAAAACTGTCACGGTCATGATTAGCCATTGTGCATAAATATGTGACCTTAAACATCAATAAATAAATAAATAAATAAGGACTTATTCGCAATGGCTAATCATGACCGTGACAGTTTTATTAGTGGAGGAAGCCGGAGTACCCGGAGAGAACCACCGAGCAACGACGAGCAGCTGCCAGCAGGGATGTGACGGCAGGGGGGAGGGGTAGGGGTGGGGGAGGGTGTCTCTCCCCACCCCCGAGCTAGGAGTATTTGTTTTCAATAGTTGGAAATTCCGAGGTCAAAAATCAAATGGTTGGAAATTCAATAAATTAACATTGTTCATGAAAAATATTAAAATTCCAACTAATGATGAGAAATTTTGATTTTTTATTTCCAACTGGAAACTTGAGTTTCAAATTTCCTACTGTAAAACTGACATGGCCTCAAAATTTCGACTCTGACATCAATCCGGTAAATTTTCTGACCCAGACGCATTATAAATGATGCTTGTTCTGTTTCAGAACTAGTGAAAATTTTCAGAAGGGTTCATAACCCTTTACCCAACGCAGACGATTTCAAAATTCATTATTTTAAATATCATTTTTTTAAAAAAATTTTAAAAAAATTTCAACAAAACCATATCATGTGACCCCTCTTTGGAACGAGCTCCACGAGCTCGTTCCAAAGAGGGGTCACATGATATGGTTTTGTTGACATTTTTCGAAAAATATTTTTTCAGCAGCTGTATTTGCATATTGCGCGGGCGGATGTGGGCTTATGCGGGCGATTCGTTGGGTAAAGGGTTAAAAGATATCACCCAGCGCTGCAGTGCAACCACCTATAGAAACCACTCACAGCTGGAATTTACACCGGTGGCACCCCCCCCCCCCCCCCCCCCATCTGACATCCTCTAGCCACACCCCTGGCTGCCAATTCCCCAACCTCGTAACTCCACACTGCAGCACAGGCAGGGTTAGATTGGTTGAAGACATGCGTACCATCGACGTGCAGTACGCCTTAGTACACGGCGTCATCGTGCCCATTTGTGGGCAGTCGGGGTTAAGTGCTTTGCCCAAGGACACAACGCGGGAGTCCGAATTGATCGCTCAGACCGGGCTCGACTTGCTTAGTTATTTTCTATTTATAACTTAGCCGTATGCGTTGAGAAAATATTTACTAATATGTATTTCCGTCATGTTTAAGATTGTAAGTAGTATATATATATATTACTGGAGGGATTAGTCAAATGTTACCCGAGTATTACTTCCGTTGTAATCTTAACTTCTTTTCAACCTTTGTTGTGCGACTGAATAATACCATACATTGCTTGCATGTGAACATGAGCTATTCCATATAAGGAATGTCCAGTTTTAATTGAACTCTGCATCGTTGTGGCCCATGACACCCCAAACGAATGTCTCGACTAGCTAGTAAATTCGATCGTATCAGTTTGTGCATATTGAAATTATTCGGAGTTTTAGTTGGTGCAAAAACCGTGGTTGGAGCTCGATGGCTCATTCGATACAACATTGGACTTCTGATCGAAAGGTCGTAGGTTTGTGTTGTGTCCTTGAACAAGACACTTAATCCCAAATTCCCAAATGTGAGCACGGTGCGGCAGTGGGCTAATGTGTAACGACTCCAACGACTGCTAACTCTGCGCCAGTGTTCAATTGGTAAACACATACTTAGGAATTTCTTTTATTTTGCCCTGGGGAATTCTATTTGACAGGATATATATATATATATTTATTTATGTAGATAAAATGATATGTCGTCTACTTAACGTATCCACAAACAAATCATATTTCGGATTTATTGTTTTTCAATTTTTAGGGCCTACTCCCAATATATAGGTTACAATTCCTCAATGGAACTTTCTCGTCGTCGATTCTCTTCATAAATGTTGATAAACCATGTTTTGGATACGGAAAATTTATGTACGGCACGGTCGCCGTGGACTGGTCACTTTCCGCGGATGGGCAATAATAATAATAAATAATAATAATAATAATAATATGGTTTAGAGCCGAGAATCCACATATGTGCTCACAGGCTTCACACAAAACTAAGGGTGCATTTTATTTTATACAAACAGGTCAGCAATAAGCCAATTTATACAGGTGTGTGTTTTAAGTGTCTCTTAAATGACTCGAGTGACTGTGGTTTTTTGATGTCGTCAGGTAACGAATTCCACAAATGTGGTGCCGTAATGCAGAAGGTCAAATCGCCAGCTGTGACCAGCTTTCCTTCATTCTGAACAAGATTGCACGAAGTAGCTGATCGCAAAGGACGAGCAGGTTCATACTTCTTAACTAGATTGTAAAGATAAGGAGGCACAAGATCGTTGACAGCTTTGTTGGTAAACAATAATACTTTGAAACTAATTCTTTCACTAATGGGTAACCAATGCAGTTTTTGTAAGATAGGGGAAGCCGAAGAGGATTTTTTACTCTTGGTCACAAGTTTAGCCGCACAATTCCGAATATTCTGCAGCTTGTTAACTAGGAACTGTTTGCAGCCATATAGGAGAGAATTACAATAATCCAATCTACTCGTTACAAATGTATGAATTAATTGCATTGCCGTTCCCTCATCTGCCACATCACGCATTCTACCGATATTTCGGAGGTGATGAAAAGCTTTTCTGGAGACTGCAACACATTCTTGTCTGCAAAAGTTTTTCATCCATGAAATAACCAAGATTACGAACCAATGCCGATGGAAAAATGGCACTGCCATCAAAATTCAAACTCATTCGAGAAATTTTCGATAGCTGATAAGGGAGTCCAATATAAATGACTTCGGTTCTGTCCGCATTCAGCTTCAACCAGTTGTTGGTCATCCAGGATTTAACATCAGACACACAGTTTTCCAGGCGGCATGCCGCATCTCTCTCGTGTTGAGAGTTGAAACTGATATATAACTGGGTGTCGACGGCATAGAGATGGAAGGAAAGCCCAAGCTTTCGGATTATGTCGCCAAGGGGAAGGACATATATTGAGTACAATAACGGACCAAGGACTGAACCTTGAGGCACACCATATTTCAGGGAGACTGACATTGATACAGTGTTTTCTATCAGTATTCTCTGTGAACGATTAGCAAGATACGATCTGAACCAATCTGGTGCCACGCCACAAACGCCAACTCTTTGCTCTTGAATGGATGGATGCCAGAACAGAGTGGTCAATTGTTGGTCCATGGTAACTAAAAGGTCATTCTGAACACGCAAAAGCGCACTTTCCGTGCTACACTGCGGACGATACGCAGATTGTAACTTTTCAGAAAGTTCGAAACGTGCGAAGTGATTCCGAATTTGTTTGGATACAACCCGCACGAGCAATTTCGATGTGAAGGACAAATTTGAAACAGGACGATAGCTCTTCAGAATATCACTATCAAGTCCAGGTTTTTTCAGAAGAGGAACTACAAGGGCTTCTTTCATAGAGGATGGAAATGTGCCCATGGCCAGAGATGAGTTGACAATTTGTAAAATCCAAGGTAGCAGGGCTGGTGCACAAGCCTTTAGAAGTTTTGTTGGGATAATACCTAGGGAACACTGTTTGGATGGCGACTTCTTAATTAATTCACACAGCTCTTCGTTTTCAAGAAGACGGGAGTGGTCAAATCGACTCCCAACAAACACTGGAGCGTGTGGTGTTTGATCTCGCACACTCTCGCTGCCATTCGCAATGTCAGCTCTAATATTCTCAATTTTATCGACGAAGTAGGATGCAAATCTATTGGACAGTTCTTCCGGTGATTAATGATCAGGGAGTGATTTGCGCCCCTTTCGGTGGAATAATTTGTCCAACACCTCTGATAGAACCTGCGGCCTTTTGATGTTATCATTAACTATATTTGTGAAATAGTCTTTTTTAGCCTGCAGAATGAGTCGATTAACTTTATTACGCCGGTTAACGTGTAGCTCTCTGTGGACGGTTAACTTCGATTGCCTCCATTTGAGTTCAAGGTCACGGCGGAGTCGTTTTGCGTCACGAATTTCGTCAGTTTTCCACGGAGATATTTCACGCTTGGAGGTATTTCTAGTTCGGAGTGGGGCAAATTTGTTTATAAGATCAGTTGACATCTTGTGGTACTTTTCAACAATTACATCAACAGAATCATCGAATGATACAGTACGTGGAGAGTGTATTATCAATAAATCACCCACAGAGTGGAGATTCCACCCGAGGAATAATTGCAAATTTGTTGCAAAGCATAACCAGCAACAGCAAATTTCAGCCAATGGACCTCCGGGTTAAACCCGGAGGTCCATTGGCCGAAACATTGTTTGTGCTTTTTTTTCCATATGTACAAAATTTGAAAGTTATAGTTTGGGTGATAACTCCACTCCGCGGGTGATTTAGTTACAATCCACTCTCCACGTACTGTATGTCCATAGGAGTACCAGATACTGCCTCAGAAAAATCATTCGCAACGATGTTCCGGTATTTACGATATGTGATTGTATGTCTAGACAGAGGCAAACATGGTATACCTAGCTTGAATGTGATCAGGAGGTGATCATTACGCGCCGGGTCGATGATCGCAATATTACTGACAAGACCGGCATCACATTCACGGGTTATATCGCAATAATATTAGATTCCAAACACTAATTATAGGATCCATAGTTTTCGTTTTTGAAGGCTTAACTTGTTACTATTCACGTTCTTAAGAACGTGAATAGTAACAAGTTAGGCCTTCAAAAACTAAAACTATGGACAATAGGGCTAGCTGTTTCAGCGACGGTGCTACAGAGAATATTTAGTTATTGGTGTTTAAGGTGTTCACTCCGTCGCGTAAGGGTCATCACAGTGTTCCGTAACTTCCGTTTGATGCAATATGAAATAACTTGTCTTTTTAAGATTCGATTCGGGATTCGATTCGATGTCGATATCACGGACACGATTCGATTCGAGATTCGATTCGAAAAGAAATTTGTGATTCGCAGATCCCTCCTGTTGGGTTGTTGTTTATTTTGACGATGATATTATTTTCAAAATTTGTGGCTACATCTTGACTGCTACAGAAAAATGAAGTTACTTTTAGCTTGGTGCCTATATGTGTGCTTTCCATTTTTTTTAGGATTCTGACACGTGGTTTTGACGATCCTGTGTTGTGTATAAGTCTGTTACTTTACTGGTGTTTTATATCACTATCTGTATATAAGGTTTGATTGTGACTACAGCACAAGTGTTAATGAGAGAAAGTTTGACCAAATTCTACATTATTTATCTTGTCCACTTGACAGTGGACGACACAATGAACAATACATCGGTAGTGAAGATATGTAATAACACAATCTTACATTTCTGCATCTCTTTATCTAAAAAGTAATTTTAAAAACCGTGAATACAACAAGCAACGAACCTGGGATTTGAAAGCTTGAAAAATTCTTACAGCTGTGTTTTTATCTACAATAACTCAACTATCTGCTGTGTAAAAGATGATAAGTTTATACATTCTGTTATTGGGAATTTCATGAACTAATCCTAAATATATTGAAACTTCTCAATAATAATCCTTCAGCTCTTCTAACATAAATATAATGTTTCTCGTGCAATAATGAATAATAAATCTACCCTAATACAAAGGGATTTTAACGTTTAACCCTTTACCCAACGCAGACGATATCAAAATTTATTATTTTAAATATCATTTTTTCAAAATTTTCAAAAAATTTCAACAAAACCATATCATGTGACCCCTCGTTGGAACGAGCTCGACGAGCTCGTTCCAACGAGGGGTCCCATGATATGGTTTTGTTGAATTTTTTCGAAAAATAATATTTTTTCAACTGCTGAATTTGCATATTACGCGGGCGGATGCGGGCGATCCATTGGGTAAAGGGTTAACTCTATAAATTTGAATAAAACGTGCTCTTTTTATAATAAATCAATGACATGTGCCCTATTGAAAATCGGTGTCTATTTTATAATGATGTAGAATGTCTTTCAAAACATACTCTCATATACCGTGTGTATTCAACTAGACCATGCAAATCTAGGCATTAAACAACTAATATTCACCAGATGGTAAATCCCGTCAGCACTGCTATAATAAACAATCGAATGTGAAATATATTTGGGTTCGCGACCATGGGCGTACGAGCCAAGGGGCGAGGGGGGGGGGGGCAGTTGCCCCCCTAGATTCGGGCAAACCAGCTTTAAAAATTCTGGCAAGGAACAGAGAGAGAGAGAGAGGGTCATGTATATTTGTATTCCAGACATGCAGGATTTCGGGCAAATCAAAAAGTTTGTTCACCTATATCACAAAAGCCCCGTACGCCCATGTTCGCGACATATCAGTGCATTGTACTTTATACCGACAGGTTGCCGGTTCTGTCCTGACCAGTGGTAACTACATTGTGTAATTGGGCAAGATAATTAATTCAGATTGTCCATGACGTCCCTTGAGTTCCAATGTGTTCTATGTACCTACTGGCACATAGAACACATTGGAACTCGGGAGACGATGTGTGGACACGATAAAGCTCTGTACTAAGGTTCACTTCCCTTCAACCGCAGCAAATTTTGGAGTCTAACAGCCGCTCATCGTTTCTCTTGGTTCTTTTCGGGTACTCCGGCTGTCTGCACCCATAAAGCTGTCTGACATGATGTCACTGTGGCTGTTTAACCCTTTACCAAACATGAAAAGCAGACGACACTTGCAAAAAAAAATCTTGAATAACTAATTTTTTTCATTTTTTGTCTCAAAAACATAGGTTATGACCCCTCGTTGGAACGAGCTCGACGAGCTCGTTCCAACGAGGGGTCATAACCTATGTTTTTGAGACAAAAAATGAAAATATTTCGAAAATTAATTGGCGATTTTTGAGAATAGCGCTGGCCGGTTTTGGCCGTTACGTTGGGTAAAGGGTTAAAGTGTTGTTAAACACCAATAAAGAAAGAAAGAAACAAAAACGGCAAACATTCTTCAGCACATAGACTTGCGGAAGTGCAGTACGTGGGATAGAGTTAGAAAAAGAGTATATCGTTCAAAGAATTATATCGCCCGGGGGCTGATTTCCTGAGCGCTAGCCAATGTACACTATTCAGAAAACTAGGGGATATTTGATAAAAATGAGATATATAAAGAAATATGTTTATATTTTTATCAAAAAGACAGTTGAGGCATTGCACCTTGACATCTGGTGAATGATTTCAGCGATAGTTGAGTGTCTGCCAAGCACATATTCCACGCACTGAGCTGCAGAAGACATGGACTGTCAGTCAGAGAATGTACAACATTCCGTCCAAGACCTCAATACCTTGTAAATCCTCTTCGGTTCGCGAGACAGGCGCTGATCCGACGTGGCATACTCCTCGCCAAATGTCCAATATCAGCTTGACTGATGTTATTCCATTCTTCCTGCAGTGCAGCAGCGAGTTCCTGGACATTGGTAGGGGCTGTTGGCGTTGTCGTCGGCGCCTGCCAAGCATATCCAAAATGTGCCCAATTGGTGAAAGGTCTGGACTTAGTGCTGCCCAAGGCAGGGTAGTGATGTTCTGCTTCTGGGGAAACTCTGTAGCGACACGGGCCATGTGTGCTCTTGCATTGTCATCTTGGAAAATGAATCGATGGCCGTGATGTCGCGCAAATGGCACCACATGAGCTGCTAGCATGTTGTCACTGTAGTACTGCCATGTGACACGCCCTTGGATGATGTGTAATGCTGTTCTGCTTGTCATGATTATGCCTCCCCACACCATAACCGATCCGCCACCAAAACGATCGTGCTGCCTGACGGTTACGTCATGGTATCGTTCGTTCCGCCGCCGCCGCCGCCGCCACCGCCACCACGCTCTGTTTCACCTGTCGTGGAAGTCGAGAGTGAACCTCGATTCATCGGAAAACATGAGGTTGCTCCACCGACGATTGTTCCAGCGCTGTCGTGCTCCACACTAATTACGCCTTGCTGCAATGTGACGTTCAGTCAAAAGTGGAATTATGCGAGGTCGTCGAGAGTACAAATTCAAGCTGTTTAGGCGATTTCGGATAGTCGGACCACTGACTCGCACATCTGTCGCTCGGTGCAGCTGCTGTCCAATTTCTGAGGCACTTTGAGAATTTGAGCCACTGCACTCTGTCTGTTGCCAGCTTCCAACATGCCAACGGCACGTAAACGTTCCCCACGTGTCAGTCTTCGCATACCTCAAAAGTTACGTTTCGACCAGAAACTATTGATGCACGAGTTTATATCAAGAAAAGAACGATGAGACCTCTGAAAAAGCCCGTACAGTTCAAATGAAAATTTCAAAACGTACCCCACAGACATCAAAGGCAGCGCTCGTGCGATAAACCTGCACGACGTTTTCGTGGGCCGGTGACATTCATGATCCACAATAAACTTGGTAACATATTGATTTGTCCAATACCATTTTCCGAAAATATCAACATCCGTTTGAATATCACCTACTTTTTTGAATAGTATATATCTTGAATTGCACGTCACTTTATGAAACTCTTCATTCGACAACAGTTTGTAAACCTTTGAAACCGAGAGCTCGATTTCCGACCCCAGAATACATCATTATTTCATAAGATTTATTTATTTATTTATTTATTTATTTATTTATTTATTTATTTATTTAATAGTGTATAACCATTTAATACATACGTACGGAATCAAAAAGCGCGTTGATACGTTTGTACGTCTTATGACGTAAGAAATCAAACAGCACGTTGATACGTTTGTGGTCATTTGTTTTGTTATTATTTTTCGAGTTTTTAAACTTTTAACCTCAATTTCTATTTTCTCCCGAATAGTGCTCAGCGACAACCGTTGAGAAAAATTGTTATCGCAGCTTAAAATACTAATATAATCCTGCTACTAGACTTCTCAACTGGTTGAGTGCTAGAAGCCACTATCTGGGCTTTCAACAGATACCAGAGCAAAAACCAACACTTTTCCTTGCCTATTTTTCATATTCAGTCAAACACAAATAATATTGTGTTTATATACATTTGTTTATTACAAATTATTGGACATTGCCTGTGGGCAATGTCCAATAATTTGTAATAAAACAAGTTTTGAATAAATTCATACCACCAAAAATCATCTAGCCCTCAACCAGATAATCACTAATGTGAAAAATATCTTGTTATTTGTACTTTCCGACGTTTGACGTCGTATTTTGAAAAACGTTGAAGAAACCGAATTCCCAGTGACGTTTGAACGTCAGAATAATTAAAGTCTCAAAGGATTAACGACACTTTCGACAGTCAGGGTCACCTCGTGTTGGATTCATAAAATACATGGCTTCTAAGTGAATGGGTGGTGAAGACCAATCAATATTTTCAACGTGCAGCCCAAAGGCTTGAAAATATGGATTGGTCTACTCCCAAATCATGAACATGGACTCTTCTAATTGGTCTATCCCCAAATCATGAACATGGACTCTTCTAATTGGTCTATCCCCAAATCATGATCATGGACTCTTCTAATTGGTCTATCCCTAAATCATGAACATGGACTCTTCTAATTGGTCTATCCCCAAATCTTGAACATGGACTCTTCTAATTGGTCTATCCTCAAATCATGAACATGGACTCTTCTAATTGGTCTATCCCCAAATCATGAACATGGACTCTTCTAATTGGTCTATCCCCAAATCATGAACATGGACTCTTCTAATTGGTCTATCCCCAAATCATGAACATGGACTCTTCTAATTGGTCTATCCCCAAATCATGAACATGGACTCTTCTAATTGGTCTATCCCCAAATCATGAACATGGACTCTTCTAATTGGTCTATCCCCAAATCATGAACATGGACTCTTCTAATTGGTCTATCCCCAAATCATGAACATGGACTCTTCTAATTGGTCTATCCCCAAATCATGAACATGGACTCTTCTAATTGGTCTATCCCCAAATCATGAACATGGACTCTTCTAATTGGTCTATCCCCAAATCATGAACATGGACTCTTCTAATTGATCTATCCCCAAATCATGAACATGGACTCTTCTAATTGGTCTATCCCCAAATCTTGAACATGGACTCTTCTAATTGGTCTATCCCCAAATCATGAACATGGACTCTTCTAATTGGTCTATCCCCAAATCATGAACATGGACTCTTCTAATTGGTCTATCCCCAAATCATGAACATGGACTCTTCTAATTGGTCTATCTCCAAATCATGAACATGGACTCTTCTAATTGGTCTACCCCCAAATCATGAACATGGACTCTTCTAATTGGTCTATCCCCAAATCTTGAACATGGACTCTTCTAATTGGTCTATCCCCAAATCATGAACATGGACTCTTCTAATTGGTCTATCCCCAAATCATGAACATGGACTCTTCTAATTGGTCTATCCTCAAATCATGAACATGGACTCTTCTAATTGGTCTATCCCCAAATCATGAACATGGACTCTTCTAATTGGTCTATCCCCAAATCATGAACATGGACTCTTCTAATTACTGTCATTGTAATATACCACCAGTGTTGAAATGGTCAATAGATTTCAATATAACCAGAATACCACACTAATCGCTGTGTGTCATACACATAGTGTTGCTCATAAATAAACAGACTGTAAGGTCTAATTCTGAATGACAGTGTTTGATTGTGACAGCCTGGAAATAACTCAAGAACGACCATTAAGCTACGTGTGGGTTACGTCAATTGTAAAACAAACGAATGAACTACAGTTAACGACAAATTACCGCAGCAAAACTTTATTAAATTCGTAATCTCGCATGTTTTACCAGAGACTTGACAGTCATTTACCAGATTAGCAAGAGCATTTATTTTCGAGAAAATGAACATATTATTTGCAACCTTCCATCCCCACGCGGAAACGTTCTTTCCTAAGAGAAGTGTGAAAACCTTCCAGCTCGTCTTTATTTTCAGAATCGCTAGTTTTCTCACCGCTACCTCCTGTCCTCAGCTCCCTCTTCACTATCATCACCAGTCTCCTCTGCTTCATGCAGAGGAGACCGGTGACGGCAGTGAAGAAGGACTGGATGTTGAAGGAGATAGTGAGTGGTGAGGGATAATAATGATTCTGAAAAGAAGACGAGTTTGAATTTTGAAACGAATCAAGATCTTGCTGTAGAAGAGAGGAGTCCTCGGGAAGTGATTACGGATGTGCCAACTGTTACTTATTCCCAGTTCCTTATTCGACATTCGTTATCAACCGATTTTATCGTTATCATCTGGGGGCATGGTGGCTCAGTTGGAAGAGGTACAGGCTGCAAGCCGAGAGGTTCTCGGTTCGAATCCCACCTGCGGCAACCGCGTTGTATCCTTGGACAAGACACTTCATCCTCATTGCCCACGTGGGGACACGGTGACGCTGTGTACTAAGGCGTACTGCACGTCGATGGTGCACCTGTCTTCAACCAATGCTAACCCTGCTTGTGTGGAGTTAGTATGTTGGGGAGCTGACAGTTGCTCGCCGTTGCTCGGTGGTTCTCTCCGGGTACTCCGGCTTCCTCCACCCGTAAAACTGTCGCGGTCATGATTAGCCATTGTGCAGAAATATGTGATCTTAAACACCAATAAATAAATAAATAAATAAATAATCGTTATCATCTGATTTTATTGGTTGATAACGAATGTCGAAAAAGGAACTTGGAATACGTAACGGTTGTCACTCCCTGAACTGATTGAGAACTATAGTGATTTCGTGAAAGGATTGTTAAACAGTCCAGGCGTGTAAGGGCTGACGAAATCTTACAAAGTTACTTAGGGGTAGTTTTTCAATTTTGAAAACGTCAGTTCAACACACAAACAGTGACATGCGTGATTCCCGGTTCCATGTAGATTTCTGCAGATTTTCCGGGTATGGTGACCGGCTTTCGGAACCGGGAACCAAGGAATTACCGTTCCCGGGATTAAACCCTACGTGCGATCTCGCATCGCGGTAGTTATTGATATGTATATAGACGGGAATCTCGTTTAGACGTAAAAAACTCTAATTGTCAAAGTGTAAATAGAGAAGGCGCCGAAGCAACACAACACCATTTTGCTATGGGTTACAGTCATGCTATTTAACATGACCTGCCAACGGGTTACGATATAAGACCTTTATTTTGAGGAAGCCGGAGTACCCGGATAGAACCACTGAGCAACGGCGAGCAACTGTCAGCTGCCCGACATACCAACTCCACACAAGCAGGGTTAGCATTGGCTGAAGACAGGTGCACCATCGACGTGCAGTACGTCTTAGGACTCAACGCCACCGTGCTGCCAAGTGGGCAGAGGGGGTGAAGTGTACAAGGACACAACGCAGGTGGGATTCGAACCGAGGACCTCTCGGCTTGCAACCTGCACCTCTACCTACTGAGCCACCGCGCCTCCATAAATATCACAGAATATCACGACAAATATTAGCCAAGCCACACCATAAATATCAGAAATATAGTGATAACTTCTTATCAAGATATATAAATTAGTGAACAGTATTCCTCAAGAATGTGTGTTAGCCAATATTGTAAATAGTTTTAAGTCAGCAATAATTAAAATGGCAGCATTTGTATGAGTCCATATTTATTATTTGAGGATAGATCAATTTATTTATTTAGTTAGTTATTAGCGTTTACGGTCACATACTTATGCACACTGGCTAATGATGACCGTGACAGTTTTACGAGTGGAGAATGTAACCGCCGAGAACCACCGAGTTACGACGAGCAGCTTCCAGCTCCCCAGTACCGTAACTCCGCACTGCAGCACAGGCAGGGTTAGATTGGTTGAAGACATGCACACCATCGACGTGCAGTACGCCTTAGTACACGGCGTCGTCGTGCCCCCATGTGGACAATAGGGGTTTAAGTGCCTTGCCCACGGACACAACGTGGGAGTCCGAATCGACAGCTCAGACGGTCGCCCATCCGAGGACTAACCGGGCTCGAAGTTGCTTAACTTCGGTGATCTGACGAGAACCGGTTACTGCAACGCCACTGCGCCCCCGATAGATCAATTAAAATTTTTAACGTGCAGCTTTAGGGCTGCACGTTAACAATAGTAATTGGTCTACCGAACACATTCACTTAGCAGCCATGACGCTTCATGTTTCTGGAATGGAAAAGTGATCCCTCGGCTTCAAAGAGTTAAGTTTCATTATACATACATAGGAAATGATACCAATATATCTCTTCTGGCCGACGTCTATTTTAACGCAAACTCGATTCACAATACGTCCCACTTTATCGTACTCAAAATCAGAATTATACAATGGCAATAAAAAAATGTGACACTTTGTTGGAATGTGTAATAATATTTCATATAATCACACCTGCAATCCGCGGCGTGCAGATGTGCCTGGTATTCGAGGACTTAACATTTAGGGCAGTTATTTTACCTAAAGTAGGCCGACCAGTACTCAGTTTATCGTGACTGCGTTCGGATCCAGTCCGCCTCTAACCAAACTGTAAGAGTGTGAGTTGGAAAGTTATGGGTATCCGAATGACACACTTTCTTTACAAGACATTTAAAACGACTAAAGGTACACACTTGATGGACATTAAATGTCAGGTTATTATTTGAAAAGGATATGTATATAGGCAGAGTTTACAGTGTTTGCTTCGTACTATAAGGTGTGCAATGACCTGATGGAAAGTGGTCCAAACACAACTTTGGAACCCTTTTCTGTTACGAACGAATTTTGTTTGCAAACTAGAAACTTTTCACACCCTTACCAACCAGGATTCTCATACAAGATGGGCCATATCACTTTTGTAAAGTCGGATACACACTTGACGCGTTACACACGATGAAATAGATAATGAACTATTTTTATTCTCAATTCATATTTTTGATACAGAGTGCTCAACCCCCTTTAAATCCTACATTATGTTGCGACCATTACGTGCCCTACGAAAAGGTAATAATTAACTATATGAGTTTACACATTTTGAAATTTCTACGCTGATACGAGCCTTGCTGCAAAACAAAGACAAATGTTAACACCACTGTTAAAAAATCTCAATCTTAAAATCCAATATGATCAATATGAACCCTCCATTAAAATTTTATTTATTTATTTATTTATTTATTTATTTATTTATTTATTTATCTATTTATTTATTTATTTATTTATTTATTTATTTATTTATTTATTTATTGTGGTTTAGCGACACTTTCAACATCCAGGGTAATTTCGTTTTGAGCCTTAGCCTACTACCACCTGGGTAATTGGGAATAAGTTTCTTGACCAAGGATATCACACAGATGACTCCAGTCAGGGTCGAACCTGTAACCTTTCAATCTGACGTCAACTGCACTAACAAATGAGCCACAGTGCAGCCTTACATTGCATTTAGTTTAGTTAATTTGTCTGTACATTTGATTTAGTTTAGTTAATTGTTATCTTTGTTTCGCCAAAAATGAGTATACACTTCGTCAGATCAAGGCTTATTTTCGTCAACATATTTTCTTATTAAATATACATTACAACTTTCTGGAGTGTTAAGGCAATGTATCGTGTTTTAAAACCAGCTTTCTTCGTTTTTCTTCACTTCTTTCCTTCTCTTCTTACTATCTATCAATTTTCTTTCCTATTCGTCGAGCCCGGTTAGTCCTCGGATGCGTAGCCGTCTGAGCGATCGAGTGTCCTTAGGCAAGGCACTTAACCCCGATTGTTTACAATGGGGCACGATGACGCCCTGTACTAAGGCGTAAAGCACGCCGTTGGTGCGCATGTCTTCAACCAATCTAACCCTGCCTGTGCTGCTGCAGTGCGGAGTTACGATGTTCAGGTGCTGACAGTTGTCCGTCGTTGTTCGGTGGTTCTCTCCGGGTACTCCGGCTTCCTCCACCCGTAAAACTGCCACGGTCATGATTAGCCATTGTGCATAAGTATGTGACCTTAAACATCAATAAATAAATAAATTCCTATTCGTCGCTCGAGTGATAGAATGTTCTATGTCCCATAGGGGAGATAATACATAGTCCCATAGGGGAGATAATACATAGTTCCATAGGGGAGGTAATACATAGTTCCATAGGGGAGATAATACATAGTCCCATAGGGGAGATAATACATAGTCCCATAGGGGAGATAATACATAGTTCCATAGGGGAGATAATACATAGTTCAATAGGGGAGATAATACATAGTTCCATAGGGGAGATAATATATAGTCCCATAGGGGAGATAATACATAGTTCCATAGGGGAGATAATATATAGTTCCATAGGGGAGATAATACATAGTCCCATAGGGGAGGTAATACATAGTTCCATAGGGGAGATAATACATAGTTCCATAGGGGAGATAATACATAGTTCCATAGGGGAGATAATATATAGTCCCATAGGGGACATAGAACATTCTTACACTCAGGCGAGGTATTTACATCCAAAGTATAAACAGTCTTATATATCGTTATCTGATGATATGGATCCACATGCTACTTGGTTTTGAATGGCGTTCGGATGGTTTGCAACCCCTGTGTTGTCTTGGGAAGGTCGTCACGTCTTTGCGCATGCGATTGTTTGCGTATGTTGTGTGTGACGTTATCAAGTTGTATCAGAATGATGATTCGTTTTTCTGACTAGAGGATAGAATCTCTAGACGATCCTGGTTGCGTGAGTAGGGATCTGACATTCGGGTTCGATGTCCGACGGGTGCGCCGACTGACCATGTAGACGATCCTGGTTGCGTGAGTAGGGATCTGACATTCGGGTTCGATGTCCGGCGGGTGCGTCGACTGACCATGGACTTAATTTAACCTGTGAACTACTGCTTGTGATGGCCTGCAGGAGCCAATACAATAAAACTTCTTACAATTGTATTTTCTGGAACTGTATTTTTTATCCACTAATATAACTGACTAAAATGAATCATTAGCTTTTTAAAAGATATGTCAACTGGCAAATTGCCACATCTTTGAAAGTGCTAATGGTTCATTTCAACACATTTAAAGTCATAACGCATATATCTTACCGACTGCTGCATCGATGCACAGAACTAATAACAAGTTACAACAACGATCAAAATTAAATGAGAGAATTCTCACAATGTGTTCACGTGTATTTGCCTTGTTACAGTTTATGAGAGCGCGCCAACAGTGTAACAAGGCAAATTCATACATACCAAACAGTTACATTTCGAAGGTAACATGACACACAACCACAGAATATGAAGCCTTTGAAGTTGCCTAACCTGCACTTCAGACCAAATATGGGCTTCCAAAACTCAATTTTTCAACTTGAAGCGTTTATCGGCTGCCGCCAGTTTGAATAATCAATGAACAATAGCTGTCAGCGTATATTGATGTTGACAGGCAGTATATGGTTTTATATGCAGTCTGAATGTGACGTTTTTGAACCAATGAAATTCCCAGATACTACTTTTTTGTATTCTAGTGTGCAATGTATTCATATAACATAACCTTTGAATATATGCTGTCTAACCTAAGATTTGGAGATAGTATCCCGAGATTTTA
This sequence comes from Pictodentalium vernedei, assembly GCA_031216915.1. Taxonomy (NCBI): domain Eukaryota; kingdom Metazoa; phylum Mollusca; class Scaphopoda; order Dentaliida; family Dentaliidae; genus Pictodentalium; species Pictodentalium vernedei. The sequence goes on along the minus strand of CM062294.1, from coordinate 3,832,475 downwards.
TGTCGAGATCTCGAGATATTATGTCGAGGTCTCGAGATTGTATGCCGAGAGTGCGAGATCTTATTTTGAGATCTCGAGATATTAAGTCAAGGTCTCGAGATCTTGTGTTGAGATCTCGAGATCTTATGCTGAGATTTCGATATATTATGTTGAGATTTCGAGACAAAGAAAATTATTTTCCATGTCCTAAATTACCCACCGTGTAGTAGGGGTGTTTAGTAAGTTTGTTTTTGGATTTTTTTTTTTTTGGTTGTTCTAATGTTTTTATTTATTTTTCGTTATAGCGTAGATAAAGACTCACCTTTAGAGATACAACTTGGAGTTGGACAAGTGATACGTGGATGGGATAGCGGTTTAATGGATATGTGCCCCAATGAAATACGTAAACTACATGTTCCTTCAGAGATGGCGTATGGTAAAACAGGAGCAGGTAATTATAAGGCTTTTATCCCGTTCCAAAGGTAGAACTGAGACGTCACATTGAATTTTAAACCTGGTTGTTATGTCAGATATTAGACCACCTTGAATCTAAAGAATTCCACAAGGTTAGATTGCTGTCGATTAAATCGAAAAACACAGAAAGAAAATCGGCTCATGGCAATACAATTTTATTTTGAATCATACCTTATGACCCCTCCCCCCCCCCCCCCCAACTCCCTTAGAATGAGTACGGACAGTGGGATTCTGTTGGGTGTATTTGTCTTCCCTTTTTCTCCAGCGGGATATTTGTGTTAACACTTATCACTCTGGTAGTGCAGCAGAATTTTATCCAGTCACTTTGTTTTTCTCATGTTTAACTATGAATTCAACCAATTATATATTGATTGACAGAGCTCACCGAGCTCTGTCAAACAAGGTATATTTGGTTAAATGTCAAACTGCATTATGGGAAGTATTTGCTGCTGAAAATTTTCAGTTTTGACATCAGAGTAGAGAGTTAATGTTTTAGAAGAATACGACAGAACACAATGGCTGTGGAAAACAGGACCGGTGGGGGGTGGTGGGGGGGAATCAACGACCTGAGTTGAAGTTTTTCAAGAATTTTATGAGCGCCGTAGACGCGAGTGAAGTGTTGGGGAAAAAAACAAGGGTCGCTGATTCCTGTACCCCGTACTTCACTCCAGTTGTATTCTGTATTTATACCACGATTAACCGTGAACTACGTGAGGATATGAAGTTCTCCCCAGTACACAGCGTCACCCTGCCCCTACGTGGCCAATCAGGATTAAGTGTCCTGGCCAAGGACACAACGCAGATGGTGCGGATCAAGAACGAACCGTCGACCTATCGATTTAAGGTCCGGTGCTCTAACCAATCGATCAGCATGCTTCCAAAGAGTTCGAGTAGATGGATTATTGGGTTAATATTGGGTATACTATTGAAAGAAAAACATGAGAAAATATCACTTAGGAGAAAATAATATATTCCATTTTTTCACCTGAGTCCACAGAAAAATGAAAAAAAAACATTTCCAGTTGCGCCAGTTATTTCTTCAGTTTCATTCATTGAGGGACACGTGTATTGAGTATGACAGTCTCTGGTGGCAAAGATTTAAATGGAGCAATGGTGTGGTCCCATAGATAACCCCCAACAGGCCGTGAAATGTGGGGCAATGGTGCACGCCCATAGATAACACCTACGGCCATGAAACATGGGGCAATGGAACACTCCCACAGAAAACTCCAACAGGTCGTGAAACATGGGGCAATGGTGCACTTCAATAGATAACTCCCACGGGCCGCAAAACATGGCGCAATGGTGCACTCTGATAGAAAACTCTCACGGGCCGTGAAACATGGAGCAATAGTGCATTTTCATAGAAAACTCCCACGGAAAGTGAGACATGGGGCAACGGTGCATTCTCACAGAAAACATCCACAGACCGTGAAACAGGTGTCAATGGTGCACTCCTATAGATAACTCCCAAAGGCCGTGAAATATGGGGCAATGGTGCACTCCTGTAGAATACTCCCACAGGCCGTGAAGCATGGGCAATGGTGCATACTCATAGAAATCTCCCACGAGCCGCTAAAAACGGGAAAGGGTGCATTCTTATAGAAAACTCCCACGCACAGTGAGACAGGAGGCAATGGTGCATTCTTATAGAAAACTCCCACGCACAGTGAGACAGGGGGCAATGGTGCACTCCCAAAGAAAACTCTACGGGCCGTGAAACATGGGGCAACGGTGCATCTTCATAGAAAACTTCAACGATCCCGGAAATACGGGGCAATGGTGCATTTTCATAGAAAACTCCCTCTGGTCATGAAACATGGAGCAATAGGTAATCCCTTAGAAAACTCTCACAGGCCATGAAACATGTAGCAATGGTACATTCTCATAGAAAAATCCCACAGGCCATGAAACATGTAGCAATGGTACACTCTCATAGAAAACTCCCACGGCCCATGAAACATGGAGCAATGGTGCATTCTCATAGAAAATTCCCACAGGCCATGAAACATGGGGCAATGGTGCATTCTCATAGAAAACTCCCACAGGCCATGTAACATGGAGCAATTCTGCATTCTCATAGAAAATTCCCACAGGTCATGAAACATGGAGCAATGGTGCATTCTCATAGAAAACTCACACAGGCCATGAAACATGGAGCAATGGTGCATTCTCATAGAAAATTCCCACAGGCCATGAATCATGGAGCAATTCTGCATTCTCATAGAAAATTCCCACAGGCCATGAAACATGGGGCAATGGTGCATTCTCATAGAAAACTCCCACAGGTCATGAAACATGGAGCAATGGTGCATTCTCATAGAAAACTCCCACAGGCCATGAAACATGGAGCAATGGTGCATTCTCATAGAAAATTCCCACAGGCCATGAAACATGGAGCAATTCTGCATTCTCATAGAAAATTCCCACAGGCCATGAAACATGGAGCAATTCTGCATTCTCATAGAAAATTCCCACAGGCCATGAAACATGGAGCAATTCTGCATTCTCATAGAAAATTCCCACAGGCCATGAAACTTGGAACAATGGTGCATTCTCATAGAAAACTCCCACAGGCCATGAAACATGGAGCAATGGTGCATTCTCATAGAAAATTCCCATGAGTCGTTAAACATGGGGCAATGGTGGATGCTCATTGAAAACTCACACGAGCCGCGAAACATGGGGTGATGGTGAATTCTCGTAGAAATCTCCCACGGGCTATGAAACATGGAGCAATGGTGCATTCCTTTAGAAAACTTTCACGGGCCGTGAAACATGGAGCAATTGTGCCTTCGCACAGGAAACTTGCATGGGCCTTGAAACATGAAGCAGTGTCGCATTCTCATACAAAACTCCCACGGGTCGTGAAACATTGGGGCAATGGTACACTCCCATAGAAAACTCCCACGGGCCGTGAAATATTGGGCAACGGTGCATTCTCATTGAAAACTCCCACGGGTTGTGAAACGTGGGGCAATAGTGCAACCTTATAGAAAACTCCCCCAGCATGAACGTGAGGCAATGGTTCACTCTTATCGTTACTCCCTCGTGATGGGAAAGATGGAGTAGCGTGCACTTTCACAGTAGACTCTCACAGACTGTGAAATATGAGGCAATGGTGCACTCTTCCAGAAGATCCCACTGTCCTTGAAACATATGTAAATGGTGTACTCTTAGCGACGACTGACTCAATTCAGGTCGTGAAACATGGATAAAAGGTGCACTCTCACAGAAAAGTCCCCCTGGTCGTGAAGCATGAGATAATGCTGAACTCTCACATAATACTCACACATGCCATGGAACATTGCGCAATGGTGCACTCTTGCAGATGACTCCCCAAAACCGTGCAATATGGGGTAATGGTATTGTCTTATAGAAGACGCACAAAAGCCGTTGGCAGTGATTATGATAAAAACGATCTCAAGATTGTCTGAGAACAGGGCTTGATTCTGTTTATGTCTTTCACGAACATCCACCCTCCTTATTAGATATTCTGCATTGGTACCGGGGTGGACTTTTCCTTGAGCACGTTCAAACCCTCCCGGAGTGAAGGAACTAGAGAAAAATTGTGTTGGATAGCTGTGCTTATTCGAGTTGGATAGATGTATTTGTTTGTGTTGTTGTTGGATAGCTGTATTTGTTTGTGTTGGATAGCTGTGTTTGTTTGTGTTGTTGTTGGATAGCTGTATTTGTGAGTTGGATAGCTGTATTTGTTTGTGAGTTGGATAGCTGTATTTGTTTGTGAGTTGGATAGCTGTATTTGTTTGTGAGTTGGATGGCTGTATTTGTATGTGAGTTGGATAGCTGTATTTGTTTGTGAGTTGGATAGCTGTATTTCTTTGTGAGTTGGATAGCTGTATTTGTTTGTGAGTTGGATAGCTGTATTTGTTTGTGAGTTGGATAGATGTATTTGTTTGTGAGTTGGATAGCTATATTTGTTTGTGAGTTGGATAGCTGTATTTGTTTGTGAGTTTGATAGCTGTATTTGTTTGTGTTGTTGTTGGATAGCTGTATTTGTTTGTGAGTTGGATAGCTGTATTTGTTTGTGAGTTGGATAGCTATATTTGTTTGTGAGTTGGATAGCTGTATTTGTTTGTGAGTTGGATAGCTGTATTTGTTTGTGAGTAGGATAGATGTATTTCTTTGTGAGTTGGAAAGCTGTATTTGTTTATGAGGTGGATAGATGTATTTGTTTGTGTTGGATAGATGTATTTGTTTGTGTTGTTGTTGGATAGCTGTATTTGTGAGTTGGATAGCTGTATTTGTTTGTGTTGGATAGCTGTATTTGTTTGTGTTGGATAGCTGTATTTGTTTGTGTTGGATAGCTGTATTTGTTTGGGTTTTTGTTGGATAGCTGTATTTGTGAGTTGGATAGCTGTATTTGTTTGTGAGTTGGATGGCTGTATTTGTTTGTGAGTTGGATAGATGTATTTGTTTGTGTTGGATAGCTGTATTTGTTTGGGTTTTTGTTGGATAGCTGTATTTGTGAGTTGGATAGCTGTATTTGTTTGTGAGTTGGATGGCTGTATCTGTTTGTGAGTTCGATAGCTGTATTTGTTTGTGAGTTGGATAGCTGTATTTGTTTGTGAGTTGGATAGATGTATTTGTTTGTGTTGTTGTTGGATAGCTGTATTTGTTTGTGAGGTGGATAGGTGTATTTGTTTGTGAGTTGGATAGTTGTATTTGTTTGTGAGTTGGATAGATGTATTTGTTTGTGTTGGATAGCTGTATTTGTTTGTGAGTTGGATGGCTGTATTTGTTTGTGAGTTGGATAGCTGTATTTGTTTGTGAGTTGGATAGCTGTATTTGTTTGTGTTGGATAGCTGTATTTGTATGTGAGTTGGATGGCTGTATTTGTTTGTGAGTTGGATAGCTGTATTTGTTTGTGAGTTGGGTAGATGTATTTGTTTGTGTTGTTGTAGGATAGCTGTATTTGTTTGTGAGTTGGATAGCTGTATTTGTTTGTGAGTTGGATAGCTGTATTTGTTTGTGTTGTTGTTGGATAGCTGTATTTGTTTGTGAGTTGGATAGATGTATTTGTTTGTGAGTTGGATAGATGTATTTGTTTGTGAGTTGGATAGACGTATTTGTTTGTGTTGTTGTTGGATAGCTGTATTTGTTTGTGAGTTGGATAGCTGTATTTGTTTGTGAGTTGGATAGCTGTATTTGTGAGTTGGTTACCTGTATTTGTTTGTGAGTTGGATAGATGTATTTGTTTGTGTTGTTGTTGGATAGCTGTATTTGTTTGTGAGTTGGATGGCTGTATTTGTTTGTGAGTTGGATAGCTGTATTTGTTTGTGAGTTGGATAGCTGTATTTGTTTGTGAGTTGGATAGCTGTATTTCTTTGTGAGTTGGATAGCTGTATTTGTTTGTGAGTTGGATAGATGTATTTGTTTGTGTTGTTGTTGGATAGCTGTATTTGTTTGTGAGTTGGATAGCTGTATTTGTTTATGAGTTGGATAGCTGTATTTGTTTGTCAGTTGGATAGCTGTATTTGTTTGTGAGTTGGATAGCTGTATTTGTTTGTGAGTTGGATAGCTGTATTTGTTTGTGTTATTGTTGGATAGCTGTATTTGTTTGTGAGTTGGATAGCTGTATTTGTTTGTGAGTTGGATAGCTGTATTTGATTGTGTTGTTGTTGGATAGCTGTATTAGTTTGTGAGTTGGGTAGCTGTATTTGTGAGTTGGATAGCTGTATTTGTTTGTGAGTTGGATAGCTGTATTTGTTTGTGAGTTGGTTAGCTGTATTTGTTTGTGAGTTGGATAGCTGTATTTGTTTGTGAGTTGGATAGCTATATTTGTTTGTGAGTTGGATAGATGTATTTGTATGTGAATTGGATAGCTGTATTTGTTTGTGAGTTGGATAGCTGTATTTGTTTGTGAGTTGGATAGCTGTATTTGTTTGTGTTGTTGTTGGATAGCTGTATTTGTTTGTGAGTTGGATAGCTGTATTTCTTTGTGAGTTGTATAGCTGTCTTTGTTTGTGAGTTGGATAGCTGTATTTGTTTGTGTTGTTGTTGGATAGCTGTATTTGTTTGTGAGTTGGATAGCTGTATTTGTTTGTGAGTTGGATAGCTGTATTTGTTTGTGTTGTTGTTGGATAGCTGTATTTGTTTGTGAGTAGGACAGCTGTATTTCTTTGTGAGTTGGATAGCTGTATTTGTTTGTGAGTTGGATGGCTGTATTTGTTTGTGAGTTGGATAGCAGTATTTGTTTGTGAGTTGGATAGCTGTATTTGTTTGTGAGTTCGATAGCTGTATTTGTTTGTGAGTTGGATAGCTGTATTTGTTTGTGAGTTGGATAGCTGTATTGGTTTGTGAGTTGGATAGATGTATTTGTTTGTGTTGTTGTTGGATAGCTATATTTGTTTGTGAGTTGGATAGCTGTATTTGTTTGTGAGTTGGATAGATGTATTTGTTTGTGAGTTGGATAGCTGTATTTGTTTGTGAGTTGGATAGCTGTATTTGTTTGAGTGGGATAGCTGTATTTGTTTGTGAGTTGGATAGCTGTATTTGTTTGTGTTGGTGTTGGATAGCTGTATTTGTTTGTGAGTTGGATAGCTGTATTTGTTTTTGAGTTGGATAGCTGTATTCGTTTGTGAGTTGGATAGATGTATTTGTTTGTGAGTTGGATAGCTGTATTTGTTTGTGAGTTGGATAGCTGTATTTGTTTGTGTTGTTGTTGGATAGCTGTATTTATTTGTGAGTTGGATAGCTGTATTTGTTTGTGAGGTGGATAGCTGTATTTGTTTCTGAGATGGATAGCTGTATTTGTTTGTGTTGTTGTTGGATAGATGTATTTGTTTGTGAGTTGGATGGCTGTATTTGTTTGTGAGTTGGATAGCTGTATTTGTTTGTGAGTTGGATAGCTGTATTTGTTTGTGAGTTGGATAGCTGTATTTGTTTGTGTTGTTGTTGGATAGCTGTATTTGTTTGTGAGTTGGATAGCTGTATTTGTTTGTGAGGTGGATAGCTGTATTTGTTTCTGAGATGGATAGCTGTATTTGTTTGTGTTGTTGTTGGATAGATGTATTTGTTTGTGAGTTGGATGGCTGTATTTGTTTGTGAGTTGGATAGCTGTATTTCTTTGTGAGTTGGATAGCTGTATTTGTTTGTGAGTTGGATAGATGTATTTGTTTGTGTTGTTGTTGGATAGCTGTATTTGTTTGTGAGTTGGTTAGCTGTATTTGTTTATGAGTTGGATAGCTGTATTTGTTTGTCAGTTGGATAGCTGTATTTGTTTGTGAGTTGGATAGCTGTATTTGTTTGTGAGTTGGATAGCTGTATTTGTTTGTGAGTTGGATAGCTGTATTTGTTTGTGTTGTTGTTGGATAGCTGTATTTGTTTGTGAGTTGGATAGCTGAATTTGTTTGTGAGTTGGATAGCTGTATTTGATTGTGTTGTTGTTGGATAGCTGTATTTGTTTGTGAGTTGGGTAGCTGTATTTGTGAGTTGGATAGCTGTATTTGTTTGTGAGTTGGATAGCTGTATTTGTTTGTGAGTTGGATAGCTGTATTTGTTTGTGAGTTGGATAGCTGTATTTGTTTGGGAGTTGGATAGCTGTATTTGTTTGTGAGTTGGATAGCTATATTTGTTTGTGAGTTGGATAGCTGTATTTGTTTGTGAGTTGGTTAGCTGTATTTGTTTGTGAGTTGGATAGCTGTATTTGTTTGTGAGTTGGATAGCTATATTTGTTTGTGAGTTGGATAGATGTATTTGTTTGTGAGTTGGATAGCTGTATTTGTTTATGAGTTGGATAGCTGTATTTGTTTGTGAGTTGGATAGCTGTATTTGTTTGTGTTGTTGTTGGATAGCTGTATTTGTTTGTGAGTTGGATAGCTGTATTTGTTTGTGAGTTGTATAGCTGCCTTTGTTTGTGAATTGGATAGTTGTATTTGTTTGTGAGTTGGATAGCTGTATTTGTTTGTGTTGTTGTTGGATAGCTGTATTTGTTTGTGAGTTGGATAGCTGTATTTGTTTGTGAGTTGGATAGCTGTATTTGTTTGTGTTGTTGTTGGATAGCTGTATTTGTTTGTGAGTAGGACAGCTGTATTTCTTTGTGAGTTGGATAGCTGTATTTGTTTGTGAGTTGGATGGCTGTATTTGATTGTGAGTTGGATAGCAGTATTTGTTTGTGAGTTGGATAGCTGGATTTGTTTGTGAGTTCGATAGCTGTATTTGTTTGTGAGTTGGATAGCTGTATTTGTTTGTGAGTTGGATAGCTGTATTTGTTTGTGAGTTGGATAGATGTATTTGTTTGTGTTGTTGTTGGATAGCTATATTTGTTTGTGAGTTGGATAGCTGTATTTGTTTGTGAGTTGGATAGATGTATTTGTTTGTGAGTTGGATAGCTGTATTTGTTTGTGAGTTGGATAGCTGTATTTGTTTGAGTTGGATAGCTGTATTTGTTTGTGAGTTGGATAGCTGTATTTGTTTGTGTTGGTGTTGGATAGCTGTATTTGTTTGTGAGTTGGATAGCTCTATTTGTTTTTGAGTTGGATAGCTGTATTCGTTTGTGAGTTGGATAGATGTATTTGTTTGTGAGTTGGATAGCTGTATTTGTTTGTGAGTTGGATAGCTGTATTTGTTTGTGTTGTTGTTGGATAGCTGTATTTATTTGTGAGTTGGATAGCTGTATTTGTTTGTGAGGTGGATAGCTGTATTTGTTTCTGAGATGGATAGCTGTATTTGTTTGTGTTGTTGTTGGATAGATGTATTTGTTTGTGAGTTGGATGGCTGTATTTGTTTGTGAGTTGGATAGCTGTATTTGTTTGTGAGTTGGATAGCTGTATTTGTTTGTGAGTTGGATAGCTGTATTTGTTTGTGTTGTTGTTGGATAGCTGTATTTGTTTGTGAGTTGGATAGCTGTATTTGTTTGTGAGTTCGATGGCTGTATTTGTTTGTGAGTTGGATAGCTGTATTTGTTTGTGAGTTGGATAGCTGTATTTGTTTGTGAGTTGGATAGCTGTATTTGTTTGCGAGTTGGATAGATGTATTTGTTTGTGTTGTTGTTGGATAGCTGTATTTGTTTGTGAGTTGGATAGCTGTATTTGTTTGTGAGTTGGATAGCTGTATTTGTTTGTGAGTTGGATAGCTGTATTTGTTTGTGAGTTGGATAGCTGCATTTGTTTGTGAGTTGGATAGCTGTATTTGTTTGTTAGTTGGATTGCTGTATTTGTTTGTGTTGTTGTTGGATAGCTGTATTTGTTTGTGAGTTGGATAGCTGTATTTGTTTATGAGTTGGATAGCTGTATTTGTTTGTCAGTTGGATAGCTGTATTTGTTTGTGAGTTGGATAGCTGTATTTGTTTGTGAGTTGGATAGCTGTATTTGTTTGTGTTATTGTTGGATAGCTGTATTTGTTTGTGAGTTGGATAGCTGTATTTGTTTGTGAGTTGGATAGCTGTATTTGATTGTGTTGTTGTTGGATAGCTGTATTAGTTTGTGAGTTGGGTAGCTGTATTTGTGAGTTGGATAGCTGTATTTGTTTGTGAGTTGGATAGCTGTATTTGTTTGTGAGTTGGTTAGCTGTATTTGTTTGTGAGTTGGATAGCTGTATTTGTTTGTGAGTTGGATAGCTATATTTGTTTGTGAGTTGGATAGATGTATTTGTATGTGAATTGGATAGCTGTATTTGTTTGTGAGTTGGATAGCTGTATTTGTTTGTGAGTTGGATAGCTGTATTTGTTTGTGTTGTTGTTGGATAGCTGTATTTGTTTGTGAGTTGGATAGCTGTATTTCTTTGTGAGTTGTATAGCTGTCTTTGTTTGTGAATTGGATAGTTGTATTTGTTTGTGAGTTGGATAGCTGTATTTGTTTGTGTTGTTGTTGGATAGCTGTATTTGTTTGTGAGTTGGATAGCTGTATTTGTTTGTGAGTTGGATAGCTGTATTTGTTTGTGTTGTTGTTGGATAGCTGTATTTGTTTGTGAGTAGGACAGCTGTATTTCTTTGTGAGTTGGATAGCTGTATTTGTTTGTGAGTTGGATGGCTGTATTTGTTTGTGAGTTGGATAGCAGTATTTGTTTGTGAGTTGGATAGCTGTATTTGTTTGTGAGTTCGATAGCTGTATTTGTTTGTGAGTTGGATAGCTGTATTTGTTTGTGAGTTGGATAGCTGTATTGGTTTGTGAGTTGGATAGATGTATTTGTTTGTGTTGTTGTTGGATAGCTATATTTGTTTGTGAGTTGGATAGCTGTATTTGTTTGTGAGTTGGATAGATGTATTTGTTTGTGAGTTGGATAGCTGTATTTGTTTGTGAGTTGGATAGCTGTATTTGTTTGAGTGGGATAGCTGTATTTGTTTGTGAGTTGGATAGCTGTATTTGTTTGTGTTGGTGTTGGATAGCTGTATTTGTTTGTGAGTTGGATAGCTGTATTTGTTTTTGAGTTGGATAGCTGTATTCGTTTGTGAGTTGGATAGATGTATTTGTTTGTGAGTTGGATAGCTGTATTTGTTTGTGAGTTGGATAGCTGTATTTGTTTGTGTTGTTGTTGAATAGCTGTATTTATTTGTGAGTTGGATAGCTGTATTTGTTTGTGAGGTGGATAGCTGTATTTGTTTCTGAGATGGATAGCTGTATTTGTTTGTGTTGTTGTTGGATAGATGTATTTGTTTGTGAGTTGGATGGCTGTATTTGTTTGTGAGTTGGATAGCTGTATTTGTTTGTGAGTTGGATAGCTGTATTTGTTTGTGAGTTGGATAGCTGTATTTGTTTGTGTTGTTGTTGGATAGCTGTATTTGTTTGTGAGTTGGATAGCTGTATTTGTTTGTGAGGTGGATAGCTGTATTTGTTTCTGAGATGGATAGCTGTATTTGTTTGTGTTGTTGTTGGATAGATGTATTTGTTTGTGAGTTGGATGGCTGTATTTGTTTGTGAGTTGGATAGCTATATTTCTTTGTGAGTTGGATAGCTGTATTTGTTTGTGAGTTGGATAGATGTATTTGTTTGTGTTGTTGTTGGATAGCTGTATTTGTTTGTGAGTTGGATAGCTGTATTTGTTTGTCAGTTGGATAGCTGTATTTGTTTGTGAGTTGGATAGCTGGATTTGTTTATGAGTTGGATAGCTGTATTTGTTTGTGAGTTGGATAGCTGTATTTGTTTGTGTTGTTGTTGGATAGCTGTATTTGTTTGTGAGTTGGTTAGCTGTATTTGTTTATGAGTTGGATAGCTGTATTTGTTTGTCAGTTGGATAGCTGTATTTGTTTGTGAGTTGGATAGCTGTATTTGTTTGTGAGTTGGATAGCTGTATTTGTTTGTGTTGTTGTTGGATAGCTGTATTTGTTTGTGAGTTGGATAGCTGTATTTGTTTGTGAGTTGGATAGCTGTATTTGATTGTGTTGTTGTTGGATAGCTGTATTTGTTTGTGAGTTGGGTAGCTGTATTTGTGAGTTGGATAGCTGTATTTGTTTGTGAGTTGGATAGCTGTATTTGTTTGTGAGTTGGATAGCTGTATTTGTTTGTGAGTTGGATAGCTGTATTTGTTTGGGAGTTGGATAGCTGTATTTGTTTGTGAGTTGGATAGCTATATTTGTTTGTGAGTTGGATAGCTGTATTTGTTTGTGAGTTGGTTAGCTGTATTTGTTTGTGAGTTGGATAGCTGTATTTGTTTGTGAGTTGGATAGCTATATTTGTTTGTGAGTTGGATAGATGTATTTGTTTGTGAGTTGGATAGCTGTATTTGTTTGTGAGTTGGATAGCTGTATTTGTTTGTGAGTTGGATAGCTGTATTTGTTTGTGTTGTTGTTGGATAGCTGTATTTGTTTGTGAGTTGGATAGCTGTATTTGTTTGTGAGTTGTATAGCTGTCTTTGTTTGTGAATTGGATAGTTGTATTTGTTTGTGAGTTGGATAGCTGTATTTGTTTGTGTTGTTGTTGGATATCTGTATTTGTTTGTGAGTTGGATAGCTGTATTTGTTTGTGAGTTGGATAGCTGTATTTGTTTGTGTTGTTGTTGGATAGCTGTATTTGTTTGTGAGTAGGACAGCTGTATTTCTTTGTGAGTTGGATAGCTGTATTTGTTTGTGAGTTGGATGGCTGTATTTGTTTGTGAGTTGGATAGCAGTATTTGTTTGTGAGTTGGATAGCTGGATTTGTTTGTGAGTTCGATAGCTGTATTTGTTTGTGAGTTGGATAGCTGTATTTGTTTGTGAGTTGGATAGCTGTATTTGTTTGTGAGTTGGATAGATGTATTTGTTTGTGTTGTTGTTGGATAGCTATATTTGTTTGTGAGTTGGATAGCTGTATTTGTTTGTGAGTTGGATAGATGTATTTGTTTGTGAGTTGGATAGCTGTATTTGTTTGTGAGTTGGATAGCTGTATTTGTTTGAGTTGGATAGCTGTATTTGTTTGTGAGTTGGATAGCTGTATTTGTTTGTGTTGGTGTTGGATAGCTGTATTTGTTTGTGAGTTGGATAGCTGTATTTGTTTTTGAGTTGGATAGCTGTATTCGTTTGTGAGTTGGATAGATGTATTTGTTTGTGAGTTGGATAGCTGTATTTGTTTGTGAGTTGGATAGCTGTATTTGTTTGTGTTGTTGTTGGATAGCTGTATTTATTTGTGAGTTGGATAGCTGTATTTGTTTGTGAGGTGGATAGCTGTATTTGTTTCTGAGATGGATAGCTGTATTTGTTTGTGTTGTTGTTGGATAGATGTATTTGTTTGTGAGTTGGATGGCTGTATTTGTTTGTGAGTTGGATAGCTGTATTTGTTTGTGAGTTGGATAGCTGTATTTGTTTGTGAGTTGGATAGCTGTATTTGTTTGTGTTGTTGTTGGATAGCTGTATTTGTTTGTGAGTTGGATAGCTGTATTTGTTTGTGAGTTCGATGGCTGTATTTGTTTGTGAGTTGGATAGCTGTATTTGTTTGTGAGTTGGATAGCTGTATTTGTTTGTGAGTTGGATAGCTGTATTTGTTTGCGAGTTGGATAGATGTATTTGTTTGTGTTGTTGTTGGATAGCTGTATTTGTTTGTGAGTTGGATAGCTGTATTTGTTTGTGAGTTGGATAGCTGTATTTGTTTGTGAGTTGGATAGCTGTATTTGTTTGTGAGTTGGATAGCTGCATTTGTTTGTGAGTTGGATAGCTGTATTTGTTTGTTAGTTGGATTGCTGTATTTGTTTGTGAGTTGGATAGATGTATTTGTTTGTGAGTTGGATAGCTGTATTTGTTTGTGAGTTGGATAGCTTCATTTGTTTGTGAGGTGGATAGATGTATTTGTTTGTGAGTTGGATAGCTGTATTTGTTTGTGTAGTTGTTGGATAGATGTATTTGTTTGTGAGTTGGATAGCTGTATTTGTTTGTGAGTTGGATAGCTGTATTTGTTTGTGAGTTGGATACCTGTATTTGTTTGTGAGTTGGATAGCTGTATTTGTTTGAGAGTTGGATAGATGTATTTGTTTGTGAGGTGGATAGATGTATTTGTTTGTGAGTTGGATAGATGTATTTGTTTGTGAGTTGGATAGCTGTATTTGTTTGTGAGTTGGATAGCTGTATTTGTTTGTGAGTTGGATAGCTGTATTTGTTTGTGAGTTGGATAGCAGTATTTGTTTGTGAGTTGGATAGCTGTATTTGTTTGTGAGTTGGATAGCTGTATTTGCTTCTGTAGTTGTTGGATAGCTGTAGTTGTTTGTGAGTTGGATAGCTGTATTTGTTTGTGAGTTGGATAGCTGTATTTGTTTGTGAATTGGATAGCTGTATTTGTTTGTGTAGTTGTTGGATAGCTGTATTTGTTTGTGAGTTGGATAGATGTATTTGTTTGTGAGTTGGATAGCTGTATTTGTTTGTGAGTTGGTTAGCTGTATTTGTTTGCGAGTTGGATAGCTGTATTTGTTTGTGAGTTGGATAGCAGTATTTGTTTGTGAGTTGGATAGCTGTATTTGGTTGTGTTGTTGTTGGATAGCTGTATTTGTTTGTGACTTGGATAGCTGTATTTGTTTGTCAGTTGGAAAGCTGTATTTGTTTGTGAGTTGGATAGCTGTATTTGTTTGGGAGTTGGATAGCTGTATTTGTTTGTGAGTTTGATAGCTGTATTTGTTTGTGAGTTGGATAGCTGTATTTGTTTGTGAGATGGATAGCTGTATTTGTTTGTGAGTTGGATAGCTGTATTTGTTTGGGAGTTGGATAGCTGTATTTGTTTGTGAGTTGGATAGATGTATTTGTTTGTGTTGTTGTTGGATAGCTGTATTTGTTTGTGAGTTGGATAGCTGTATTTGTTTGTGAGTTGGATAGCTGTATTTGTTTGTGAGTTGGATAGATGTATTTGTTTGTGAGTTGGATAGCTGTATTTGTTTGTGAGTTGGATAGATGTATTTGTTTGTGAGTTGGATAGCTGTATTTGTTTGTGATTTGGATAGCTGTATTTGTTTGTGAGTTGGATAGATGTATTTGTTTGTGAGTTGGATAGCTGTATTTGTTTGTGAGTTGGGTAGCTGTATTTGTTTGTGAGTTGGATAGCTGTATTTGTTTGTGAGTTGGATAGCTGTATTTGTTTGTGAGTTGGATAGCTGTATTTGTTTGTGAGTTGGATAGATGTATTTGTTTGTGAGTTGGATGGCTGTATTTGTTTGTGAGTTGGATGGCTGTATTTGTTTGTGAGTTGGATAGCTGTATTTGTTTTTGAGTTGGATAGCTGTATTTGTTTGTGAGTTGGATAGCTGTATTTGTTTGTGAGTTGGATAGCTGTATTTGTTTGTGAGTTGGATAGCTGTATTTGTTTGTGAGTTGGATAGCTGTATTTGTTTGTGAGTTGGATAGATGTATTTGTTTGTGAGTTGGATAGATGTATTTGTTTGTGAGTTGGATGGCTGTATTTGTTTGTGAGTTGGATAGCTGTATTTGTTTTTGCGTTGGATAGCTGTATTTGTTTTTGAGTTGGATAGCTGTATTTGTTTGTGAGTTGGAAAGCTGTATTTGTTTGTGAGTTGGATAGCTGTATTTGTTTGTGTTGTTGTTGGATAGCTGTATTTGTTTGTGAGTTGGATAGCTGTATTTGTTTGTGTTGTTGTTGGATAGCTGTATTTGTTTGTGAGTTGGATAGCTGTATTTGTTTGTGAGTTGGATAGTTGTATTTGTTTCTGAGTTGGATAACTGGATTTGTTTGTGAGTTGGATAGCTGTATTTGTTTGTGAGTTGGATAGCTGTATTTATTTGTGAGTTGGATAGCTGTATTTGTTTGTGAGTTGGATAGATGTATTTGTTTGTGAGTTGGATGGCTGTATTTGTTTGTGAGTTGGATAGATGTATTTGTTTGTGTTGGATGGATGTATTTGTTTGTGTTGTTGTTGGATAGCTGTATTTGTTTGTGAGTTGGATAGCTGTATTTGTTTGTGAGTTGGATAGATGTATTTGTTTGTGAGTTGGATAGCTGTATTTGTTTGTGAGTTGGATAGCTGTATTTGTTTGTGAGTTGGATAGCTGTATTTGTTTGTGAGTTGGATAGCTGTATTTGTTTGTGAGTTGGATAGCTGTATTTGTTTGTGAGTTGGATAGCTGTATTTGTTTGTGAGTTGGATAGCTGTATTTGTTTGTGAGTTGGATGGCTGTATTTGTTTGTGAGTTGGATAGATGTATTTGTTTGTGAGTTGGATAGCTGTATTTGTTTGTGTTGTTGTTGGATAGCTGTATTTGTTTTTGAGTTGAATAGCTGTATTTGTTTGTGTTGTTGTTGGATAGCTGTATGTGTTTGTGTTGTTGTTGGATAGCTGTATTTGTTTGTGAGTTGGATAGCTGTATTTGTTTGTGTTGTTGTTGGATAGCTGTATTTGTTTGTGAGTTGGATAGCTGTATTTGTTTGTGAGTTCGATAGCTGTATTTGTTTGTGTTGTTGTTGGATAGCTGTATTCGTTTGTGAGTTGGATAGCTGTATTTGTTTGTGTTGTTGTTGGATAGCTGTATTTGTTTGTGTTGTTGTTGGATAGCTGTATTTGTTTGTGAGTTGGAAAGCTTTATTTGTTTGTGAGTTGGATAGCTGTATTTGTTTGTGAGTTGGATAGATGTATTTGTTTGTGAGTTGGATAGATGTATTTGTTTGTGAGTTGGATAGCTGTATTTGTTTGTGAGTTGGATAGCTGTATTTGTTTGTGAGTTGAAATCTTTAAATATAAAGAGATATTATTGAATTCCTTTTGTGTATCCGGCCATCTTGTTTCGTAATACATTTTAGAGTCTGTATTTAGAATCTTTAGATATATACATAGATATTATCATAACAGTGTGTTGATCCGTGTCGTAGTATCACGTCGAGTTGTGATGCGACGTGATGCGACGACACGGATCAACACACTGTTATGATGATATGTTTATCATATGGCATTGTTTCGATGTCAAATTCACCCAAATTTGCCATTTTAATTAATATGCGGTGAAAAGCCGGTTACAAAATAGCAGCCGAAACAACAACGACTTCCCTAGTTACGAAAACTATTCACGGAAACTCTCGGATATTTCCGTGGGAGTGTGATATGGATTTTTGATTTCCGTAAGAGTGTGATATGGACTTTTGATCCGAACAAATCTCACCCGGTGTGATATAACAGTTTGGAAAACATCGTCAAACAGTAGTGATATTTAGAGTAAAAATGTCATAGTCATATGATAAAAAAAAGAAAACACTTAAGTACCTGTTGGATATTTTACGATGGTACATTTTCTACTTGATATCAGTAAAGAACTCACAAAGAAATCTTCAAAAACTGAATGCTATCCTGAATGAAAATATTCAGGTAATACGAACTCTTTCAACACGAGAGGTCGCTTTTCCGCTTCAGGAACACGATACGTCATAATTTCATTAAGTAGGATGGCTTCCAAGTGAACTTGTGTGGTAGAGCCTTCAGGCTGCACGATGGAAATATTAATTGCTCTACCCTCAATTAATGGATATGGACTCTTCCAATTTCTGCCGTTTAACTGGCATGGAAGATACCACCAGTGTTCAAAGGGTTTACATAATCAAAGCCTTCATCATCATTTCAGTGACTGCATTGATGAACCAAAAAGGTAAAAGATACAGTTAAAACTAGAAGTCCTGTCATGAAATGCGCACAAATAGCACGTCGATCTGCGCGTTAATCTACGTGTTATAACCATAGTAAGACTATCAATTTCTGTACATATGGCCTGTGCACAAGCAATGTTTCAGCCAATGGACCTCCGGGTAACCCGGAGGTCCATTGGCAGAAACATTGCCCGTATTTGCTATGAGTAATCAATATGCCGTGCTTTGGATGCCATTCGATATGGCAATTGAGCGCATTTCCTACGCGCAATTAAGCCTAGATAAGCGCACAATTTGGGACAGGACTTCTAGTTTTAACTGTAGGGCTCAATACGATACCTGTGTTAGTATGGAGCTGGGGGGGGGGGTCAACAAGGCAACATAATTTGGCTATAAATGGATAAAAATGTTATTTGTATTCTTTAGACAACATGAGCTAATGCTACAATTCAATATCGCCTATATCCTCAATGTGCTCGGATAACAGCTTTCACCCGGCGTCACACCCTCCGGTCAATCGTCGTATCCGTTGCAGGGGTAACTGTCGCCGTTCCTGATGCAAAGCTGCTTCCAATTCTAGCGGAGTGTGTACTCTGGAGTTTCGTGTGCCTATGTTCAACGTCCTAGAATGTCTCAAATGTGCTCCAGTGGATTCAGATCAGATCTCATGGACTTGGCAATGGTAGTCAATGCAATGCTCTGTATGAAAAAATGCTAAACACCAAGTCAAACGTATTCCTTGGTGACGATCTCTCAGTAGAGGATGTTTGATGGTCCTCCTGGATCTCACTATGGCTTTTTTCAGGCCGTTCCTCGTCGTTCTCGTGCAAATTTGTCGAGCTGGTAGCCATAGGCTCTTCAGAACGATACTTAAGGTGAATGGCTGTCGCCTCATCAGCCTAATAAGGACCCTGTTTCTCGTTGTGATGTTACATGGGGGTAAGGGTCATTCTGACCGTGGACAGTCCATAATCTCATTGTTTGAATGTGTTTTTTCACCAAACTACTGGTCACTGTGCAATGGATGTCGAGCTGACGACCAATTTCTTTAACTCTTTACCCAACGTAACTGCCAAAATCGGCCAGCGCTATTCACAAAAATCGCAAATTAATTTTTATTATTTTTTCATTTTTTGTCTCACGAACATAGGTCATGACCCCTCTTTGGAACGAGCTCGTTGAACCCGTTCCAATGAAGGGTCATAACCTAGGGTTTTGACACAAAAAGTGAAAAAAAATAGTTATTCATGAATTTTGTTTGCAAATGTCGTCTGCTTCACATGTTAGGTAAAGTGTTAAAGGACATTCCGGTGGAATGCACACTAATAATTTACCATCTGTGTGCGTATGTCATCCTTCTTCGTGTCATCATGACAGATAGTAATTGAACAATGAAAAATAGTCACTATAAATACCCAATTCTGAGTCACGCACAAACTGTATTTTGGAAACTTCTTGAGTTGCATTGTGCACGTGATTCCTTGGACCAATTTGTGGGACACATTCAATCATACACGTTCACAATTATTTGTTGGATCATCAATATAATCATACATATAACCAACAACAGACTGTCAATCAACAGTGGCATGTTATCATTCATTATATTTGGGGGTACTTAACTTTTTTCTTTGTGTATGTATAAAATAATAAAAAAATAAGTGTCCAAATGTCGCCTTGCTCAGGCGATTGCTCCATTCTAATTGGCTTAGTGTGAGATATCAATCGGCAATGTCGTTACTGTAACAAAATTCCTTACCCTCTTTATTTATTGGTGTTTAATGTCACATACTTATACACAATGGATAATCGTGACCGTGAGAGTTTTACGAGTGGAGGATGCCGGAGTACCCGGAGAGAACCATCGACTATCGACGAGCAACTGTTAGCACCTCAAAATGCTAACTCTGTTCAAGCTCCGTTCAAGCATGGTTACAGCGGTTGAAGACGTGTGCACCATCAACGTGCAGTACGCCTTAGTACACGGCGACATCATGCCTCCATGTAGGCAACCGGGGTAAAGTTCCTTGCCCAAGGACACAACGCGGGTCGTCCAGGACGGGGATCGAACTCGGGACCTCCAGCATAGAAGTCCAACAGTCTACCACTGAGCCACCGCGCTCCCTATTTACCACCGAAACGAAATATAATAAAAAGTTATAATTATTGTGAAATGTTATGGGAGAAATATATTTACCCTTAAGTGCCCACACAGCCTAAAACAGCCACTTTATATTGCTTTGAAAAAGTTGCATACTTCAGAACTTAACCGGTAAGCTGCTTTTATCTTCACAGTGTTTTTACATCGTTGTTGGCTGCCTACTAGGCAGCCAACAATGATGTAGAAACACTGCTTAGTCATCTACAACTGTGCTCATATATATAATGTAGTGATTATTTTAAATTTATTTTGACGCTTTAAGGGTTAAATATCAGAAGTGTTTTATTTTGTGGCTAGTTTGAGAAAATGAATCTCTCCAATGGACACTGACCTTTGCAAGAGTTTTTATTAACCTGGCCAATATGCCTGCGTTCAAGTGGTACGAAACTTACCTTAGGTAAAGGGTTAAAGTAAACATATTATAATAAGGTCGGGAAATATTTCATCTTTTAAGTCAGTTTGACGAACGACATTAAGGAATTTCGTGAGAATCACTATTCTCTATCAAAGTTCCAGTGCTGCACGGGTTCGAGACTGACAAGACGAGATATCTACATTCGATTGTCGGAAATTTCTCGTGAAGTCGGGTTTACGAGACTCTCCGACGGACTGACTAAAAATCTCCGACGGGCGGGCTGGACCTCTCCGACGGGTGGGGGGGGGGCTTTAACCCCCCTCCCCCCCAGCCTGACACACACCCCCCCTGGCGCCACCACTGAATATGCTAGCGGAAAAAAGAAACGAAAGGTTTTTTTTCTGCATTAAATATTTCAAATGTGTTATGGGTGATTATTTCATTGTTTGGATTTTGATGTTATTTCTGCATTACAGATTACGTTTGGACGAGTTTTATTGTCTTAGCACTGACGTCGTTTGCAAGGATAACGTTCAAACGTCGTAACCCTACACCATTTCCTGATCAAAATCAATAGTGGATGTGCCCACTGGGCTTCAGTCGCTGGTCTAACTCTCCTTACCATTGACCCCACTGAAATTGTTAATTGCCCTTTGTGGTGTGATATTTCACCCCGGAAGAAGGACAGTCCAGCTCGTCCAACAAATGCTCGATCGGGGACAACTCTAGACTGTAGGGTGGCCAGTCGAGAACTGGGACATTGTTTTGGCTGAGGAAGTCACGATAAACCATAGCAACGTGCGGCCTCGCATTATCCTGCTGCAACGTAAGGTTACGCCCATGGATAAGTGGAAGGACGTGCGGTATGAGGACCTGATTCTGATATCTTACGACTGTAAGATTGCCCTGTATGACCAAGAGAGATGTACTTTTGTCCTTATTTCGAACAAGATTTCGACCCATGTGCTAAAACCCATCCTCTGTCACATCGTTCTCTAATACAAGGGTGCTCAAGTCCAAGAGTCAATCAAGTAGTGTTATCGAGCAAATGAGCTCCCGCTGGTTGAAAAAGTGACCGAAACATCCACAACTCATATTTTTTTAACCCTTTCCCAAACGAATCGGCGGCATCCGCCTGCGAAATACAAATTCAAACAATTTCAACAAAACCAAATTATGTGACCGCCCCCCCCCCCCCCTCCCCCGTTCCCCTCGTTGGAACAAGCTCAGCGAGATCTTTCCAATGAGGGCTCACATGATTTGGTGTTGTTGAAAATATTTAAAATAATGAATTTTGATATGAAAGTTAGGTAAAGGATTAAACAGAAATACTTACAATGAAATAAATAACTAGTGGAAATGTAAATGTACAGACACAGTGGAGATTAGTAAATCAATAACATTTGTTTATATCGTACATACTTTCCGGGAAGTAAATTATTTGTTTACTTCACATAAAAACGAAAATTTATAACTGAGTCTTTTATTTATCGTAGTGTTTTTCAAATCTTGGTGACCCGTATCCTACACGCTAAAAACTAAAGTGTTAAAAACTACACTTGAAGTGCTGTATTTAACACTTACTAAGTGCTCAACTAGCATTTTGTTCAAGTGTAGATATCCCAGAACTTGACAGGTGTTACAATAATACCACTTGGCAAGTGTAATGTCGCGTCACTTAAAAGGAAACAACGCAGATGACGCGGATCAGGCTCGAACTCTCGAGCCTGATCCGCCTCATCTGCGTTGTGTCCTTTTAATTATGTACCCACCAAACGCAAATCAAATTATGGACGATTCTGGTAGAACCACCAATGCTAGACACATGGGAAGTGCCATCCATTCAAGTTTCAGATGTCTGACGATTGTAATGTCTAAGTGCTTAAAGCATTGCACGTTGAGTGTTAAAATCAAACCCTAAGAGTTAGAATAGGTTTAACACCTTGAAAGTGTCAGTTTTAACACTTTAGTTTTTAGTGTGTATGAATTCTACCTTGTAATAATTGGATATAAAATGAACAATGTGAACATGTTTTAAAAATTGTTGAACCATAATTCTCTACAATCAATATTTATTTAATGCTCAGGCATCAATTCACGTTGAAAAATTAAGTCATATTCCCCTGTCGGTCGGCAAAACGAAATATCAAAATGATATTTAGAAATCGATATTTCATCGTAGGTTCGGATGACGAATCACATGTACTTTAAACGAGTCAGCACATCAGTAATGAATTCCAGAGTCCCAAATACAAACGAATTCGAATAATTGATAGTGACAGTGACTAAATCAATTCATTAAATCAGCGGTTTCAAAGTTTGACTTTCTCATTCACCTTCCAGCGAAAAACCGAAATCACTTTCAAATTTCTTCAGTTCAACTTCACACGTCTTCAGTGCATTGAGTTCAAAAAAAATAAAATGACGTGTCTTGTTATTGAAAATAAGAAAGTGGTGTTTTTTGTTATTGTTCTATTTCTTCGAAACACATTGCGATTATTTCAATTCGCCAGCCTTGGTAAATCGTAAAGTTAGGGGAGAAATAAGACGGGACTACTTTTTGTGCGGATATTCACACATTCCAATGGTTGGAGTTTGGTTGTTGTAATTTTTGTATGGACGCCGGTTCGGCACATAAATTTTGCGCCTTAATGGCAAATAAAGGCCACAAATTGGAGAGTTTGTAGTCGTAGAGCATTAAATAAAAAGAAAATTCACGAAAATTTGATGAATACCGAAAATATCTCGTGAGTGGCTACAAAGAAATATGAGGATCTTCACGAGCGACTGCGTCGCTCGTGAAGATCCTCATATTTCTTTGTAGCCACTCACGAGATATTTTCGGTATTCATCAAATTTTCGTGAATATCCTCTATGTATTCATTAGTTTGAAAATATTCTCAAAAATATTCTAAACTTGATCCATCATTGTTGAAATAAACCTTTTATTACGCATCTATTAATATTTTTAGCTAGGTATAGAGTGAAACAGTGCTTGTTTACTGTGGTAGCACCCAATCACCAATGCTAGAGGTGTAAGTCCGGTAAAATAGGCAACATGGGTATAAATGATTGACTGCACTTGACTTTATCCCCATGCTGCGGTCACGATTAGCCACTGTGCAGAGATTTGTGACCACAATAACCAATAAATAAATAAATAAGGTAAGGCATGAATCATTCGCAAGAACCTGTTCATTTAGGCGACCCCACCCCATCCACCTTCCATATTCGATTGATGGCCTTTGAAAGTGTTGTAAAACAAAATAAAAAGCAATTCTAACGATGAGCGCCCGGTAACAGATGCCCCCCCCCCCCCCCCCCCCAGCTATTGCCAAATGACGTATAATACTTGAATTTGGTACTCACTCTAGTCATTATAAAGTTACAGTCTCAGTAGTTCAGAATAAAAAACCCGATTCTGTGAGAGAATTAGGTTTTTACATTCCTGTGACCTTGACCTTTATTATTCGAGCATGATGTTGCTGTGTAACAGACCTTCTATTTGTCTTTATCCTTGTGTAAAGTTTCATGGAAATCCACCAAAGCATTGTAGAGTTATGGCTCCGAAAGGACAAATAAAGTCAGACAGACGGACAGATAGGCAAACAGACGCACGGACGGAAGCACTGATGTGCGGGAAAACGGGGTTTGTGGGCTTAATTTTTTTGCGGAAAAATTGATCATTTTATAACGTTCGGACAACCTCTAAAAAGTCGTTTCTTCGGAAATTGTTTAGGGGGAACTGACATGGTTAGATACCCCAAGATAAACTTGAAGAGAGGGTCAACGCTAACTCCAGCCGTTAATTGACCATAAACCTTAACATAAACTCCCAAAAATCGCTACAAATCGATTCTTGCCTCATAAGTCTCATATTTTAGGCATAATCCCCATAATATTTGTACGTAAGCTCATAATCTGGAAATAAGCTCATAATGCCTGTCCGGGCAGAAAAAACCAACTCATATGTCCCGTATTATTGCCCGGACGGACGCACGGACGGACGAACGGATCCGGATTTAATATGCCTCCCTATCGGGCATAAAAAATAAATAAATAAATAAATAAATAAATAAATAAATAAATAAATGGATAGAGGGCTTGACATATCACCATGTAATGCTCTTCATCACTTTGTCATTTCGTCCTCTGAGTTCCAATGTGTTCTATAGGCCAGTAGACAGTAGGCCAGTAGGCAGTATGCCAGTAGACAGTAGGCCAGTAGGCAGTAGGCCAGTAGGCAGTAGGCCAGTAGGCCAGTAGTCAGTAGGTCAGTAGGCAGTAGGCCAGTAGACAGTAGGCCAGTAGACAGTAGGCCAGTAGGCAGTAGGCCAGTAGACAGTAGGCCAGTAGGCCAGTAGACAGTAGGCCAGTAGACAGTAGGCCAGTAGACAGTAGGCCAGTAGGCCAGTAGACAGTAGGCCAGTAGACAGTAGGCCAGTAGGCCAGTAGACAGTAGGCCAGTAGGCAGTATGCCAGTAGACAGTAGGCCAGTAGGCCAGTAGACAGTAGGCCAGTAGACAATAGGCCAGTAGACAGTAGGCAGTAGGCCAGAAGGCAGTAGGCCAGTAGACAGTAGGCCAGTAGGCAGTAGGCCAGTAGACAGTAGGGCAGTAGGCCAGTAGACAGTAGGCCAGTAGGCAGTAGGCCAGAAGGCAGTAGGCCAGTAGACAGTACGCCAGTAGGCAGTAGGCCAGAAGGCAGTAGGCCAGTAGACAGTAGGCCAGTAGGCCAGTAGACAATAGGCCAGCAGGCAGTAGGCCAGTAGGCCAGTAGACAGTAGGCCAGAAGGCAGTAGGCCAGTAGACAGTAGGCCAGTAGGCAGTCGGCCAGTAGACAGTAGGTCAGTAGGCAGTAGGCCAGTAGGCCAGTAGACAGTAGGCCGGAAGGCAGTAGGCCAGTAGACAGTAGGCCAGTAGGCAGTAGGCCAGTAGACAGTAGGCCAGTAGGCAGTAGGCCAGAAGGCAGTAGGCCAGTAGACAGTAGGCCAGTAGGCAGTAGGCCAGAAGGCAGTAGGCCAGTAGACAGTAGGCCAGTAGACAGTAGGCCAGTAGGCAGTAGGCCAGTAGACAAAAGGCAGTAGGCCAGTAGACAGTAGGCCAGTAGGCCAGTAGACAGTAGGCCAGTAGGCAGTATGCCAGTAGACAGTAGGCCAGTAGGCCAGTAGGCAGTAGGCCAGTAGACAGTAGGCCAGTAGGCAGTAGGCCAGTAGGCCAGTAGGCAGTAGGCCAGTAGGCAGTAGGCCAGTAGTCAGTAGGCAGTAGGCCAGTAGACAGTAGGCCAGTAGACAGTAGGCCAGTAGACAGTAGGCCAGTAGACAGTAGGCCAGTAGGCCAGTAGACAGTAGGCCAGTAGGCAGCATGCCAGTAGACAGTAGGCCAGTAGGCCAGTAGACAGTAGGCCAGTAGACAGTAGGCAGTAGGCCAGAAGGCAGTAGGCCAGTAGACAGTAGGCCAGTAGGCCAGTAGGCAGTAGGCCAGTAGGCCAGTAGGCAGTAGGCCAGTAGGCAGTAGCCCAGTAGGCAGTAGGCCAGTAGACAGTAGGCCAGTAGGCAGTAGGCCAGTAGACAGTAGGCCAGTAGGCCAGAAGGCAGTAGGCCAGTAGACAGTAGGCCAGTAGGCCAGTAGACAGTAGGCCAGTAGGCAGTAGGCCAGTAGGCCAGAAGGCAGTAGGCCAGTAGACAGTAGGCCAGTAGACAGTAGGCCAGTAGACAGTAGGCCAGTAGGCCAGTAGACAGTAGGCCAGAAGGCAGTAGACCAGTAGACAGTAGGCCAGTAGACAGTAGGCCAGTAGGCGGTAGGCCAGTAGACAGTAGGCCAGTAGACAGTAGGCAGTAGGCCAGAAGGCAGTAGGCCAGTAGACAGTAGGCCAGTAGGCAGTAGGCCAGTAGTCAGTGGGCAGTAGGCCAGTAGACAGTAGGCCAGTAGACAGTAGGCCAGTAGGCCAGTAGGCAGTAGGCCAGAAGGCAGTTGGCCAGTAGACAGTAGGCCAGTAGACAGCAGGCCAGTAGACAGTAGGCCAGTAGGCCAGTAGGCAGTAGGCCAGAAGGCAGTAGGCCAGTAGGCAGTAGGCCAGAAGGGCAGTAGACAGTAGGCCGGTAGGCAGTAGACAGTAGACAGTATGCCAGTAGACAGTAGGCCAGAAGGCAGTAGGCCAGTAGGCCAGTAGACAGTAGGCCAGTAGGTCAGTAGACTGTAGGCCAGTAGGCAGTAGGCCAGAAGGCACATAGAACACATTGGAACTCAATGGACGATTTGTGTAAAAGTAAGAGTGCCGATAGAAATAAGTTGCAGGATGGATGCAGCGAACACTCCATCTTATTATTGTTATTGATGATATTAATATTGATATATACAGATTATTACCACAGTGTGTGTCTCCAGGAATTCAGATCAAGTCGACTTGTTGGAACAGAACAGTATTTCGACGAGCCCATTAGGGCGACTCGAAATGCGATTCTGTGCCTACAACGAGACTTGATCAGAATTTCCGGAGACACACACTGTGGTGATGATAAATTCTAATACAATTACTATACATCTCGAAATTTGATTGGTTAATCAATAAAATTTGCGACAGTAAAATCAGCGTAACCTGTCGCAAATTTTATGTTGTCGAAAACTATTTCAGGAATCAAGATGTATTCGTGGGCGTTCTATTTTCGTTCCATTTGGAGTCATTGACTACCTTATCCAATGTAAACAAACGCTGTGAACGCGTTGACTTGCTGTAAAAAACGTTCTCTATTTTTCTTGTAATTAACTGTATTTAATATGGATGAAGTTGGAAAGTTTAATATTAATGTGGAATAGGGGTTTGGCAGAGACAGCTGAGTAATGAAATGAGTGTTGAAAAAACTGATTTCGACGGGCTTAACGGCAACCGTGTGGAACCAGTAAGCGATATTAAAATATAATTTATAAATAGCCATTTTTCGTACGATGAAGAATTTATGGACGCTATGTGCGAAATAGAAAACCAAAATTCCGACAATTGGCAATAATAATTTTAATTGTTCAAGGCCAAATATTTCTGACAGATCCGCTAGCGATGTTATAACATCGACTTCAAGTGCAAGCTGTCCTTTCATTTTCTAATTTGTTACCTGCGTTCGTGGCACCACATGTGCAGCTGCAGAATTTCAGAAATGCGTTCACCTTTGAGTTTGAGAGCGGTGAACTATTCGTTCTGCAACAATTATGTCAATAGCAGTAGCCCAATTCCACAAGACACCACTTCCTAGAAACAGTTTGAAATGAACAATTGTTCTGTAACCATAAGTAATTATTACGGTTAAACAAGGGCTTCCAATCAAAGATCTCAATTTTTTCAATTTTAATGGTAAATCCTCGAGTGCTTTCCGACGCCGACTGAAACATCATCACAAGGTGAACTCTAAACTTTAAACAGGGAAACTAGCCGGCATATTTTGCTTTCAGATTGTCACAAACATTTAACTTGAACATGATAAATGTTGTCAGTACAAATATAAATATATTTTGTTATTGGTGATAAAATGACTAAAACGTTTGGAATTATTTGTATTGTGGCAGCGTAAAATATACTTTGTGATTTGGTTCGGAACTCCCAAATGACGTCACGAAGACTGTAGTTTTAGTTTTAAATTGTTGACAATGTTGTCTTAAACAAGGCATTGTTTTATAGTTAGGAGATCAAATACTATCTCCGTTTTCAGCCGAATTATATTAGAATGGGGATAACTATGTTGTATTTGATTGTTTGGGGCCGTAAACGATGGTTTTACTGTCGCAAATATCCGTTTTACCGGCTCCGCGAACGCATCGGCGGCAAAACTCAATTTGCGACAGAAAAACCATCGTTTACGGCCCCAAACAATCAAATACAACATAATTATCCCCTAATTTATCTCACAATATTGACCACAAAATGTGTTATGAAACTATTTTAAGAGGAACTTTTTCATTTGCCTTATCGATGGAAAGACGCAAATTGAAAAATAGAATAGCGTTCATTGATCTCCATATTGAGGTCAGTGATGATGTTACACTTCAGAGAAGATTACGTCACTAGGATTCATTTTACTGAATACTGTCTTGCGAAGTGGAGCAACTGTGTGTTTCGGCAACGTGAAGTTGGCTGTTACTTTTGCAACAATTACTGGTGAATTAAATATCCCTCTTGGTGTAAAGGTTTATTGTATTTTAATATATGCCGTTCATCGTTTATTGAGGTGTAGATTTCCGCATTTCATAGCGAAAGCTAATCCTTTAACTTCAAGAGAGAAGCCTCGACTCGAGCGTTCAGCAAAAGTGCGCATAATTTAACTGTTCGTTGAGTTAACTTCCCCAGTGACATTTTAGCATGCCGAGCATAATAAATACGTTACAGGGCGTTTAGTTGGCAGATACAGTGCCATATACGGCTCAGAGAAAACAATATTAGGTTCGGTTTCGCCTCACCTAATATTGTTTTCTGTGAAGGGAAAAACGCAAAGCGATCGAAAAATTATATTAATGCCGTTGTTTTGGTAACAGCAGAATCACGCGCTTGTATCAGGGGCCCTTGATACGGATTCGGAACAAGGGCCCAGATACATTAAACTTTAGTTGCGTAACAGTGCAAAAACACCCCGATTGTGAGATAAAATTTTTGAAAAGCTCATTGTGTGAGCCGCACCCAATAATCATGTTTTTAATCTTATATAATACTCTACTCTTACGGCAACTTTAAAGCTTCAATTCGGAATCGCGGTGGCTCAGAAGTAGAGTGTTGGACTTCTATGCTAGAGGTCCCGAGTTCCATCCCCGTCCGGGATCGCACTCGCGTTGTGTCTTTAGGCCCGGCGCATTATCCCGTTTGCCTACATTGGGGGCACGATGACGCCGTATACTAAGGCGTACGATACGTCGATGGGGCACGTGTCTTCAACCGCTGTAACCCTGCTTGAGCGGAGCTTAAACAGAGTTAGAATGTGGAGGAGCTGACAGTTGCTCGCCGATGCTCGGTGGTTCTCTCTGGGTACTCCGGCTTCCTCCACCCGTAAAACTGCCACGGTCACGATTAGCCATTTTGCATAAGTATGTGATCTTAAACACCAATAAATAAATCAATAATAAATAAAGTTACAATTCAAACTCAATTGTTTGTCAAACTGTCCCAAAATGCCAGATTAACGAGTTTTGATTAGAGTAACGTCCCCTGACTCGTTGGCTGAAAACACCTCTTGTCGTGTTTTGTTTTCACTGACACGATGTTCTCCCTTGAACTTATTGTTGAAGGCACATTTCAATCATACTCTTCAGCCACCTGTTGGGATTAGGTTCTCTGAGACAATCCCATAGACTCTCCGCTTTCTCAGAGAGGACTCTTCCACAATGTAGCTTCCTCGATCGATGAAGGGGCCTTCGATTGCGAACAACCATAAACTTCCTGGCTAGTCGTGCTCTCATTTACAGGGTCGTTTTGTACTCTGTGCGTTTATTTTGTTTGCTCCTTTCCTGAATCGATGTTGTTGTTGGAGCGCCGGTATGTCATGCAGGGGAGGGTGTACTGAATTGATGTTCTTGTTGGAGCGCCGGTATGTCATGCAGGTGAGGGTGTACTGAATCGATGTTCTTGTTGGAGCGCCGGTATGTCATGCAGGGGAGGGTGTACTGAATCGATGCTCTCGTTGGAACGCCGGTATGTCATGCAGGGGAGGGTGTACTGAATCGATGTTGTTGTTGGAGCGCCGGTATGTCATGCAGGGGAGGGTGTACTGAATCGATGTTCTTGTTGGAGCGCCGGTATGTCATGCAGGGGAGGGTGTACTGAATCGATGCTCTCGTTGGAACGCCGGTATGTCATGCAGGGGAGATTGTACTGAATCGATGTTCTTGTTGGAGCGCCGGTATGTCATGCAGGGGAGGGTGTACTGAATCGATGTTCTTGTTGGAGCGCCGGTATGTCATGCAGGGGAGGATGTACTGAATCGATGTTCTTGTTGGAACGCCGGTATGCCATGCAGGGGAGGGTGTACTGAATCGATGTTCTTGTTGGAGCGCCGGAAAGTCATGCAGGGGATGGTGTACTGAATCGATGTTCTTGTTGGGGCGCCGGTATGTCATGCAGGGGAGGGTATACTGAATCGATGTTCTTGTTGGAGCGCCGGTATGTCATGCAGGGGAGGGTGTACTGAATCGATGTTCTTGTTGGAGCGCCGGTACGTCATGCAGGGGAGGGTGTACTGAATCGATGTTCTTGTTGGAGCGCCGGTATGTCATGCAGGGGAGGGTGTACTGAATCGATGTTCTTATTGGAGCGCCGGTATGTCATGCAGGGGAGGGTGTACTGAATCGATGTTCTTGTTGGAGCGCCGGTATGCCATCAGTGCAGGGGAGGGTGTACTGAATCGATGTTGTTGTTGGAGCGCCGGTATGTCATGCAGGGGAGGGTGTACTGAATTGATGTTGTTGTTGGAGCGCCGGTATGTCATGCAGGGGAGGGTGTACTGAATCGATGTTCTTGTTGGAGCGCCGGTATGTCATCAGTGCAGGGGAGGGTGTACTGAATCGATGTTGTTGTTGGAGCGCCGGTATGTCATGCAGGGGAGGGTGTACTGAATCGATGTTCTTGTTGGAACGCCGGTATGCCATGCAGGGGAGGGTGTACTGAATCGATGTTCTTGTTGGAGCGCCGGTATGCCATGCAGGGGAGGGTGTACTGAATCGATGTTCTTGTTGGAGCGCCGGTATGTCATCAGTGCAGGGGAGGGTGTACTGAATCGATGTTGTTGTTGGAGCGCCGGTATGTCATGCAGGGGAGGGTGTACTGAATCGATGTTCTTGTTGGAGCGCCGGTATGTCATCAGTGCAGGGGAGGGTGTACTGAATCGATGTTCTTGTTGGAGCGCCGGTATGTCATGCAGGGGAGGGTGTACTGAATCGATGTTGTTGTTGGAGCGCCGGTATGTCATGCAGGGGAGGGTGTACTGAATCGATGTTCTTGTTGGAGCGCCGGTACGTCATGCAGGGGAGGGTGTACTGAATCGATGTTCTTGTTGGAGCGCCGGTATGTCATGCAGGAGAGGGTGTACTGAATCGATGTTCTTGTTGGAGCGCCGGTATGTCATCAGTGCAGGGGAGGGTGTACTGAATCGATGTTGTTGTTGGAGCGCCGGTATGTCATGCAGGGGAGGGTGTACTGAATCGATGTTCTTGTTGGAGCGCCGGTATGTCATCAGTGCAGGGGAGGGTGTACTGAATCGATGTTCTTGTTGGAGCGCCGGTATGTCATGCAGGGGAGGGTGTACT
Organism: Pictodentalium vernedei; assembly: GCA_031216915.1. NCBI lineage: Eukaryota > Metazoa > Mollusca > Scaphopoda > Dentaliida > Dentaliidae > Pictodentalium > Pictodentalium vernedei. The sequence goes on along the minus strand of CM062294.1, from coordinate 3,801,233 downwards.
GAATCGATGTTCTTGTTGGAACGCCGGTATGTCATGCAGGGGAGGGTGTACTGAATTGATGTTCTTGTTGGAGCGCCGGTATGTCATCAGTGCAGGGGAGGGTGTACTGAATCGATGTTGTTGTTGGAGCGCCGGTACGTCATACAGGGGAGGGTGTACTGAATCGATGTTCTTGTTGGAGCGCCGGTATGTCATGCAGTGGAGGGTGTACTGAATCGATGTTGTTGTTGGAGCGCCGGTACGTCATGCAGGGGAGGGTGTACTGAATCGATGTTCTTGTTGGAGCGCCGGTATGTCATCAGTGCAGGGGAGGGTGTACTGAATCGATGTTGTTGTTGGAGCGCCGGTATGTCATGCAGGGGAGGGTGTACTGAATCGATGTTGTTGTTGGAGCGCCGGTATGTCATGCAGGGGAGGGTGTACTGAATCGATGTTCTTGTTGGAACGCCGGTATGTCATGCAGGGGAGGGTGTACTGAATTGATGTTCTTGTTGGAGCGCCGGTATGTCATCAGTGCAGGGGAGGGTGTACTGAATCGATGTTGTTGTTGGAGCGCCGGTATGTCATGCAGGGGAGGGTGTACTGAATCGATGTTTTTGTTGGAGCGCCGGTATGTCATGCAGGAGAGGGTGTACTGAATTGATGTTCTTGTTGGAGCGCCGGTATGTCATCAGTGCAGGGGAGGGTGTACTGAATTGATGTTCTTGTTGGAGCGCCGGTATGTCATCAGTGCAGGGGAGGGTGTACTGAATCGATGTTGTTGTTGGAGCGCCGGTACGTCATGTAGGGGAGGGTGTACTGAATCGATGTTCTTGTTGGAGCGCCGGTATGTCATGCAGGGGAGGGTGTACTGAATCGATGTTGTTGTTGGAGCGCCGGTATGTCATGCAGGGGAGGGTGTACTGAATCGATGTTGTTGTTGGAGCGCCGGTATGTCATGCAGGGGAGGGTGTACTGAATCGATGTTCTTGTTGGAGCGCCGGTATGTCATGCAGGGGAGGGTGTACTGAATCGATGTTCTTGTTGGAGCGCCGGTATGTCATGCAGGGGAGGGTGTACTGAATCGATGTTCTTGTTGGAGCGCCGGTATGTCATGCAGGGGAGGGTGTACTGAATCGATGTTGTTGTTGGAGCGCCGGTATGTCATGCAGGGGAGGGTGTACTGAATCGATGTTCTTGTTGGAGCGCCGGTATGTCATGCAGGGGAGGGTGTACTGAATCGATGTTCTTGTTGGAGCGCCGGTATGCCATCAGTGCAGGGGAGGGTGTACTGAATCGATGTTCTTGTTGGAGCGCCGGTATGTCATGCAGGGGAGGGTGTACTGAATCGATGTTCTTGTTGGAGCGCCGGTGCGTCATGCAGGGGAGGGTGTACTGAATCGATGTTCTTGTTGGAGCGCCGGTGCGTCATGCAGGGGAGGGTGTACTGAATCGATGTTCTTGTTGGAGCGCCGGTGCGTCATGCAGGGGAGGGTGTACTGAATCGATGTTCTTGTTGGAGCGCCGGTATGTCATGCAGGGGAGGGTGTACTGAATTGATGTTCTTGTTGGAGCGCCGGTATGTCATCAGTGCAGGGGAGGGTGTACTGAATCGATGTTGTTGTTGGAGCGCCGGTATGTCATGCAGGGGAGGGTGTACTGAATTGATGTTCTTGTTGGAGCGCCGGTATGTCATCAGTGCAGGGGAGGGTGTACTGAATCGATGTTCTTGTTGGAGCGCCGGTATGTCATGCAGGGGAGGGTGTACTGAATCGATGTTCTTGTTGGAGCGCCGGTATGTCATGCAGGGGAGGGTGTACTGAATCGATGTTGTTGTTGGAGCGCCGATATGTCATGCAGGGGAGGGTGTACTGAATCGATGTTCTTGTTGGGGCGCCGGTATGCCATGCAGGGGAGGGTGTACTGAATCGATGTTCTTGTTGGAGCGCCGGTATGTCATGCAGGAGAGGGTGTACTGAATCGATGTTCTTGTTGGAGCGCCGGTATGTCATCAGTGCAGGGGAGGGTGTACTGAATCGATGTTGTTGTTGGAGCGCCGGTATGTCATGCAGGGGAGGGTGTACTGAATCGATGTTCTTGTTGGAGCGCCGGTACGTCATGCAGGGGAGGGTGTACTGAATCGATGTTCTTGTTGGAGCGCCGGTGCGTCATGCAGGGGAGGGTGTACTGAATCGATGTTCTTGTTGGAGCGCCGGTGCGTCATGCAGGGGAGGGTGTACTGAATCGATGTTCTTGTTGGAGCGCCGGTATGTCATGCAGGGGAGGGTGTACTGAATCGATGTTCTTGTTGGAGCGCCGGTGCGTCATGCAGGGGAGGGTGTACTGAATCGATGTTCTTGTTGGAGCGCCGGTGCGTCATGCAGGGGAGGGTGTACTGAATCGATGTTCTTGTTGGAGCGCCGGTATGTCATGCAGGGGAGGGTGTACTGAATTGATGTTCTTGTTGGAGCGCCGGTATGTCATCAGTGCAGGGGAGGGTGTACTGAATCGATGTTGTTGTTGGAGCGCCGGTATGTCATGCAGGGGAGGGTGTACTGAATTGATGTTCTTGTTGGAGCGCCGGTATGTCATCAGTGCAGGGGAGGGTGTACTGAATCGATGTTCTTGTTGGAGCGCCGGTATGTCATGCAGGGGAGGGTGTACTGAATCGATGTTCTTGTTGGAGCGCCGGTATGTCATGCAGGGGAGGGTGTACTGAATCGATGTTGTTGTTGGAGCGCCGGTATGTCATGCAGGGGAGGGTGTACTGAATCGATGTTCTTGTTGGGGCGCCGGTATGCCATGCAGGGGAGGGTGTACTGAATCGATGTTCTTGTTGGAGCGCCGGTATGTCATGCAGGAGAGGGTGTACTGAATCGATGTTCTTGTTGGAGCGCCGGTATGTCATCAGTGCAGGGGAGGGTGTACTGAATCGATGTTGTTGTTGGAGCGCCGGTATGTCATGCAGGGGAGGGTGTACTGAATCGATGTTCTTGTTGGGGCGCCGGTATGCCATGCAGGGGAGGGTGTACTGAATCGATGTTCTTGTTGGAGCGCCGGTATGTCATGCAGGGGAGGGTGTACTGAATCGATGTTCTTGTTGGAACGCCGGTATGTCACCAGTGCAGTGGAGGGTGTACTGAATCGATGTTCTTGTTGGAGCGCCGGTATGTCATGCAGGGGAGGGTGTACTGAATCGATGTTGTTGTTGGAGCGCCGGTATGCCATGCAGGGGAGGGTGTACTGAATCGATGTTCTTGTTGGAGCGCCGGTATGTCACCAGTGCAGTGGAGGGTGTACTGAATCGATGTTCTTGTTGGAGCGCCGGTATGTCATGCAGGGGAGGGTGTACTGAATCGATGTTGTTGTTGGAGCGCCGGTATGCCATGCAGGGGAGGGTGTACTGAATCGATGTTCTTGTTGGAGCGCCGGTATGTCATCAGTGCAGGAGAGGGTGTACTGAATCGATGTTGTTGTTGGAGCGCCGGTATGTCATGCAGGGGAGGGTGTACTGAATCGATGTTCTTGTTGGAGCGCCGGTATGTCATGCAGGGGAGGGTGTACTGAATCGATGTTCTTGTTGGAGCGCCGGTATGTCATCAGTGCAGGGGAGGGTGTACTGAATCGATGTCCTTGTTGGAGCGCCGGTATGCCATGCAGGGGAGGGTGTACTGAATCGATGTTCTTGTTGGAGCGCCGGTATGTCATGCAGGGGAGGGTGTACTGAATCGATGTTCTTGTTGGAGCGCCGGTATGTCATGCAGGGGAGGGTGTACTGAATCGATGTTCTTGTTGGAGCGCCGGTACGTCATGCAGGGGAGGGTGTACTGAATCGATGTTCTTGTTGGAGCGCCGGTGCGTCATGCAGGGGAGGGTGTACTGAATCGATGTTCTTGTTGGAGCGCCGGTATGCCATGCAGGGGAGGGTGTACTGAATCGATGTTCTTGTTGGAGCGCCGGTATGTCATGCAGGGGAGGGTGTACTGAATCGATGTTCTTGTTGGAGCGCCGGTATGTCATGCAGGGGAGGGTGTACTGAATCGATGTTCTTGTTGGAGCGCCGGTATGCCATGCAGGGGAGGGTGTACTGAATCGATGTTCTTGTTGGAGCGCCGGTATGTCATGCAGGGGAGGGTGTACTGAATCGATGCTCTCGTTGGAACGCCGGTATGTCATGCAGGGGAGGGTGTACTGAATCGATGTTGTTGTTGGAGCGCCGGTATGCCATGCAGGGGAGGGTGTACTGAATCGATGTTCTTGTTGGAGCGCCGTTATGTCATGCAGAGGAGAGTGTACTGAATCGATGTTCTTGTTGGAGCGCCGGTATGTCATGCAGGGGAGGGTGTACTGAATCGATGTTCTTGTTGGAGCGCCGGTATGTCATGCAGGAGAGGGTGTACTGAATCGATGTTCTTGTTGGAGCGCCGTTATGTCATGCAGAGGAGAGTGTACTGAATCGATGTTCTTGTTGGAACGCCGGTATGCCATGCAGGGGAGGGTGTACTGAATCGATGTTGTTGTTGGAGCGCCGGTATGTCATGCAGGGGAGGGTATACTGAATCGATGTTCTTGTTGGAGCGCCGTTATGTCATGCAGAGGAGAGTGTACTGAATCGATGTTCTTGTTGGAACGCCGGTATGCCATGCAGGGGAGGGTGTACTGAATCGATGTTCTTGTTGGAGCGCCGGTATGTCATGCAGGGGAGGGTATACTGAATCGATGTTCTTGTTGGAGCGCCGGTATGTCATGCAGGGGAGGGTGTACTGAATCGATGTTCTTGTTGGAGCGCCGTTATGTCATGCAGAGGAGAGTGTACTGAATCGATGTTCTTGTTGGAACGCCGGTATGCCATGCAGGGGAGGGTGTACTGAATCGATGTTGTTGTTGGAGCGCCGGTATGCCATGCAGGGGAGGGTGTACTGAATCGATGTTGTTGTTGGAGCGCCGGTATGTCATGCAGGGGAGGGTGTACTGAATCGATGTTCTTGTTGGAGCGCCGTTATGTCATGCAGAGGAGAGTGTACTGAATCGATGTTCTTGTTGGAACGCCGGTATGCCATGCAGAGGAGAGTGTACTGAATCGATGTTCTTGTGGGAGCGCCGGTATGTCATGCAGGGGAGGGTGTACTGAATCGATGTTGTTGTTGGAGCGCCGGTATGCCATGCAGGGGAGGGTGTACTGAATCGATGTTCTTGTTGGAGCGCCGGTATGTCATGCAGGGGAGGATGTACTGAATCGATGTTCTTGTTGGAGCGCCGGTATGTCATCAGTGCAGGAGAGGGTGTACTGAATCGATGTTGTTGTTGGAGCGCCGGTATGTCATGCAGGGGAGGGTGTACTGAATCGATGTTCTTGTTGGAGCGCCGGTATGTCATGCAGGGGAGGGTGTACTGAATCGATGTTCTTGTTGGAGCGCCGGTATGTCATCAGTGCAGGGGAGGGTGTACTGAATCGATGTCCTTGTTGGAGCGCCGGTATGCCATGCAGGGGAGGGTGTACTGAATCGATGTTCTTGTTGGAGCGCCGGTATGTCATGCAGGGGAGGGTGTACTGAATCGATGTTCTTGTTGGAGCGCCGGTATGTCATGCAGGGGAGGGTGTACTGAATCGATGTTCTTGTTGGAGCGCCGGTACGTCATGCAGGGGAGGGTGTACTGAATCGATGTTCTTGTTGGAGCGCCGGTGCGTCATGCAGGGGAGGGTGTACTGAATCGATGTTCTTGTTGGAGCGCCGGTATGCCATGCAGGGGAGGGTGTACTGAATCGATGTTCTTGTTGGAGCGCCGGTATGTCATGCAGGGGAGGGTGTACTGAATCGATGTTGTTGTTGGAGCGCCGGTATGCCATGCAGGGGAGGGTGTACTGAATCGATGTTCTTGTTGGAGCGCCGGTATGTCATGCAGGGGAGGGTGTACTGAATCGATGCTCTCGTTGGAACGCCGGTATGTCATGCAGGGGAGGGTGTACTGAATCGATGTTGTTGTTGGAGCGCCGGTATGTCATGCAGGGGAGGGTGTACTGAATCGATGTTCTTGTTGGAGCGCCGTTATGTCATGCAGAGGAGAGTGTACTGAATCGATGTTCTTGTTGGAGCGCCGGTATGTCATGCAGGGGAGGGTGTACTGAATCGATGTTCTTGTTGGAGCGCCGGTATGTCATGCAGGAGAGGGTGTACTGAATCGATGTTGTTGTTGGAGCGCCGTTATGTCATGCAGAGGAGAGTGTACTGAATCGATGTTCTTGTTGGAACGCCGGTATGCCATGCAGGGGAGGGTGTACTGAATCGATGTTCTTGTTGGAGCGCCGGTATGTCATGCAGGGGAGGGTATACTGAATCGATGTTCTTGTTGGAGCGCCGTTATGTCATGCAGAGGAGAGTGTACTGAATCGATGTTCTTGTTGGAACGCCGGTATGCCATGCAGGGGAGGGTGTACTGAATCGATGTTGTTGTTGGAGCGCCGGTATGTCATGCAGGGGAGGGTGTACTGAATCGATGTTCTTGTTGGAGCGCCGGTATGTCATGCAGGGGAGGGTGTACTGAATCGATGTTCTTGTTGGAGCGCCGGTATGTCATGCAGGGGAGGGTGTACTGAATCGATGTTCTTGTTGGAGCGCCGTTATGTCATGCAGAGGAGAGTGTACTGAATCGATGTTCTTGTTGGAACGCCGGTATGCCATGCAGGGGAGGGTGTACTGAATCGATGTTGTTGTTGGAGCGCCGGTATGTCATGCAGGGGAGGGTGTACTGAATCGATGTCCTTGTTGGAGCGCCGGTATGTCATGCAGGGGAGGGTGTACTGAATCGATGTTCTTGTTGGAGCGCCGGTATGTCATGCAGGGGAGGGTGTACTGAATCGATGCTCTCGTTGGAACGCCGGTATGTCATGCAGGGGAGGGTGTACTGAATCGATGTTGTTGTTGGAGCGCCGGTATGTCATGCAGGGGAGGGTGTACTGAATCGATGTTCTTGTTGGAGCGCCGGTATGTCATGCAGGGGAGGGTGTACTGAATCGATGTTCTTGTTGGAGCGCCGGTATGTCATCAGTGCAGGGGAGGGTGTACTGAATCGATGTTGTTGTTGGAGCGCCGGTATGAAATGCAGGGGAGGGTGTACTGAATCGATGTTCTTGTTGGAGCGCCGGTATGTCATGCAGGGGAGGGTGTACTGAATCGATGTTCTTGTTGGAGCGCCGGTATGCCATGCAGGGGAGGGTGTACTGAATCGATGTTGTTGTTGGAGCGCCGGTATGCCATGCAGGGGAGGGTGTACTGAATCGATGTTCTTGTTGGAGCGCCGGTATGTCATCAGTGCAGGGGAGGGTGTACTGAATCGATGTTCTTGTTGGAGCGCCGGTATGTCATGCAGGGGAGGGTGTACTGAATCGATGTTCTTGTTGGAGCGCCGGTATGTCATGCAGGGGAGGGTGTACTGAATTGATGTTCTTGTTGGAACGCCGGTATGTCATGCAGGGGAGGGTGTACTGAATCGATGTTCTTGTTGGAGCGCCGGTATGTCATGCAGGGGAGGGTGTACTGAATCGATGTTCTTGTTGGAGCGCCGGTATGTGATGCAGGGGAGGGTGTACTGAATCGATGTTCTTGTTGGAGCGCCGGTATGTCATGCAGGGGAGGGTGTACTGAATCGATGTTGTTGTTGGAGCGCCGGTATGTCATGCAGGGGAGGGTGTACTGAATCGATGTTCTTGTTGGAGCGCCGGTATGTCATGCAGGGGAGGGTGTACTGAATCGATGTTCTTGTTGGAGCGCCGGTATGTCATGCAGGGGAGGGTGTACTGAATCGATGTTCTTGTTGGAGCGCCGGTATGTCATGCAGGGGAGGGTGTACTGAATCGATGTTCTTGTTGGAGCGCCGGTATGTGATGCAGGGGAGGGTGTACTGAATCGATGTTCTTGTTGGAGCGCCGGTATGTCATGCAGGGGAGGGTGTACTGAATCGATGTTGTTGTTGGAGCGCCGGTATGTCATGCAGGGGAGGGTGTACTGAATCGATGTTCTTGTTGGAACGCCGGTATGTCATGCAGGGGAGGGTGTACTGAATTGATGTTCTTGTTGGATCGCCGGTATGTCATGCAGGGGAGGGTGTACTGAATCGATGTTCTTGTTGGAGCGCCGGTATGTCATCAGTGCAGGGGAGGGTGTACTGAATCGATGTTGTTGTTGGAGCGCCGGTATGCCATGCAGGGGAGGGTGTACTGAATCGATGTTCTTGTTGGAGCGCCGGTATGTCATGCAGGGGAGGGTGTACTGAATCGATGTTGTTGTTGGAGCGCCGGTATGTCATGCAGGGGAGGGTGTACTGAATTGATGTTCTTGTTGGATCGCCGGTATGTCATGCAGGGGAGGGTGTACTGAATCGATGTTCTTGTTGGAGCGCCGGTATGTCATCAGTGCAGGGGAGGGTGTACTGAATCGATGTTGTTGTTGGAGCGCCGGTATGCCATGCAGGGGAGGGTGTACTGAATCGATGTTCTTGTTGGAGCGCCGGTATGTCATGCAGGGGAGGGTGTACTGAATCGATGTTGTTGTTGGAGCGCCGGTATGTCATGCAGGGGAGGGTGTACTGAATCGATGTTGTTGTTGGAGCGCCGGTATGTCATGCAGGGGAGGGTGTACTGAATCGATGTTCTTGTTGGAGCGCCGGTATGTCATGCAGGGGAGGGTGTACTGAATCGATGTTGTTGTTGGAGCGCCGGTACGTCATGCAGGGGCGGGTATACTGATGATACTTTATTCTGCGCGTCCTCGAGTTGTTGAGTAAATCGGTTTGTCAATGTACGCAGCGACGGCCCTAACACGTGTCCTTGGAGAAATCCGATAGTTCGTTAACATGGAAATGGGCGTGTCATCTGCTCATTGTGATTCGCTAGTGGGCAACAAAAGGTGGTTCCGACTGTTCGGTTAAAGCGTATTACATCCCCTCAGCTCGAAGCAGTCGTCTAGTCGTTTTGAGTGCCTAAACTTTGTTTTCATCTGGCAACCAATGATCCATCTGGCTTAGATGCTAACGAATCCCAGCACTGGGTTCGACAGAGAAGTCGAAACTGTGTCCAAAGGTTTGTAATGCTCATTAGACTGCAAACAACTTACACCTATCTGACCAGCCTTGCACTCTATCGCTCGCTGGTACCCACCTACCTACCGGCACCCACCTACCTACCGGCACCCACCTACCTACCGGCACCCACCTACCTACCGGCTCTCACCTACCTACAGATACCGGTATGTACCCACCTCCTTACCGGTACCCACCTACCTACCGGTACCCACCTACTTACCGGTACCCACCTACCTACCAGCACCCACCTACCTACTGGCTCTCACCTACCTACAGATACCGGTATGTACCCATCTCCTTACCGGTACCCACCTACCTACCGGTACCCACCTACTTACCAGTACCCACCTACCTACCGGTACCCACCTACTTACCAGTACCCACCTACCTACCGGTACCCACATACTTACCGGTACCCACCTACTTACCAGTACCCACCTCCTTACCGGTACCCACCTACCTACCAGTACCCACCTACCTACCGGTACCCACCTACCCACTGGTACCCACATACTTACCAGTACCCACCTACTTACCGGTACCCACCTCCTTACCGGTACCCACCTACCTACCAGTACCCACCTACCTGCCGGTACCCACCTACCTACCGGTACCCACATACTTACCGGTACCCACCTACCTACCAGTACCCACCTACCTACTGGTACCCACATACTTACCAGTACCCACCTACTTACTGGTACCCACCTCCTTACCGGTACCCACTTACCTACCAGTACCCACCTACCTACCGGTACCCACCTACCTACCGGTACCCACATACTTACTGGTACCCACCTACTTACCGATACTGGTAGGTACCCACCTACCTACCGGCACCCACCTACCTACCAGTACCCACCTACCTACCAGTACCCACCTACCTACTGGTACCCACATACTTACCGGTACCCACCTACTTACCGGTACCCACATACTTACCGATACCCACCTACCTACCAGCACCCACCTACCTACCGGCTCTCACCTACCTACAGATACCGGTATGTACCCACCTCCTTACCGGTACCCACCTACCTACCGGTACCCACCTACTTACCAGTACCCACCTACCTACCGGTACCCACCTACTTACCAGTACCCACCTACCTACCGGTACCCACATACTTACCGGTACCCACCTACTTACCAGTACCCACCTCCTTACCGGTACCCACCTACCTACCAGTACCCACCTACCTACCGGTACCCACCTACCCACTGGTACCCACATACTTACCAGTACCCACCTACTTACCGGTACCCACCTCCTTACCGGTACCCACCTACCTACCAGTACCCACCTACCTGCCGGTACCCACCTACCTACCGGTACCCACATACTTACCGGTACCCACCTACCTACCGGTACCCACCTACCTACTGGTACCCACATACTTACCAGTACCCACCTACTTACTGGTACCCACCTCCTTACCGGTACCCACTTACCTACCAGTACCCACCTACCTACCGGTACCCACCTACCTACCGGTACCCACATACTTACTGGTACCCACCTACTTACCGATACTGGTAGGTACCCACCTACCTACCGGCACCCACCTACCTACCAGTACCCACCTACCTACCAGTACCCACCTACCTACTGGTACCCACATACTTACCGGTACCCACCTACTTACCGGTACCCACATACTTACCGATACTGGTAGGTACCCACCCACCTACTGGCACCCACCTACTTACCGGTACCCACCTACTTACCGGCACCCACCTACCTACCGGTACCCACATACCTACCAGTACCCACATACTTACCGGTACCCACCTACTTACCGGTACCCACCTCCTTACCAGTACCCACCTACCTACCGGTACCCACCTACCTACCGGTACCCACATACCTACCAGTACCCACATACTTACCGGTACCCACATACTTACCGGTACCCACCTCCTTACCAGTACCCACCTACCTACCGGTACCCACCTACCTACCGGTACCCACATACTTACCGGTACCCACCTACTTACCAGTACCCACCTACCTACCGGTACCCACCTACCTACCGGTACCCACATACCTACCAGTACCCACATACTTACCGGTACCCACCTACTTACCAGTACCCACCTCCTTACCAGTACCCACCTACCTACCGGTACCCACCTACCTACCGGTACCCACCTCCTTACCGGTACCCACCTACTTACCGGTACCCACCTACCTACCGGTACCCACATACTTACCGGTACCCACCTACTTACCGATACTGGTAGGTACCCACCTATCTCCCAGTAATCTGTCAGGTCTTTTCAAAATGTTAATACTTCGATCATTTCTGTTCGCAAGTAAAAAGTCAGTTATTCTGGAAACTGAATATTTTTAATAAAATTGTCCTGCTTGTAGGGACCTATCTAGAGGTTTCCGACTGGGGGTGTAGGGAAGTGAATTTTCAACTAGGGCTTGGTACTTGAAGGGGGTTTCCCCCCTCCCGGTCACTACCCTTAGTTGGAAATTCACCATCGAGAAAAGTTTTAAAAATGATGCCATGAAAGGGGGCGAAAATTGATCCCAGTAACTGAAATTCCAACACATTTATGATAGAATTACCGGTATTATTATTATTATTATTAGGTATTATTCTGGGAATTGAATATGTGCTAAACCAATGCTCAAGCTGAGAACGTTGAGCAATTCACACTCTTCTAACATTAAATCAGATCTTATGCAGGAATGATCAATTTTCGATGTTTCATCATTTTATAGCTGTGAATGATGGAATTAACTCCGGATAATGATTTTACATGATGCGATTTTATTGAAGTGTATTTCGAATTTTTTTTTATTACGATAAGTAAACGTACCATAGAAATCTCATACCGATTGACATCTTGCATACTTATCAAGCTCGATATTGCGTACACTGTAGTTGTAAATAGTAACAGTTGGAATTTTTGCCGATTTGAAATCGAGTTGGAATTCTCGGAAGAAAAGGAGACATCAGCATCACCAAAGAAGCTCTAAAATCCGGATAGATGGAATTTCCAACTACTCATGACTTGCCTTCCGAATGTCTAACTATAGGAAATTTTGGTCAGGATTTGGGGTGACACATCCCCTCCCCTCTTTGTCGCCACGCCCTGCCTGCTTGTAAAAAAACATTGGTAAAAACAATTTTCCATTTTTTATAAAGTCTGAGACAAAAATTAATTATCTATGTATTTCATCTACAGGAGAGAAAATTCCACCCAACACAGCATTGCTATTTGAAGTGGAAGCCATTGAAATAAACGATGGCCCAAAAGTACAAAACGTGTTCAAAGATATAGACATAGATGCTGATAATAATTTGTCAAGAGATGAGGTAAGTTCTAGTCTGTCCATCCATACATATAACCGTAACAAGCTATAAAGCCACCAGTCTAATTCTGTAAGCCACCAGTCTAATTCAGTAAGAAATCCGACACCAGTCTAATTCAGTAAGAAATCCGACACCAGTCTAATTCAGTAAGAAATCCGACACCAGTCTGGCCCTTAAATAATCCGTCACCAAAGTTTAGATTAAATTGTCTGGAATATTTCATTTAGTCGGGAAAGAGAACCTACTGGATCAACTAAAATAATCCGTCACAAAAGTTTAGATTAAATTGTCTGGAATATTTCATTTGGTCGGGAAAGCGAACCTACAGGATCAACTAAAATAATCCGTCACCAAAGTTTAGATTAAATTGTCTGGAATATTTCATTTGGTCGGGAAAGAGAACCTACTGAATCAACTAAAATAATCCGTCACCAAAGTTTAGATTAAATTGTCTGGAATATTTCATTTGGTCGGGAAAGAGAACCTACTGAATCAACTAAAATAATCCGTCACCAAAGTTTAGATTAAATTGTCTGGAATATTTCATTTGGTCGGGAAAGAGAACCTACTGGATCAACTAAAATAATCCGTCACCAAAGTTTAGATTAAATTGTCTGGAATATTTCATTTGGTCGGGAAAGCGAACCTACTGGATCAACTAAAATAATCCGTCACCAAAGTTTAGATCAAATTGTCTGGAATATTGCATTTGGTCGGGAAAGAGAACCTACTGGATCAACTTAAATAATCCGTCACCAAAGTTTAGATTAAATAGTCTGGAATATTTCATTTGGTGGGGAAAGCGAACCTACTGGATCAACTAAAATAATCCGTCGCCAAAGTTTAGATTAAATTGTCTGGAATATTTTATTTGATCGGGAAAGCGAACCTACTGGATCAACTAAAATAATCTAGACGATTCATTCTAAAAAAAATACCATAAGGCCTAAAAAAAAGTTAAACATCTGTTTCCCCGGCCCTCCCGCATGGTAATTTTGGCTGCCGCATGCTCTCTTTTTATAACCAAAGCAAACTTTAAAAAATTAAAATGAAATAGTTTATGTCTGATATTTTACCCAAGTTAATCAAATTTATAAATTTGTTCCTTGAGTGCAACAAGGCTTTGCAGTGCTTCAGCATTGCAAAGCCTTCTTGCACTCAAGGGACGAAATACACCACCACCTATGCTAGTCTGTAGATTATGAAGCCTAAAACATAAAACCTAACCAAGAACATGAACTTTTGATGGCAAAGAAATAATTACAAAAATAAAAAATAAAATAAAAAACCGCCCTCCCGCATGCAATTTTAGAAAAAATGCCCTGAACAACAGAAAATCTACTTTGTGGGCCTAAACATTTGTGTTCTTTCAATCAAGGCAAGAAACAATTCTCCAAGACGTGATTTGACGAAATCTTTGATGACGTCATTATGAATGAAGACTCACCAAGTTTTGTAAGTTTACGCCGTGTAGTTTCACTCACTATGTTAATATTATAATTTTTCAAGGCAAAATAAATACTTCTTGATTGGAGTATCTTGAACAGACGCGCGAAAGTGTACATGCATATTTTGTGGGTGAAGGGACGTCACATTACATCAACGGTAGTCGGTGCGCAAACGCCATGAAAATGGGTAACCAAACAGCGCCCAAATTACGTCGGATTCCATACAGAATTAGACTGCTGGTCTGGAAGCTTGATACTACATGTGGAGACTATGTTAAAGGTATAACACCCGTGGAGATGAGTTTCCACCCAAACATTAATCTCAAAATCTGTGAAACCAAAGAAAAAAGCCAAACATGAAACGTTAGGGCAAGGTTTTACAGAATTGGGCTCTCCAAGTTCAACACAGGGGTCGTCTAGCTGAAACTGTTCTTTTGATTTTTAGCTTAACTTTGGCGAAAACAAATTTGAGGTATTGTCATGGTCCGTCGTCCGTCCCTCCGTCTGCCCGTCTGTCCGTCTGTCCGGGCCTCCGCAGATGGCCTTGCGAGGTGACCGTCCGTGTACAGTCGTTACTTGTGAGGTTGGGGGATAAAACCGTTAGTACACCAGCCACTTCTGAGGTTTTTTTCAAATTGTGAGGTGCGAAAAACCCACTTGTGAGTTGCGCAATTTTCCCCATACCTAACACTAACATCACCTCACAAGTACATCCGCGGTAGAACGTCCGTCTGTCCGTCTGTCCGTCAGTCGCGCCGTCAACACGGCTCGGGCTAGAGGCCGTATTTCTGAACCGATCTTTACGAAACTTCTTGGGTACCTTTGTTATCACAGTGGGACAAGAACGAGTGTTCTGGGGTCCGGTCCGAAATTCAAGATGGCCGCTGGCAGCCATTTTGTACAAAATTAGGTGCAATCAGATTGTTGCGCAGAACTTCCATACGAAAGCTCTGATTTGAATAATTTTTTGTATGAATGTTTAGTACCACGGGATAAATCACATATAATACGGGTTTTTTTCTCGTGCGTAAATTATGCAAATTAGACTAACTTTGATTTATTTAGTGTTACTTTCAGCACTTTAAGTGCAATTGCCAATACGGTTCGGGCTAGAGGCCGTATTTATGAACCGATCTTCACTAAACGTCTTGAGTACCTTTGTTATCACAGTGGGACGAGAACGAGTGTTTTTGGGTGCGGTCTGAATTTTAAGATGGCCACCAGCAGCCATTTTGTACTTTAGTTAGTGCAATCAGTTTTTTGTACAGAACTTCTGTATGAAAGTTCTGATTCGAATAAATTTTTGTCTGAATGTTTAGTAACATGGAATTCATCATATACAATACGGGTTTTGCTCTTGTGCAGAAATTATGCAAATTAGATGATTTTTTCAGTGCTACTTTCACCCAGTAAGTACACATGTCTATACGGCTCGAGCTAGGGGCTGTATTTATGAACCGACCTTCACAAAAACTTCTTTGGTACCTTTGTCATCACCTTGGGACGAGAACGAGTGTTTCTGGGTGCGGTCCAAAATTCAAGATGGCTGCCAGTGGCCATTTTGAGAATTACCCACCCTACCCCGGCATGTAGAGGATTACACACCCTACCCCCGCATGTAGAGAATTACTCACCCTACCCCCGACATATAGAGGATTACCAACCCTACCCCCGGCGTGTAGAGGATTACCCACCCTACCCCGGCATGTAGACGATTACCCATCCTACCCCTGGCATGTAGAGGATTACCCACCCTACCCCCGGCAATTAGAGGATTATCCATCCTACCCCCGGTATGTAGGGGATTACCCATCGTACCCCCGACATGTAGAGGATTACCCACCCTATCCCCGGCATTTAGAGGATTACCCATCTTACCCCGGTATGTGGGGGATTACCCATCGTACCCCCGACATGTAGAGGATTACCCACCCTAACCCCGGCATGTAGGGGATTACCCACCCTACCCCCGGCATGTAGAGGATTACCCATCCTACTCCCGACATGTAGGGGATTACCCACCGTACCCCCGACATGTAGAGGATTACCCACCCTACCCCCGGCATGTAGAGGATTACCCACCCTACCCCCGGCATGTAGAGGATGGCGAATTTCGGAATGGATTTTGTGCGTCTTTCTGCCTAGTCGTATTCATCTAGGGCCGTCCCTTCTTCAGCGCCGTGAGAATTTGCGAATTTTTCAAGTAAGTCAGCGTATGACCAAACGTTGTCCGGGATTAATTTCCACAATTACCAGCGAATTTCAAATATTTCTGGTATGTGAGCTCACGAGATGTGAAAAGAGTTTGCTCATCAGCTTCGACTACCGAGCTTTTTAGGAGTTATGTCCTTTCGACTTGGAATTTTTCAAGCAAGTCAGCATATGACCAAAGGTTGTCCTCGGTTTAATTTCAACAATTACCAACGGATTTCAAATATTTCTAGTATGTGGACTAACGATATGTTTAAGTAGAACGAGTTCACATATCACCGTTGCTCACTCAGTTGTTTTGGAGTTATGTCCCTTTGAATTTCATTTTATCAAGTAAGATGACGAAAATTTGTTGGATGGGGGTGGGGTGGTGGTAATTTCAACAATTACCTATGGTTTTAAAATAATTTCGGTATGTGGGCTCTAGGGATATTAAAGCGAAGTGAATTTCAGCTTCACCTACCCAGTTTCTCAGGAGTTATGCCCCTTCGAATCAGCATATTTTGAAAGGTTTTTTCAAATTATTTTTGATTTGTGACCTCACAGGACAGTAGAGTAAAATGAGTCTGCATACAAGCCACGCCCGACCTATTTTGCCGAAGTAAGCCCCAATTGACTTTATTTCTTTTTAGTAAATTGGCTCTGGGCCAAAACTTGTCCTGTGAGTTGTTGTGAACATTTTCAAACTGATTTTCAACAGATTCCAATTATTTTTGGTTTCTGACCTCAAATGACAATGAAGTGAAAAGAGTTTACATTCCAGCCTCGCCTGACTAATTTTTGCCCTAATAACCCCAATTTCTTTATCAGTGATACCCGCTGATAAAATCTAAAACTCTTGCTTTAATATCACCTTTCTCAGAAAGCTATCTTGGCGGAGGATATCAGGTACCACTTGTTTGATTTGTCTTGAGCATAGTTTTTAACCCTTTACCCAACGTAACGTCCAAAACCGGCCAGAGCTGTTCACAAAAAGCATCATTCGATTTTCATTATTTTAATTTTTTGTCTCCAAAACATAGTTTATGACTCCTTATTGACCCCTCCAATGAGAGGTCATAAGCTATGTTTTTGCCTCAAAAATGAAAATAATTAGTTATTCAAGAGTTTGATTTGCATGTGTCGTCTGCCTTTTCGTGATAAGTAGAGGGTTAAAGTCGCGAAGAGTGCACAGGTCTAGCTCCATATTTAACAATGTTTCGCCCCCATATCTATCAGTGTGTCTGTGACCTGGTATGACCCTGCCCCGCCCCACCCCACTCCAAGTTCTAAATGTTTTCTGCGTCCCTGCACGTGAATATACTGCATTCCAAATTCCGAAAGAACGCTTAGATTTTTAAACGAATTCATTTTTTTTTGTCAAAGTTCTGAACAATATAGATTGACCATTCCTAATTATTTTCCAAAATGGATGGTAGAACAAACGCAAAACAAAGCGCGCGTTTTCATGTCCTCTCAAACTTTCCCATTCAATTTTAAAAGAGCTCAGAACGGTTTTGGGGTGTGTTTTAGCTTTACTTCGAGAATAAATTATTGAAAAAACTTCAGTGACAAACCGAGAAGGGCAATTTTTGCACCCCTCTCTCCCCCGGGCTTCGAAGGTGGGGGGGGGGGGGGCAGCTGTTCTCTCTGCCCCCGTGCTTCCGGCGTCCCTGCTGGGTAGATGCGAATTCATAACCCCTTACCAGAAGTCCAGAGGTCTAATCATTGAGTATTTATTTATTTATTTATTTATTGTTGTTTAAGGCCACATATTTCTGCACAATGGCTAACCATGACCGTGACAGTTTTACGGGTGGAGGAAGCCGGAGTGCTCAGAGAGAACCACCGAGCAACGGCGAGCAACCGTCAGCTCCCCAACATACCAACTCCACACAAGCAGGGTTAGCATTGGTTGAAGACAGCTGCACCACAGACGTGCAGTACGCCTTAGTACACAGCGTCACCGTGACCCCACGTGGGCAATAGGGGGAAGTGTCTTGCCCAAGGACACAACGCGGTTGCCGCAGGTGGGATTCGAACCGAGGACCTCTCGGCTTGCAGCCTGAACCTCCACCAACTGAGCCACCGCGCCCCCTTAATCATTGAGTAAAAGAGTTATAATAAATTGGTTGAACTAATGTATACTTTTTCATCCAGATCGAAGAATATTTAAGCAAGAAAGCCAAGGAAATGGGTGATCAAGCAGAGGAGGCCATGAAAGATAAGGAAAAATTGATGGAAGGAATATTCATTCACGAAGATAAAAATATGGACGGTGTTATCTCATTCGAAGAGTTCAGTGGCCCAAAACACGAGGAACTTTAATAAATTCATTTTTCTTACATTGTTTAACTTTGTTTTTAATAAAAAAATAATATGAGAAATTTTGGCTTGAATGTCTTTGGTCGTCTCTGATTACTCCTTACTGGGGTTCAATAGCACATGAATTTGTCATTAAAGTGAAGTTGAAGTTCACAATCATACCTTGCAGGGGTTTATTAACCCCTGCACTCTGATGTCAAAATACCAAAATTGTAAGTTGTCATATTTCCCATAATGCATCTAGAAATTTAGCCAATTCAATCTTGTTTGACAGAGCTCAATGAGCTCTGTCAAACAAGATTGAATTAGCTAAATTCCTAGTTGCATTATGGGAAAATTTTCCACCTGAAAATTTTGGCATATAGACATCAGTGTGCAGGGGTTAACAGGTGTTTTGCGTTGAAGCGATATTAGGGGTGTTCTACGTTGAAGTGATATTAGGGGTGTTTTTGGTGGTGTTCGGTCATGTCATTTTATCGTTAAAGTGATGTGCGCTGGGTTTTAACGTCATCGATAACGCCTGCCAGGAAATGATATTAGGGGTGTTCTACGTTGAAGTGATATTAGGGGTGTTTTTGGTCGTGTTCGGTCATGTCATTTTATCGTTAAAGTGATGTGCGCTGTGTTTTAACGTCTTCGATAACGCCTGCCAGGAAGTGATACTAGGGGTGTTCTACGTTGAAGTGATATTAGGGGTGTTTTTGGTCGTGTTCGGTCATGTCATTTTATCGTTAAAGTGATGTGCGCTGTGTTTTAACGTCTTCGATAACGCCTGCCAGGAAGTGATATTAGGGGTGTTCTACGTTGAAGTGATATTAGGGGTGTTTTTGGTCGTGTTCGGTCATGTCATTTTATCGTTAAAGTGATGTGCGCTGTGTTTTAACGTCTTCGATAACGCCTGCCAGGAAGTGATATTAGGGGTGTTCTACGTTGAAGTGATATTAGGGGTGTTTTGGTCGTGTTCGGTCATGTCATTTTATCGTTAAAGTGATGTGCACTGTGTTTTAACGTCTTCGATAACGCCTGCCAGGAAGTGATATTAGGGGTGTTCTACGTTGAAGTGATATTAGGGGTGTTTTTGGTCGTGTTCGGTCATGTCATTTTATCGTTAAAGTGATGTGCGCTGTGTTTTAACGTCTTCGATAACGCCTGCCAGGAAGTGATATTAGGGGTGTTCTACGTTGAAGTGATATTAGGGGTGTTTTTGGTCGTGTTCGGTCATGTCATTTTATCGTTAAAGTGATGTGCGCTGTGTTTTAACGTCTTCGATAACGCCTGCCAGGAAGTGATATTAGGGGTGTTCTACGTTGAAGTGATATTAGGGGTGTTTTTGGTCGTGTTCGGTCATGTCATTTTATCGTTAAAGTGATGTGCGCTGTGTTTTAACGTCTTCGATAACGCCTGCCAGGAAGTGATATTAGGGGTGTTCTACGTTGAAGTGATATTAGGGGTGTTTTTGGTCGTGTTCGGTCATGTCATTTTATCGTTAAAGTGATGTGCACTGTGTTTTAACGTCTTCGATAACGCCTGCCAGGAAGTGATATTAGGGGTGTTCTACGTTGAAGTGATATTAGGGGTGTTTTTGGTCGTGTTCGGTCATGTCATTTTATCGTTAAAGTGATGTGCGCTGTGTTTTAACGTCTTCGATAACACCTGCCAGGAAGTGATATTAGGGGTGTTCTACGTTGAAGTGATATTAGGGGTGTTTTTGGTCGTGTTCGGTCATGTCATTTTATCGTTAAAGTGATGTGCGCTGTGTTTTAACGTCTTCGATAACGCCTGCCAGGAAGTGATATTAGGGGTGTTCTACGTTGAAGTGATATTAGGGGTGTTTTTGGTCGTGTTCGGTCATGTCATTTTATCGTTAAAGTGATGTGCACTGTGTTTTAACGTCTTCGATAACGCCTGCCAGGAAGTGATATTAGGGGTGTTCTACGTTGAAGTGATATTAGGGGTGTTTTTGGTCGTGTTCGGTCATGTCATTTTATCGTTAAAGTGATGTGCGCTGTGTTTTAACGTCTTCGATAACGCCTGTCAGGGTTTAATTAACAGGCGAGTTTGTCGTTAAAGCCTTTTATAATTTATCTAGGAATTATTCCGATATTCACTGCATTCACAATATTTATAGACCTGTTTCGTCTCAATACATCCAATAGCGGCATTTAGTCTATTATATCGTGTTTGACAGAGTTCATTGGACTCTGTCAAACAAGATACAATAGAATAATTGCACAGGAATATAGGAAAATGGCCCAATTCTTGTTAACCCTTTACCCAACGCAGATGATTTCAAAATTTATTATTTTAAATATCATTTTTTATTTTTTTTTCAAAAAATTTCAACAAAACCATATCATGTGACCCCTCTTTGGAACGAGCTCGACGAGGTCATTCCAAAGAGGAATCACATGATATGGTGTTGTTGAAATTGTTCGAAAAATGATATTTTTTTCAGCTGCCAAATTTGCATATTACGCGTTCGGATGCAGGCGATTCGTTGGGTAAAGGGTTAATGCTATACTTCTGTTAATTGAATATTTTTCTCTAATAAATTGGCTATCCAATTAAGTTGATTCCACTGTACCCTCTTTAACCACCACCACCCCCCCCCCCCCCATACCCACGCCCCCTCCCACTCCTCCTCCCCAGCTGTTAGCACGAAGAGATGTCATCATTTTCTGGAAAAAAAAACGTCGCAGTGTTTTGAGTTGAGCGCCACTTTTAGTTCCTCAGCTTTTCTGTCACGTGCAGCAGGATATCTCTGTTGGTTGTTAATGTATTTGATTGTTCATCAACTGCTTATGATGACACACGCCTTTAGGACTGTCTGCTTACAATGTCGCGCCAAGGACTGAACGCTTTCAATAGCACGCCTGGGATTACCCGCTTACACTATCACGCCAAGGACAAGACATTTACGATGTCTCGCTTTGGAATGCATTTTTACGGCTGGACTATCCTTTATGATATCATGCCTAGGACTACCACTTACGGTGTTACAGAAAGAGCTATTTACTTACGATGTCATGGTTGTACTTCATGCGGGTTCTCTCACGTCTTGGATGGCAACTCACAGTTAAAACCAGAAGTCCTGTCATGAAATGCGCACAAGTAGCACGTCGATCTGTGCGTTAATCTACGCGTTTTGATCACAATAAGGCTATCAAATTCTGTACATATGGCCTGTGCACAAGCAATGTTTCAGCCAATGGACCTCCGGGTAACCCGGAGGTCCATTGGCAGAAACACTGCCTGCGTTTGCTATGAGTAACCAGGAGAACCTGCCGTGCTTTGGATGCCATTCGAAATGCCAATTGCGCTTAATTCCTACGCGCAATTAAACCTAGACAAGCGCACAGATCGTGACAGGACTTTTAGTTTTAACTGTACGATGTCACGACAGGATCTGGCCACTAAAAATGTCACGCCTAGGGAAGTACGCCCAGGACCGTCAGCTTATGATGTAACTTTATTTACATACTAGAGGTTCTACCAGTGTAAATTCACGAGTCACCGAAATAAACCAATTTAATTAATGTTTTACATTTCCATACCCGCGTTGTTTTACATTCTCATTGTTTCCACATCTAACCACAAATAATTGATGGAAAGCCAATCAACCGAGGCTGTTAAAAGAGGTCGTTTTGCACACACAACTCCAAATAATTGATGAAAAGGTCCCCAACAGAGGTTGTAAAAGGCGTTATTTGCACACTGAACCGCACTCAAGTAAACAAAGGTTGTAAAAAGAAGTTCGAATACCCAACTTCATATAATTGATGAAAAGGAAGTCAACCAAGGTTGTAAATATGCGTTGTTTGCACACACAACCTCAAATTAAGAATGAAGAGGTAGTCAACTAAGGCTGTAAAAAGTTGTGTGAATGCCCAAACGCAAATAATTAATGAAAAGGTAGTCAACCAAGGTTGTAAAAAGGGTTGTTTGCACACCTAACCTCAAATAATTAATGAAAAGGTGGTCAACTAAAGTTGGCACTCCCAACCTGTTTTCACGGCAAAAATTGAAAAATATTTTAAAATTTGGTTGACGATTTTGGGGAACAGCGATCGGAATTTTTTTTGTAGTTAAAATACACAGATGTCATTATGTAATAAAAAGAATATCACATTCGTCACGATTTGATATGAGATTTCTTAACCTCGTTCATTAAAATCGAAGTGAGCCTCAGTAAACCTCGGCCCGAATCGATGTCAGTGTACTCGGTTCAGACAATTCATTAGAGATCCTTTATTTAACCTCACCTCACACAATTCACCATATCCACGGATCATCAACTTACAGATCCTTTATTTAATCACACATCACGCAATTCACCATATCCACGGATCATCAACTTAGAGAGATCCTTTATTTAATCTCACATCACACAATTCACCATATCCACGGATCATCAACTTAGAAAGATCCTTTATTTAACCTCACATCACACAATTCACCATATCCACGGATCATCAACTTAGAGATCCTTTATTTAACCTCATATCACACAATTAGCCATATCCACGGATCATCAACTTACAGATCCTTTATTTAACCTCACATCACACAATTCACCATATCCACGGATCATGAACTTACAGATCCTTTATTTAACCTCACATCACACAATTCACCATATCCACGGATCATCAACTTAGAGAGTTCCTTTATTTAACCTCACATCACACAATTAGCCATATCCACGGATCATTAACTTAGAGATCTTTTATTCAACCTCACATCACACAATTCACCATATCCACGGGTCATCAACTTTGAGAGTTCCTTTATTTAACCTCACATTACACAATTCACCATATCCACGGATCATCAACTTAGAAAGTTCCTTTATTTAACCTCACATCACACAATTAGCCATATCCACGGATCATTAACTTAGAGATCTTTTATTCAACCTCACATCACACAATTTACCATATCCACGGATCATCAACTTAGAAAGATCCTTTATTTAACCTCACATCACACAATTCACCATATCCACGGATCATCAACTTAGAGAGATCTTTTATTTAACCTCACATCACACAATTCACCATATCCACGGATCATCAACTTAGAAAGATCCTTTATTTAACCTCACATCACACAATTCACCATATCCACGGATCATGAACTTAGAAAGATCCTTTATTTAACCTCACATCACACAATTCACCATATCCACGGATCATCAACTTAGAAAGATCCTTTATTTAACCTCACATCACACAATTCACCATATCCACGGATCATCAACTTAGAAAGATCCTTTATTTAACCTCACATCACACAATTCACCATATCCACGGATCATCAACTTAGAAAGATCCTTTATTTAACCTCACATCACACAATTCACCATATCCACGGATCATCAACTTAGAGAGATCCTTTATTTAACCTCACATCACACAATTCACCATATCCACGGATCATCAACTTAGAAAGATCCTTTATTTAACCTCACATCACACAATTCACCATATCCACGGATCATTAACTTAGAGAGATCCTTTATTTAACCTTACATCACACAATTCACCATATCCACGGATCATCAACTTTCCCACCTAATGAATATCATGTTTCGTACTCCTCCACATATTATCCTTCTTTTGAAAATCGGCCATCCGCACGCCTGAATGA